>JABSTQ010010383.1:0-397744 GCA_013358835.2 Ixodes persulcatus
TTTTTTTTTTCTAGAGCACCGGATTTCAACGGTCACCCTAATTTCTAAATCGGTGTCCGATGTCTAAATGGCACGGAATCAGAACTTTATGTTGTACTGCCGAAGTGCCAAAAATCAATAACCACAAGTTTAGACAGTGTTGCGTCTTATATACCTACTGTTCAAAGCGTAGTTCTAGTGTCACAAAGCTATGCCTTAAAAAATTATTAAAACAATACCTTCCATAATTACGTGTTCCGATTAGTTCCGATAGTGACCTGACGAGATCATTTCTTTGCCTAGCCGTTTTGGAAACGGTTTAGTATTGGCTGATATTATATTACACGATAATTTTTGCCTTATTCTTGCAAGGCAAAAATTATCGTGCCTACAGTGCCAGAGTGCCTATATTTTTATTCGTGCGATCCTAATCTCCCGGGGACAAAACCGCTCTACCCGTGACGTCACGGCGGGGATAGAGCAACCAATCATTACACTGATTTCAAGCTCGTTCTCGCGGCTAATAGAGGCACCATATTGGCGCGGACGGCTTCCAACTTCGCTCTCAGTCGGAGTTGAAGTTTCCACAAACCTGCGAGTTGTTACAAAGAAAGGGTGACGAAACGACGAACATTGTATGCTCCCACTTTGCGCTGGGGATAACGCAACTCTCAAAGAGAACAGACCCATCTCACCAGGCAGTTTGACTACGCCACCGCTGCCGCAATGCATCGAGGGAACTTTAGTATTTCAGCACGTGCCCGAACCTCGCTGGAACTCTGCGCGTGAAAAAGCACGTAACGGCACGAGCCGTCTCGGACACTGCCACCTGCTTCTTGCGAACTAAACTTTGTCGGCTTCACGCATGCGCGAACGCTTGGTGAGGTCGGTTTATTAGAGGGGGTCCACTGGTTTGTGGCTAGGGTAGGCATCGTTATATGGCATATCGAGAATCTGGACCTTCTTTGTGTTTAGTGCCAATTGCTCTTTAGGGGGAAAATAAAGGGGGAGGTTCACAAACCTGTGCCCGAGTTGTCGTCGAGCAAAGCAATAATCGGGAAAATAACCCCGAAGGAAAAAAAAAAACGGCAAACGCGTAGGTTCCAGGACATTTCATCGAACGCCGTTTCATCGAAAAAGTGGTCGTCCCGTACCGAAACGTTCATTTACAACAATTGGCCGGTATTTTTAAACAAAAAATCCTAATAGCCGGCCAAAAAACGTTGCTAACAAAACAAAACGAAAAATTCGGGGCTAGTGGAGGGGGAGGTGGCGGAACCCGAATCTATCCGCTTGGGTACACCCCATGCAGGCATGTCCTCCGTCGTGCCATCCAGGCGTCTGTCGTACGAGAGGACAATGAGAAATTATCAAATTTTATTGCAGAAACCTATGACGCATTCAATGAAACGGCGTTCGATGAAATGTCCGGTGTAGGTGCGTGTGACCTTCTAGTGCGCAACAGAACCTAAGGTGTCTCACTTTGTGAAAATGTGATGGCTGAAAACCAGCATCGTCTTTCAGGCCCGTGCGATCTTCTGCGGTTCCGATATAAAAAAGGTTCAGATCCATGCCGAAGTCACAAATCAATAGAAGAAAATCTCACCGCAAGACCGACCGACGTGGAGAAAAGCTCATCGGAATCTTGATGAATGAGGTGGAACCTCACCTACGATGTTCGTTTCGGAAATGGCATTATTTGGTATATGGATAATAAAAACATTATTTTCCGTATTTTTTTTATTTGTTGTAACTTATGACTTTTGGTGTGATGGGTCCTGCCACAATTTGGGGGCTCTCTGTGGTCGTCGGGTGCAATGAAGAGGTCACTTCGTTACTGTTCACAGAACTCAACGTTGAGGCAATGTCTTTATAGAAAAAAAAGACGTGTCTATCCCTTTGTTAATTGTTCCCATTCTGCAAAACTGTGGACTTCTGCTTCTTCATTCCTATTGGTGTCTGCAATATACGAATCTTGTAAATATCTCTCCGTTTATACCTCTCCGCAAATACTAAATTTAAAAGCTTGATCGTATAATTCATGAGTGGGTTTATCTCAGCATCTGTCAGATTTTCGGTGAACTTTTCTTTGGTGAGCTTTTCTCCCGTGATGTTGTGCTGTTCTCCGGTGTTGCGCTGTTCTCCGGCGGAGAAAAGCACACCGGAAATTCGGCGGATGCGGAGAAGAGCTCACCAGACTTTGGATAGATGCGGAGAAAAGCTCACATTTACAAACCGTTTTAAACATTATTTCTTCGCAGCTCTCGATATTTTATCGAACTCTGTTCTATCAAGGTCATTTAAATGAACGCCATGTAATTGAATCCAATTTCATCGAAGCCGTTTCGTAGAACACCGTTTTATCGAACATCATGATGGGAATTCTGGCCAGATCGTTTCTCGTTTTTGTAAATAGTGTTTTTTTTCTTTGCATCCAAAGGATAAAGATAATGTCACGAATGACAAATGATGAGGCGGTGAATAACTGAAGAAACTGAACGTTTAATGGGGCGAACAAAATAGAAGGTTGGCGTCGCAGGCGTCGATGTCGACGAAACAGCAGGATCGAAACTGACTCCGGCTCTCCACGCGGAGCTCCTTATGTACACGCGTGGGCTTCTGGAACAATCGGCGTAGAAGGTTCGGCGCCTAGAATATTCTAACCTCGAATAAGCAACAGGGTTCTCGAAATTACCAGAACGCGACATTACAGAAACAATAAGAAGGTGAATCCGCGGCCAGGCATCGAAGATAAGCACGGTAACCGTTAGGCCACGGGCGCGCTGCCTACTTGGCTAGCTGCTCACGCGGCAATATTATGTTCCGTTTTTCTTTTGCTTTGTAGTAAACAATGACCTCTTTCGGTTATGTGGCCTAAGACGAACTTGATACTTTTTGGGAGGTCAGGAGTCGTCGGGTGCCAAGACGGAGGTCACATTGTTGCTTTTCGTAGTAGTACTCAACATTGAGGCAATGTCCTGTCTCCATGTAAAAGTTAACAGAAAAAAAAGCGTTCCCCACTTTTTTACATGTTCACATTCCGCAAAACTGTGGATTCGTCTTCCTCTTCCCCATTTTTCTTAGAAGGTAAGCTATTCTCCTGGGGCTGAACGAGAACACTTGGTTTTACAAATATACGAACACGCAAAAGCGCAGCATGAGCGCTGAGCAAAGTGCGGACGTGAGTTTTAAATATAAACACCGCAGTGCAAACAATAATAAAATATTTCGTAACTGAGCTTTTCTCCGCATTTGTTGGTTTTGCAGTGAGCATTTCACTAGTGAGCTTTTCTCCGCCGCCCGTTCTCCGGTGAGATATTTTGTCCGCCGCCTAACAGTAACAGCCGACCAAGGGCTTATCGCAGCCAAGACAGTACAATCGACGAACACCATAATAAAAGATGTGCGGGTTCTTGTCTAATACATTCGCCTCTATTTCATAAAATACTGAATCAAGAGTGTGTTGGTTCGGGTCAAACAAAGAATCTTCAGCGCAACTTTCACAACTTCCAAATAGCAACGTGTCACGCCTACTACCAAAAAGCTTGTTCTGTTTTTAGCTTCACTGAAATTTTTTTCGCAATGTTTGTTTTATTTCGGTAGAAATCCGCCTCCACAAGTTGATATGCAAAGCGAATGTCGAACTTAAAACAAAATCGACGAACTCACGTATGGTTCTTCCACATTTAAAATAAGTAAACATTTTAAATGCATCTCTGCAGAACATTTGAAATCGCCAGATCAAATCACCTATCCAACTTCGAACACAAAGAAGTGGTAAGACAGTATCTACTCTTTGACGCTTCGGTTGCTTTTGTCTACCTGCATTTGCTAACTTCAGGCCTCGCGCAAGGACCGCTTGAAGCGTGAAATCTTTCACTCTCAATTTCTTCACCCAAAATGCCAACAAAGAATGGAAAATCCTCCCAATGACGCGCTCCGGCGATTGAAAACTAATGACTCTCACCCACCCGCTAAACATCTCCGCCGCCAAAAAAAAAAAAAAAAGAAAAGGAACTTCTAACTATCATTTGTGCGACCCCAAAACACCAACAAAGAACCGAACATCCTCCCAAGGACGCGCTCGGGCGATGTACAACCTATTACTCACTAACGCGATAACCCGCAAAATATCTCCCCCCAGACAAAAAAAAAAAAAAAAAAAAAAAAAACGATCTGTTTCGAGAGGCACCCTTCCTCAAAATCCCGACTGTCAACCCGACGACCTTGAAGATGCAAGTAGTCCGGGCGCAATAACACATTGCGCAATTTCAAGAGCAAGTTTTGCGGACATACTCATAGATGGCGCCAGGTGACAGCTGGATTTTTGACGCTTTGATAGGCTACAAACTTAGTTAAATTTGTTACAATGAGAATCTCTGGAAAAAAGATCTTGTAAGAGATATATCCTAAAAGTCCTGGTCTTGAATATTGTCGAGCCTAAATTTGTATTTGGCCCCGGTTTATTTTTAAATGTTGATGAAGGAACGGAACGAAAAAAGGCTTTTCAAGCATCTTTAAGTTCCCGTAAAAAACTTTTAGCTTGAAAATCGGAAATGTAGCGCCGCATATACTTAGTTTTTTTATTATCTTTCTAATAAACCATTCCAAGGCAATCCGGTTCGGTGGTTCCAAGAAAAGCTCACCGGAGAAAATCTCACATGAGAAAAGCTCACCGGAGAAAATCTCACATGAGAAAAGCTCACCGGAGAAAATCTCACATGAGAAAAGCTCACCGGAGAAAATCTCACATGAGAAAAGCTCACCGCCAAACCTGCGGATGCGGAGAAAAGCTGACGAGACTTTTGATAGATGCGGAGAAAAGCTGACGAGACTTTTGATAGATGCGGAGAAAAGCTGACGAGACTTTTGATAGATGCGGAGAAAAGCTGACGAGACTTTTGATAGATGCGGAGAAAAGCTGACGAGACTTTTGATAGATGCGGAGAAAAGCTGACGAGACTTTTGATAGATGCGGAGAAAAGCTGACGAGACTTTTGATAGATGCGGAGAAAAGCTCACCGGAGAAAATCTCACATGAGAAAAGCTCACCGGAGAAAATCTCACATGAGAAAAGCTCACCGGAGAAAATCTCACATGAGAAAAGCTCACCGGAGAAAATCTCACATGAGAAAAGCTCACCGGAGAAAATCTCACATGAGAAAAGCTCACCGGAGAAAATCTCACATGAGAAAAGCTCACCGGAGAAAATCTCACATGAGAAAAGCTCACCGGAGAAAATCTCACATGAGAAAAGCTCACCGGAGAAAATCTCACATGAGAAAAGCTCACCGGAGAAAATCTCACATGAGAAAAGCTCACCGGAGAAAATCTCACATGAGAAAAGCTCACCGGAGAAAATCTCACATGAGAAAAGCTCACCGGAGAAAATCTCACATGAGAAAAGCTCACCGGAGAAAATCTCACATGAGAAAAGCTCACCGGAGAAAATCTCACATGAGAAAAGCTCACCGGAGAAAATCTCACATGAGAAAAGCTCACCGGAGAAAATCTCACATGAGAAAAGCTCACCGCCAAACCTGCGGATGCGGAGAAAAGCTGACGAGACTTTTGATAGATGCGGAGAAAAGCTGACGAGACTTTTGATAGATGCGGAGAAAAGCTGACGAGACTTTTGATAGATGCGGAGAAAAGCTGACGAGACTTTTGATAGATGCGGAGAAAAGCTCACCGGAGAAAATCTCACATGAGAAAAGCTCACCGGAGAAAATCTCACATGAGAAAAGCTCACCGGAGAAAATCTCACATGAGAAAAGCTCACCGCCAAACCTGCGGATGCGGAGAAAAGCTGACGAGACTTTTGATAGATGCGGAGAAAAGCTGACGAGACTTTTGATAGATGCGGAGAAAAGCTCACCGGAGAAAATCTCACATGAGAAAAGCTCACCGGAGAAAATCTCACATGAGAAAAGCTCACCGCCAAACCTGCGGATGCGGAGAAAAGCTGACGAGACTTTTGATAGATGCGGAGAAAAGCTGACGAGACTTTTGATAGATGCGGAGAAAAGCTGACGAGACTTTTGATAGATGCGGAGAAAAGCTCACCGGAGAAAATCTCACATGAGAAAAGCTCACCGGAGAAAATCTCACATGAGAAAAGCTCACCGGAGAAAATCTCACATGAGAAAAGCTCACCGCCAAACCTGCGGATGCGGAGAAAAGCTGACGAGACTTTTGATAGATGCGGAGAAAAGCTGACGAGACTTTTGATAGATGCGGAGAAAAGCTGACGAGACTTTTGATAGATGCGGAGAAAAGCTGACGAGACTTTTGATAGATGCGGAGAAAAGCTGACGAGACTTTTGATAGATGCGGAGAAAAGCTGACGAGACTTTTGATAGATGCGGAGAAAAGCTGACGAGACTTTTGATAGATGCGGAGAAAAGCTGACGAGACTTTTGATAGATGCGGAGAAAAGCTGACGAGACTTTTGATAGATGCGGAGAAAAGCTGACGAGACTTTTGATAGATGCGGAGAAAAGCTGACGAGACTTTTGATAGATGCGGAGAAAAGCTGACGAGACTTTTGATAGATGCGGAGAAAAGCTGACGAGACTTTTGATAGATGCGGAGAAAAGCTGACGAGACTTTTGATAGATGCGGAGAAAAGCTGACGAGACTTTTGATAGATGCGGAGAAAAGCTGACGAGACTTTTGATAGATGCGGAGAAAAGCTCACCGCCAAACCTGCGGATGCGGAGAAAAGCTGACGAGACTTTTGATAGATGCGGAGAAAAGCTGACGAGACTTTTGATAGATGCGGAGAAAAGCTGACGAGACTTTTGATAGATGCGGAGAAAAGCTGACGAGACTTTTGATAGATGCGGAGAAAAGCTGACGAGACTTTTGATAGATGCGGAGAAAAGCTGACGAGACTTTTGATAGATGCGGAGAAAAGCTGACGAGACTTTTGATAGATGCGGAGAAAAGCTCACCGCCAAACCTGCGGATGCGGAGAAAAGCTGACGAGACTTTTGATAGATGCGGAGAAAAGCTCACCGGAGAAAATCTCACATGAGAAAAGCTCACCGGAGAAAATCTCACATGAGAAAAGCTCACCGCCAAACCTGCGGATGCGGAGAAAAGCTGACGAGACTTTTGATAGATGCGGAGAAAAGCTGACGAGACTTTTGATAGATGCGGAGAAAAGCTGACGAGACTTTTGATAGATGCGGAGAAAAGCTGACGAGACTTTTGATAGATGCGGAGAAAAGCTGACGAGACTTTTGATAGATGCGGAGAAAAGCTGACGAGACTTTTGATAGATGCGGAGAAAAGCTCACCGGAGAAAATCTCACATGAGAAAAGCTCACCGGAGAAAATCTCACATGAGAAAAGCTCACCGGAGAAAATCTCACATGAGAAAAGCTCACCGGAGAAAATCTCACATGAGAAAAGCTCACCGGAGAAAATCTCACATGAGAAAAGCTCACCGGAGAAAATCTCACATGAGAAAAGCTCAGCGGAGAGAAACTCACCGGAGAAAAGCTCACCGGAGAAAATCTCACATGAGAAAAGCTCACCGCCAAACCTGCGGATGCGGAGAAAAGCTGACGAGACTTTTGATAGATGCGGAGAAAAGCTCGCCTACGATTCGGCGAACCGATCTGAGAATTCGGTTCCGACATTTCATAGACGCCGTTCTATCAAAGCCATTTCATCGAACGTCATTTAATCAAACGCCGTTTCATCGAAGCGGTTTCTTAGAATCCCGTTTTATTGAGCGACATGCTTTCTGATCAGACTGTTTCTCGCCTTTGTAAATACTGATTTATTTTATTTTTGTCATTTTTTTCCTCGGAATGATGAAATATATGTTTCGGTTTTTGTTTGGTATTGTAGGAACCGATGGGGTCAAGGAAAATTTGTCGAATGCTCATTCGTAGACGGACGACTGGTAGACGGACAGTTGGTCGAATGGGGATATTCGCACTAGGCGAATTCTTCAAACGGGAAACTTGTTGAAGCGATCCGTTCGCAAAAATATTCGTCGAAAGCAATACAAAAAAGTTGGAGTGATATGCTTCTGAGCTAGAAAGAAATCTTACCATGATTCGCCGACTTCAAAATTCAAATATGATTATCGACATTGAGAAAAAGAGCGACGATTTGCAAGCATAAACATCTTCCTCGGTGCATCCTTTTTTTTTAAATTCATGACTAAATGATGTCGCTAAGAAATTATGTAGGTTAAAAAAAAATAATTCCAAGTGAGGTTTTTCTAGCTCCGTCCAAATTTTGTCTTTACGAAGATCTAAAAAGAATAATTGCGAAAACAGGTTTTTGTTGTCTTGCGATAGCCGTGCCTTCAAGGTTTTTAGCCAACGTAGCCTCGAAAACCAACAGGAAGGTGGTGTGTGTGGGCTGTACGCGTATTACAAGTGTACATATGACCATCCAGAATCAGAAGATCAGCCTTTCGCTCGGTCTTCCCGAATTTCATGATGATAGAGTCGAGTAAACGTCTTCATGCAGAGCCCGTCTTTTATTATTTTGAACGACCCGAATTTTCACAATTCACCACCGGACCCTTGTAAGCTCTTAGAACTGAATTTTTGATCCTTTATTTTTGGCAAACAGGGTCCCATTCTTGACCCCCAACGTCCCCGGGCAACTCTAGACACCCTGTCTAACTCTTTTCGACCGTTCGACCTAAACTTCATTTCAGTCATGGACACGTTACCAGTAAAAAGTAAGTGTTACAGTTACAGTTATCTAGCGGGAAAAAGTAACTATGTTACAGTTACAGTTACCGGCTTCCAAAAGTAACGTGTTACAGTTACAGTTACTGCAAAAACAGTAACGGCGTTACTTTCTCGTTACAGTACAAAAATTGGACACGATAAATCACAAACCAAAACAATATCTTTTTATTTGTTACACTATATTGAGAAAAATGTAAACTGAGAGATTAAAAAAAAGTATACCCGTAGGGTGTTTCTTTTTTGCGTCATTCGCCGTTTCAGCATTTTGATGTGCATAGTTTATTTGCCAAGAATTGTTATAACTTAGAATCAACTGTTTTTCGAAACTGTCATCGGCCCGTGTCAGTGAACATTTTCACGTATTTTTCACTCCGAAACGAATGAGGACACAGATGGTCGCATAATTGCCTTATGGAATATACTCGGAAGCAGGCCTAAACATAGCAGGTCAAGCAGCTTCGAGAGAATATAGGGGAAACGGAGACAAAGTGAGGCATTCTGGTGCTCTGCGAGTGTATACGATGACCACCGCGAGTCTGTGTCCAAAATGCCAACTGTGGAAGACCAGTCCGCATACTCGCACCAAAAAACAGCTGTTTCTCTCATTTAAGACACGTGTTTTCCGGGAAATCACTTCAGTTGGAGCACTGGATAGGTTCCACACCAATGTGTCTTTCCATTGGGGTGTTTCTTGAGGCTATCAACGAAAATGGCGATTACACTTGAACGCATGCCTTCGCGTTTACTCGAGCAGCTCCGAAGAGATTGAATAAATTAAACAAGCGCCGGCTTTCTGCGCTATATGGGGACGGCTTTCTTGAAAACTAATAGAAAAAAGGAATGGGCAACCGACTGGGTGTAAAAACGACACCACGGACATATTCGAAAAAGGGGAAGGGAGACAGGGGTGGAGCGGGGGGGGGGGGGGTGCAGACACAGCCCAGAAGAAATACTCGGAGACATCGCACGACCATTGACACCCGCAGATGGTCCCCACAAAAGAAGAGTGAGCCAAAGCAACTAGGTAGTGTTGGCCAAAGTCGGTGAAACAGACATTGTTTGCCGCCTCTGCCACCGCGGGCGCCGCTTCTTTATCTCCCGGTTTCGTGCTGACTCGTCCCTCGTCCATTCTCGGTCGTGGGCTAAAGCAGGCAATTTTTTGTTTCTGTAATGCGTAACCACGCCTTCTTTTTTTTTTTTGGCAGCGAGGAGTTTTGAGAAAAATGCTTCGATATGGCAATTTCACCATGTCCTCGGCAGTGGGTTCTAACTTATATATAGTAAAAAAAAAGTAACTGTAACGGCCTAAACACTTACAGTTACCCATTAAAAAAGTAACAGTGTTACAGTTACAAGTTACCAGTATTAAAAAGTAACGCGTTGCAGGTAAACGTTACCGAAAAAAGTAATAGTTACCGGTAACGCGTTAGTAGTAACTAGTTACTGCCCAAGACAGCTTCATTTCACCTTCAGTCCGAGCACAGTGTGATGTGAATAACCGGCAAGTCACGCGATTTTCTCCAGAAGCTGGATCGGCTGGGATAGATCGGGGCGTTCACTGCTCTCGGACTGAAGGTGGAACGGAGTATAGTCTTGTAGTACACCGTTTCGGTAACCCCGACCGGTGTCTCTGCGCATGCATCATGCCGTTATCAGGTATCGTTATCGGAGCGCACCCCCTCGCCCCCCCCCCCCCCCCCCCCCCCACACACACACACACATACACAGTAACAGTTTATTAGAGCTCATTCTTCAGCACATTAAGGGTTTAGATATTTATCGTACTTTCTGGACTATGGACGGTTCGCATGAAATTCTGTTCCCAATACAGTCCACACACAGTAGATTTCATTACGCAAGTCGGGCGGCTTTTGTGCCCCGCTCGTCGGGCAATCATAGCTTCTCAAGATTAAGCATGGCCAACATTTGACCCTTGGTGGTGCCCACGTGAAAAAACCATATGCTATATTAGCCAAGCATCAAGGAGAATACAGGGATTGGTATTCCACGAGCCACACGCGCATGCCTTCCCCGTATAAATTATTCGAAATAAATCACCACAATAAAGCGTTGACGAACGCGCGTGCAAGATACAATTTGTTTGAGGTTTTTGCTTTAGAAAATTTACTATTGCTGAGGCCAGCACGTGCGGCGTGTGGTACGCCAATCCCTGCATTCTCCTTGATTCTTGGGTAATATGGCAATAAGGAGTATTCACTGGGCGCCATATTTGTGGGTGATGTTTAGAGCGCATGCTCTGAACGAGCCCACATTAATAGGCTGCTAAGACCGGCAATCTTGAGGGTGCGAAATACACGTTACAAAAGAACTGTGGAAGCTCGCCATCAGCACGCGCTCAGCAGTCGTGCACACAGCTATGGCCGCAGTGAATACTTCCTATAGGTCTATTCCTCTCTCAGCAATCAGCGAATGGAACGCGCTATTTTAGATTCGAATTTTTAGACCTACAAAACCGCATAAAATAGATTCATGAAATAGTATGGCACTTTATGGATTCAAATTCACCCCCGCCTCGATTGTCAATGTATGTCCAACCAGGCGCAGCAACTTGGCGCCCGCGGGTGCACACCGACGCCTAGATACAAGACTGACCGAAATCGAAGCTTCCCGTCGAGATTTGAATTCCAAAGTTTAGAAATAAAGAAAATACGTTGTTCTGAGCTTTAAACACGGCCTCTAATTTGTTTACGCGTCTTGGGGCATCTGGAGTGTGCCCTGAACAAGTTAACCCGAAAAGTGTTCCTCATTACCCCTCCCGGCTGGAAAAAGAACTAAAGTGGTCCTCTTGTTGTATAGCAGCGCGGCACGATTGGCTGACTGAATGTTGGTGGCGCGAGCATGCAACCTGAAACAGCGCCCGCACAGCACGAGCCCGCGTGCGAGTCAGGAACGCAGAGATCGTGGGGCTCGCGCTGTAGCCTCGACTTCGCTTGCACGTAAAGTGAAAGAAAACCATCTATACAAATGACGACTGCGCAAGTCCCTATTTATAGATGTTAGCGTTTGAGGGTGAGCCATTTAACGATGCCGTTGCATTAAACTCTTAAAACATTTTGAGTTGTGTGTATGTTTATTCAGCCTAGAACTTGGTCTGCCTCAACAGACGACGAGTCTCTCAGCTGTAAAAAAAAAAAAAAAAAAAATTAGCCAGCGCAGTACATCCGCTAGCATGGGGTCTTTAACATGCATCACGCAGTAGTGACGCACGACCGCACGCCGGTACGATGCTCATCCAGATCAAATCGGGCAGGGGTGGGGATTGAACCTAGGATCCTGGGTTCTGCGGCTGTTCATTTAAACTGGTCACTTAATTAAAACTTTGAGGGTTACAATAAATGGGGTGATCTAAAGGTTACGGTTGCAGAGAGGTGCTGCGTCTCGCGCAACGTCGTCCGTTGGATTGTTCGCCTCCGTTCATCTTGTCTATGGGCGAGGGTGATCGTCTGCGAAGCTCTTGCTTGCAGGCTCGCCCGCGCAGCTCGGGTTTCACGGCAGAGAGGCGCCCCGCTCCGTCTTTGGGACTAGGGGATTCTCCGGGGACCGTATAGAAACTTTTGTCTGTAGCAGACGGTGTCGGGGGCCAGCTACGAGCTTTTTACTGGTTTTCTGATTTCAATCTCCTGATTGCTAACATGGAAATGTGGATATATATAAATGAAATCTAATTTAGAAATCTTACGAGATTAAATATCTAATTTAGTCTGCTCTCCAGTGGTACTTAGCACACGGTCATTCTATTAACTCTGACAAACTCATGCGGGTAGGGAACTACACAATAGCGCGGGTCGCACCTAGGAAATGGGCGGCGGAGAAAAGCTCACCGGAGAAAAGCTCACCGGAGATAATCTCACCGGAGAAAAGCTCACCGCAAAACTGGCAGATGTGGAGAAAAGCTCACCGGCCTTTGAGCGGATGTGGAGAAAAGCTCACCAATTGTTTTTTAACTTAGCGGATTCTGCGTCAAACATTGCAATTTAACATAATTCGCATTCGTCACTTCATTAAAAATATGTCCACTTTTTTGCAATATTCTTGAAGTTCATTGGGCATATTTACTAATTCATCAGAAATTAGTAATCACCCATTCTGTACATTAATGAAGCCGCAAGTATAAAATCAGAACATCGTACACCGGTAAAAAAGACAACAATTTATTGACAACTGGCAGGGTGCCGTCGGTAGCTCTGTCAAATAAAGATGTTTTTTCTTTGCGAGCTAATATGAACAACGGTGTGTCAACCGCTTCAGTTTCAAATATTGTGCAGTGCCTAATAGATAAGTAGGTGTTTGTTGACGTAATCAGTGTCGGCTGTGCTGTTTTTTTTTTTCTGTTAATTTCACTAACAAAACTTAAGTTGCGAGAACAGATTCGTCCTGTCGTGTTTGTTGTCTTCACTCCGTCGTCGTCGTTTGAGTGGTTTTTATCATGTATAACGTTTACCAACTCGCCCTATTTGCTACCTTACAGATAACAACGGTGCCAGTGTGCAGCTCCAAAGGTCATGGGTGGCTCGCCGTAGAAAGGCACTATCACACAAAGGCAACGTGTGGAAACACCAGCACGAACGGCTAGAAAACGTGCTTCTCCGTGAAAGAAAAAAGTTTCGATATCCTACTGACTGTTTTGTCCTATTTTCAAAGGTTAACACAAGCTTCAAAGAGAATTTCAGGCACTGCGTTGTTGCTTATGCACTTTCGGATTTTCGGCATTTACAGTTTTGATTTTTAGGTTTTAGGCAGACATTATTAAGTTTTCTAACTTCTTCCTGTTCTTCAAGTTCATGAAAATTTGAGTATGGCTTTCGTTGCCTACAGAGTAAACCACAGAAAACACTCGCCCGCAATTATTAAATTGGGAGCAATATACCCAATAAGCCTAACAAATAATACAAAAAAAGACAGTTTCTTTTTTACAAAGCTGACGAATTTTAATGATAATAAACTGATATATGTTACGCATGATCCAACAGCCTCTATATAAAACGAAGAAAAAAAATCGGTGAGCTTTTCTCCGCATACGCTCAATGGCCGGTGAGCTTTTTTCCGCATCCGCCGGTTTTGCGGTGAGCTTTTCTCCGGTGAGCTTATCTCCGGTGAGATTTTCTCCGGTGAGCTTTTCTCCGGTGAGCTTTTCTCCGGGATTCTAGAAAATGTAGCGCTTCGTCACTGACAGGCTAACGGAAAGCAGCACATTTTGGGTGCATTGGCAACTGTTCTGAATCGTGTACTTATCATAGCCCGTTCCCTTTTTCAAATGCTCACGAATACCTTACGAATCAGAACTGTCAGAATTGGCACTCGTCAAGTAACGGAAACATTTTCGATGTAAACGTTTAAATGTAAGGGGAGTCGCAACAGTAACTGCGGATCGGGCACGCCGCAGAAAACGAATGGTGGAAGGTAACCCATACCCAGAAAGAGAAGGAAACAATTAAATAAAGAAAACTGGTTGCGCTCTGTTGTACGACAACATGTGAAATGAAGTGTGACTTCTACTACAATCTTTGTTCTCTCTTTCCCACGCAGATTAGCCAGCCGGAATAGTTTTCTGGTTAACCTCTCTTGCATTTTCCTCCAGTTAATATAATACTCGACACGATAATAGGACACTCGCCACTATGCAGCTATAAGCTCTCCCAGTTGAGCAGGGTTTGGTATTCACTTTGACTTCACTGGACGCCATGACCCGCCTTTCTAGCTTGATGGCGTGGAATGCACATTCAGGAAGCACTGCGGAGTCTCTCAGCACCGACGACCGCAGCTATGGTCGCCGGCGAGGGCTGCGGAGACAAGCTCACCGCAGAACCGACGGATGCGGACAAAAGCTCACCTCTCTTTTGATGACTGCGGAAAAAAGCTCACATACGAAATAGTTTAATCAATATTTTCAATTTAATATTCGAGGCAATGTTCGTGCTTTCCAGTTCCATATTTTAATTATCTATTGTCCGCACTTTGTTTACCGTTCATGTTGCACTTTTATGCGTGCTCGTATATTTCTAAAACCAAGTGCTCTCGTTCAGCACCAGAAGTATGGCTTATATACGCGAAGAATAAAAAAAAAGTGATAGATTTTTTTTAGCTGTTTGCTTTTACGTGGAAACAGGACATTGTCTGAAGGTTGAGTTCTGCGGACACTGTATAGTCGACTGGAATGGGTTTGCAAGCAAAATCTCACAGACAACAAACCATGACACGTTTGTTTCATTGTAACGTGGCTCTTTATCATGACATCTATTTTGTTTTTGTTTTTCTTTTCTAAGTAGCACGTGTACGTTCGGTGCCTTTATATTTCCATTTGTTAATTTCATCATCGCTGAGTAAGTCGCTTCTGTAAGGTTTTCTATGTACCCACATTTGGTAGCACTTGTACGTTTATTCTGTATTACTTTTTAATCGTTTAAAAGTTGTTAGATGCCGATGAGCGGGACCAATCACCATGCTACGCGTTATTGAACTCTGTTAGCGTGATTACGTTTCCTCGTATATTTTCATACAATTACACCATTGTACAACAATGATGACATTCTATGTACCCCCCGCTATGTAATGCCCCTGTGGGCCTTGAGAGATAATTAAATAAATAAATAAATAAAGTGACTTCGTCACTGCCCCCGACTCCTACAGATTCCCCAAAAGAATCCTGCCAATTTGTCAAAAGCAGATTGATCGACGGACACCTCGAAGAAGGACAATTCATCGAATAGGGCAATTCTTCCCAATTCGCAGAACGGAGAATTGGGCGAAAGTGCCCGTTAGTCGCACTAGGTTGAACGGTCAAGAAGAGTTGCACAGGGTCTCTAGAGTTACCCGAGACGTTGGGGGTCAACAATGAGACCCTATTTGCCAAATATAAAGGATTACAAATTCAGTTCCTAGGATTTTTAAAGGTCGGGTATAGTGAATCGTGAAACTTCGGGTTGTGGCGGCGCCGTGCATTACCGTCTTTAGGGTTCACACAGGGCGGAGGAATTTACAACACTGATCGCAGGGTTAACTTTTTATACATTTTTTTCAAATTAATTAAACACTAATCGGGCTTTGATGATAGGGGGCTCACATGTCCTGCCGTGCAACTCTTGAGGGCTTGCGGTGCTCGCACGGGTTCCGCAGCAGGCCCGGCTCCTAGGTGATGTCCTTCTTCTGTCTCTGATTCAACATCTTGCGTCGTCTCGCCTCTCGCGGGGTTCCTTTCTAGCGGCCTTGCGTCCTAGGAGTCCTTGTCCAAACTCCGCACTTTCTGGGCGTCCCGCCGTGTCGGTATACCTTCCCCCGTACGGCGAGCTGCTTTTTTTTCGGGCTTCCCTCGACGCAACCCCGCCAACAACTCCCTCTCGCCTCCAGCAGTTCATCCTCCCCCTCTCCCTGATTCCACGAAGTCGACGTCACCACCATCCCGTAACCCCCGGTCTGCCAATGGGTCCGTCCCGTCTGCCAGAGTGTCTGGACCCGCACGTTCAAGCCGTTACGGGCCCGAACAGAAACTGGACATCCGACATCTAAATCGGGCGGCTCTCGGGCGGTGGCAGTACGAGATGTTGCTCGGCCGGGCGGGGGGAGGCAAGCAGGAATGCCGTGATTGAAGCATCCAGAATAGATCCAGGACGCGTGAACTGTTCTAACGCTTGGCATGCGTGAGGGGGCCCCTGTGTTTTCACGCTTGTTACGGCGTGCGTTTTCTCCACGCTTAGATAATGACGCCTTCTATGCGTGTGAAATGCGCGTCGCGGTGGAAACCTCTGGCCGTGAGCATGGGGCTTTCTCGCATTTAGTATATCGTCCCAATAATCTTAGTTATTGGGACGATATAATAAATGCGAGAAAGCTCAATGCCCGCGGCCAGAGGTTTCAACCGAGACGCGCATTTCACACGCATAGAAGGCGTCATCGTCAAAGCGTGGAGAAAACGCACGCCGTAATAAGCGTATAAACACAAGGGCGCCCTTGCATCATATCGTTATCGGAGCTCAAAATCGATCTACTAAATCTCTCTAGTGACTTCACTAGGCGAATTGAGTAGTTCAAGGAAGCCCAACGTGCTGCTTCATGCATGTATAACTACACACATATTCGAATGGCAGTTGTGAATCAAAAGAAATTGCCCCGATGCGTCGCGTAGATAATGCATGTTACGCCTGGTACATTGCGCCAATTAGCTGCGCGCTGTTCATAACTGTGGACTTTGTGTGAAGATTTGAGGGAATTTATCCTTGGTGTCTAAAAACCCAAAAAGAGAAAGAGATCTCGTCAGGCTTCAGTTACCAAAAGGAACAGTCCAAAACGAACTAAATAGAAAAAAGGCAAACACATTTCAGCCTGGGGGCTAAACTCTTTATTAAAAAAAGCTATTTTTGTTTGTACAAATAAACCAAATGAAAACAGGGTTCTTACCCAAATATTGTAGTCGTCCATGGATAGCTGACGAATGGCCGCAGTAAAGACACCAGCCAAATGGAAAGCCCTTTCCTTGGCTGGCATTCAGCTGCGTCTCGCGCAGAAATTCGGGGCACTCGCACTCGTTTAGGACTCGTTGTGTTTGCAGCGACCCCGCGGCACTCCACACAAGTCTAGTGCTGTAAACATGGGACACTGTTCCCGAAATCACACGCAGTCTCCCGCTAAGCCTCGCCAGTCGCAATCAAAGTCCAGCTGGTCCAGCCACAAACAAAGCGTGTCCGGAACTGACTGAGCGAGCCAGCGAGCCAGGGAAACAGCGCAACGGCTTTCTCGCTTTTCCCGCCAAAAACGAGGACGCATGCGCCCCGTGTGCTTCCAGAAACAAAGCTCACAGCAACAAAAAATCAACAAAAAAGCACGCGCAGGTGCATCTTCGGGAGGGTCAATCCATTCGGATATATATTAGCGTGACGATTAAAGGAGGCGCGCGAGTGTTTCTGAAAATCTAAGCGTGTGTTTTGCGATCGTCACGCTAACGTTCCTGATCCCGTTCAAAACAAAGGGCGAGCGGGATTCCTCGGACTTCTCTAACGCTTAAACAAAGAAAACAAACGCTTATTCTTGATCACGTGGTGCTTAAAAGGTCATTCCCGTCTTATTGACGGCGGTTTCACGCTTGAAACTCGCGGTTAGCGTGAGGTTCAGCGTGATAGTTTTTAGAGTGTAGAGTTCAGCTTGCCAGTGAGTCTGGAACCGCAACTGCAAGCCGTTATCGGAGCGAGAAGCAACGGGACGTTTGACGTAGTTTTATGACCATCTTTCGGGGACAACGCCGACGGCTTTTTGCGTAATGGGACAAGAAAGACTTTCGCCTTAAAAGGTGCATACGTCTCAGCCGTCATATTGCTTGGTTATGTCTTTGGGAAGGATGCATTGTTTTTAAATTGTTGCCGGTACCATTGTTGTGTACGAGATGAGGACTCTAGCGTGGTTGAAGGTCACGAAAGACATGCAAATTCTGGGAGACGTGTTTGTTGTGTTGAATAGGAGATGTGATTGTTGCTTTAGATCTAGGTCATGACGAGTTGTACCGTGGTGGAATGTCACAAAGATGTGTTTAAAGTTTGGGTACGTTTACGTCAAATATGATAAATAAACGGTTGTGTCAATAAAGTTTTGTAGTTGCGTTTGAGAGGCTTTCCATTTGTCCCCCTTCTATATCCGCCATCTCCGGGTTTTTTTCAAAAATGTGTAACATCATCCAGATCACCTCTTTACTTACTCTTACCTCAATCATCCTGCCTGATGCGGGCATTGTTAAGTATTCGTTGTTGTATCTCTTATCTCTTCCACCGGTCCGTTGTAGGGGTGTGTATTTGGCTTTTTAGTGGTCAACCAGTTGGGTCATCGGGCAGCTGCGCTGGAAGCAGACTTCATCTGCGTGGGGTTCTGCCTAGAGAGTTTCGTCGATCAGGAAATATTCAAGTTACGTAATCGTATAGCGGCCGCTGGAAATTCAAGGAGAATGTGCTCAAGTCCTACGGAAACAGCCTCAGAATGGAACACAAAAAACTTCTGCAGCTGTGTGAGTTGTTTTGGATTGCACTGCGGGGACACAAATCCCATAGCTCAAACGAGTACGATTTTTGGAAAGACAGTGTGGCACAAAAAAAAAGAAGAGTTTTGGTCTTACAGTAGAAAAGAGGCTTTAATGAAAATGGGGTTCGTTTTCGTAAGGGAAACTTCCCAGAAAATCAAGAATGGGCAAGAGAGTGTGTGTCTAGAGGAGTCCAATGTGGTAACTCCAAGGAATTTGGTCGTTTCGAAACATTCGGCTTCCCACGTAGCACCCAATGTCGTGCGAACATTCCCTGGGTGTTCTGAATGTTGAAGGAACATTAAAACACCATTCGGAACGTCCTAGGAACGTTCGTATGCAAACATTCCCTGGAAGGTAAGCTGCTCAACATTCTAGGGACGTTCGTTGGCGAACATTCGTATGCCCAATGTTCTCAGAACATTCGCCTTCGAACAGTCATATGCGCAACATTCTTTGAACGTTCGCTTGCGAACATTCCTAGAATTTTCGCAGGTGAAGCCAACTTTAGGGAGCGCTCACGCAACCTGTGGTTCGAAACACCATCCACCATATGCCACTTTGTGCCACAAATATACAAATTAATTGGAGTTTTTGGAAACTTAGCATAAGGGATCAGTTTTGTCTTATATGAGTTTAGATAGGAATGTGATATAAGGTGTAGGAAAAAAGAAATGGTTTCCAAAACTTGATAATGAACTTACACTCATTGCGTATGCAGAGGTGCAGTTTTGAATAGACCCGATTTTTAGCATGTGGGGTTCATTGCTTTGAAAAAGGTATATCCTGCAGTTGAATGTGGGATGGCATGTGTATCTGTTCTTAAGCTTGGAGTGAGTAATCGTGTATGTATGCGGCACATTTTGAATGAAAGAAGTTGACAAGTGACAGGTAGGAGTAGAATGTCGTTAGTACATGCTCAGGCTGGTGCGCTGGGAAAGCGACAATCTTGTGCCTGCGCCTTCTAGAAATATCTTTCGATTAAAAAATATCCATCACCCTGTGAGGAGCTTAAACACATCCATATATGTGGTACGCCTTACTGGTGCTGTTTCCTAAGCGAACCGTAATTTTAGAATTTTTGTAAAGCCTCAGAAAATGTTCCCTGATTGTCGGGATGTACTCGTATCACGTTCCGCGGTGATTGAACGGATGTCCCTGCATAAATCCTGCATACATTTGCAACATTTGAAAAAAAGTTGTAGAAGTTCTTTGGATCTTCTGAGAACGTTCTTAAAACCTTGTTAGGATATTTGAATGTCGATTGAATGTCCTGGTAATGTTCTATGTCGTTCTAAGAATAACCCTTTGAAAACATTCCCCGAATGTAGCGATAAGTGCCTGCGCCACATTCTGACAACGTTCATAAAACGTTCTTATGTAAATTTGCAACATTCCAAGAATGTTGCCTATGTTCTTTTGAACATTCCCGGAAGTTCTCAGAACGTTCTCGTGCTACGTGGGTTCTTTGTTGGAAAATTGACCTCAGTTTTCTTTGAGTGTTGAGTCGTCGAGATTAGATATTGTGTCGAGCATCCAGAGCATAGCAGCAAAGGTCCCAGTGGATGCGAGACAATTGTTAGTTGAACAGTTGATTAAGGCAGTTTCGAGGTTGGTGGGTGTTGGAAATAGGCCTGAAAGAGATTCCACAGGAGTAAGAGTGCTTAAAAAAGAGTTAGAAGTTGGTAATTTTCGTTGCTTCAGATAGACAAGTCCGCAAAGTTCGCGATTATGCCTAAGCTGGTTTTTCAAGAGAAGTCTAGAGAAGAGGTTATGGTTTCACTCCAGCCTTGCAAGGATGATCTTGAACAGATTAAAAGGAGTGTTTTGTAAATACTCAATATGTGTGCGATAAAAAAGTCGCAAAAAATGTTGGAAAGATTACAAGGGATTCATTCTCTGCCAGGTTCTTTCAGAAAGACCACAAGCCCATGTTGCCATTCAACGTGGTTGTAAATGAAAATGGTACTTGGCAGAAAGTTTTAGTCGACATTCCTCCAAAACTCCCCGTCATTAATTGAGGTGACTAGTCCAATCGTTTTAAAAAAATTGGAAGAACTGGTAAGCTGTTGAACGCATTTCCACTCGAAAAAGTGTGATATCATGTCAACTGATATTAAAGACTTGTATTTTTCTCTTCGTCAACCATTAATACTCTTCAGATTAAGGGACTTGTTAGAGGCAAATTTGGTTCGGTTCCAGTCGCAGTCGGGGATAGACGTGGAAAGTTTTTTGAACCTAGCAGAACTGAATCTGAAATCCACAGCAGTTGTATTTGAAGGGGGCAAATTTGTTCAAACAGAGAAGTCCCTGGCGCCGGAGTTGTCCGAGACATTTGGCCCTGTTGGACGTGACCTGTGGGCAAGTGGTACAACCTCTCCCAGAAAGGTCGGTTTCGAGTAGGAGCTCTACGTTGATGATATTCTGATCTGCTCGGTTGTGAAAGACGCAATACAGAAGATCATAGAGGTCATAGAACAGGCATTGCCTGAGTTGACCTTTTGCAGTGAGGAGCCTGGTGAAGGTGTGCTGGAGTATTTGGATCTGATGTTGAACACGCTAGACGGGCTGTGATGGGAATATGTCAAGCTCGCGGCAAAACACTTTTCACCATACAAAAGTTTTTTTTTTTATTTGGTGACACGAGGTGTAGTGATGTCTTTGCTAGACAAATGTTTAATAAAACTTTGTCAGCACAAAATACAAGAGGCTGTTAGGAGGCAATTGGCACGCATAAAGGGTGCGGGGTATAATAGTAAGTAGAGGAGGTCGCAAGAAAGTGCTTGAATGGATTCGGAGGAGCGGTGAGGAAAGAAAGGGAAAAAGTAGACAGGGCAGTGAGCATTTCAGTTTTCACACAACCTTTTGGCGGTTGCAGGGAGGTTCAGGGTTACGGAGGTTTTCACTTCCGGCTTTAAGTTGAACAGGCCTACGCCGTTTGTGGGTGGAGCTCAGGGCTTTCAAAAACAGCACAAGGAAGCCGCCTTTTATTTCCAGGTTGGATTAGTGTATGATGTTCCGATGGCCTGTGGGTTCTCGTATGTTGGACAGACGAAACGGTGACTAAATGATAGGCTTCTTGAGAACATGAGGGTGGTCAAGATCAGATCTCCGAATTCTGAGATTGCGAAACATGTGCAGGAAGGCAACAACTGTTTGCCTGATCTGGGGAAAGCTGTGGTGTTAGGCAAAAAAAAAAAAAAGATTCTGCAAAAAGAGTCTTCAAGGAGACAATCAGAATTGCGTACGTGGGGAATTGTATGTCAACCGTCAATAACACTTGATGGAGCGACCCAAAAGTGTTTGCTTTTGTAATTTTTTTGTTGTTTATGGGGTTTTTGTTTGCCTTGTCAGGCGGCAGTCTGGGGCCCGTGAACGAATTCGCGAGGGTGTGCTTTGTTAGGTCTTTGGCGAGGATGCTTTGGGGAGCATGCTTTGCTTTCAATTGTTTCCTTTACCATCCTTGTTTACAATATGAAGCCTGTATCGTGGTTGAAGGTCACAAAGACGTGTGCAAATTCTGGGAGACGTGTGTGTGAACGATGATATAAAATAATATAAACAGCTGTGTCAACAAAGTTTTGTAGCTACGTTTGAGACGTTCTGTATTTGTCCCCTTCTTCGTCCGTTGGGTCCGTTTTTCTAAAAAAAAAATGTGTTGCCCTTCTTTTTTTTATATTTAGAAAAAAAACTGTGGTGCTCCCAGCGGGGAGGTGAGGCTCATTTTGTTCCACACGAAGTAGACTCTTCAAGATTTTTAGCTTCTCCGTTCACTGACTGCCCTTGAGGCAGTCAGTGAACCAAAACGGTAACAACGCCACCAAAACGGTGGCGTAGCCAGCTACAGGCAAACCTGCATCGCAAAAACAAGGTGAAAAAAATTGACTCGAACGAAGTTTACATGGCGCGTGACTCCGTCAAACCGCTGCGATTTATTACTTCAACGCTCCGCCGGCTCCAGTTTCTACGGCTTGCCCGGAAATTACTGGAATTTCACGAAGGAAAGCTTCTCTCGTTGAGGCAGCCGTGCACGCAACCAAAGCAGCAGCGGTTATTTTTGCCCGCAATGCTGTGGACGATGCTTTAGAAACGCTGGTTCGTTGCAATGTTACGAGGCACATTGCTTCGTAGGTACCAATAGTTCCTATTTTGACCACCAGATGACGCCACAAGCAAAAACCTGGCAAATGTTTATTCGTATTAATCAAATAACAATACAGTTTTACATGCACTAGCGTGCCTGTAACGCTGCGTGAAGACGTATGTCGTGCGGTGCCTCTAGAGCAGCGTCTGACAACTGTATTTGTAACATGCGGCATTCACGGTTCAGACGCGAGCTTGATCCTGTATCCAATGGTGACGGAAGAGGTTGGGGGTCGACGGCGACGACGACGCGTTCTTTGTTCACTAGTCGCTTATGGCCACCAATTTAGTAAAACAATAAGCATTTTTTCTGTACATTCCCCCTTTTCCCTTTTGCCAAAGTGCAAAGCACTTCCAATGCCTTTGTTCATTTGTTCAAATAAGTGGCGATGTAATTTGAACCTTTCAAGTTGCCCTCGCGATTTTGGTTCAACGGGGTGCTTTATTGATAGCAACTGGCCGGAACAGCTGGACGATCCAGAACTCCTTGGTCGATAATGATGCAAAAACATCTAGGCCCAACACACATTCAAAACTTTGCCACGACGTCGATTCTTGATCGGTATCCAAGAGCGCGAGGCACGAAGACGCAGCACTTCGCCTTGCCAAGATAGCTTTGATCCCGTCGCGAAACCGGCGAGCCTTGCGTTCGACGAGTTCTGGCTTTTTCCTGCGGCGCTGTGGTTTCATAAAAAAATGTCCCTGTGTTCTCACAGGCCGTTAGCACCGTTTACAAAAAATTCCAGAAAAAAAAAACTTATTCGGCGAATGACGGCGCACGAGTAGAAAACGAATCTTCAGCACGCAGCCGCCCAGACTCTGCAACTCTCCAAAAAGCCGAATTTACCATATACAAGATGGCCGTCCGGTGGCCGCACTCGCTTAGCGTGGAAGCGCGATCCAGCATTTGTAATAGAGATCAGTGGAATCGATTTTTCGGAGGTGCAATGGGGAACAGCGGGGTTTGGGCCGCCGGCGGGGCGCTGCGAGGTGGCGTGTGCGGGTGGGTCAGGTGGGTTACTATGTTTTAATGAGCCATCCGCAGACTGTTACCGCAAAGCGACGTAAACGAGAGGGGGGGGGGACGGTTAACTCGCACCCCGGTGATGCATCGACTGTCCCACATTGTACGTCCGAAAAGAGCGACCCTAGACCAGTGGGGGAGCCTTTATTTTAAGCAGCCTCCCCTTTTCGATAACCGGTAATTCTCTAAACGGAGGCTTCGCTTGCTCTAAACTGAGCTTCGATAAAACGTGTTTCGACGAAATGGCGTTTGGTCAACCGTAGCAAACCCGTCTGTGATCCTGATTAATACGGTAGCAGCAGCACCGGGGTATGTTAACATTCTGCCTTCATAAACATACTATTGTTTAGACACGCGTCAGAAAAAGCAAAGTGGAGCCCACCTCGCGCTCTGAAATAAGGGTGAGATTTGGCGAATCCAGTAATAATTTCACTGAGGATAGCGTCTGTCGGCGCGCTCTGGAACAAATAATTTTCACCCCTTGAGTTATCGTTTACGTTTGGTCGCCATACTTCTCGAAGATACTCCCCCGAACAAGCATTTAACAGAAGTTGGGGCTCCCATTCATAACGGGGAATGTGGTTGGACAGCAAAGCTCTGGTATCGGCTGCAACGATTGCCCACTTCACTATACCAAATGCCGCCGCTCGTCGCAGCACGCCGCCGCTGGCCGTATCACCGTTTCTTTTCCCTTTGCCGCTCCTCGTAATCAAGAAGCTCTTCGGGAGTCCTAACTATGCGTGTTTGTTTACGGTTAAAAGATTATTATACTGGATATATCTAGTAACATTATAACATATGGTATGCTCCAAGATGTTTGAAGGAATGCTGGTCAGTGATAGGAAACGGTAATCTAAAGGTGAATTTCGGTTTCCAGAGTGATGTATGGGCATGACACGGCTAAATTTCTAGTCATGAGCGACGTTACCGGACGAAAGGAATGCACGAAAAATATCGCTTAAAACAGAGGTGGTGCATGCTTTGTATTTTTTTTTTTAATTTTTGAATTGATGAGGTAATCGCCAGCACTTTTAAGTTGATGAGGTCATCGCCGTGGCCTTCCCATAGCGGCGCTGGAACAACAATAAAATCAGTGGGTAGGCTTGTTCTTTTTTTATATATGAAAGGCTAGTGACGTCACTCTACACGTCGCAAGCTGTCGTCGCCGCGGCAGCTTGCGCGACAGTACACTTTACCGCGAAACTAATGCGGGGAGCGCTACGTGCTTCGCATAGTTATCAGGAGCGCCTTATCATCAATTATTTAGTTCGGATGCTTTTTTTGCGATTGTTCGTTATTGAAACGAATGATGTGATCTATGTTGTATGCGTGATGTATGCACTTTTCGCATCAATAGCTCAAGTTTCTGTTGTTGTTTTTTTTTCACGTGAGGACGTTTACACTGAAAAAATATGACTAAGGAGTCATGTTCAACTTCGCCGTGAAGTATATTGTTTGTAAAATACAAAAATTCAGAAAGACAAAACCACCAGTAACTTGCCGAACAATTACAACAATTCCAACAAGCGTGGTAGGCATCCAGCCGTGCTGTTTCGTTGGCTACTCCCATCTCCAGAGCGGCACTCCTGCGACACGCAGCACCCCCTTGCGCCTTCCACAATGGTCATCGAAACACTGCCCAGTATTCCATTACTCTGGAGACCGGTTATAACAAAGTCGGTCATAACGAAATAGTGGCTACACCGAAGAGATCACGATTTCCCATTCCCTATTGCACTTCGTAAACCGAAGATGGCTATAACGAAATAGCGGATATAGTGAAGTGATTTCTGACTCCCGTTGACTTCGTTAAAACCGGTCTCGACAGTCCATCATAACCACATCACATGTCGGCGGAAAACTTTTCATCCAGCCAATGTAAAAATCGAAAATCTGACAAGCAGACCATGAAAGTTTAATTTCTAAAAGGAGACAGGGACGCGACAGCTTTGCGCTCAATCATTTACGAGCACTATCCCGGCCATGCTAAATAGTCAAACAACGTGCGATCCTTGCCGATTAAAACAAAAATTATCTTGCTTCAATATTCTCTTGATGCGTCCAGCTTGCCAAATGTAGATTTTATGTGCACCAATGGCTTGATGCTGCATTTTGTTTACTATTACACATCAGTTGTATCCCTTTGACTAGATCCTGCGAAGACAATATTTTTTTCTGTGGATCGATGTGAATATTCTAGACGATTTCTGAAATAAAGAAAAGAACCATATTAGTAGAATACAAGCGAGGTGTTACAGTGTGGAGATTAAGTGTGAAAGGTTTACTTACACATTTCGCTCGAGGATGTGTCATACGACGGATTGTTTAGGATCAAAGGGGGTGATCTTCTGCGAAAGAAAAACACAAAGAAAATATAAACTATTTCTTCAACGAGACTTTTTGAACTAATGTGCGCAACGGACAACAGACACGGTATGTGGATCATCCGTCACATGTACGGAGCTCTCGAGTTCAGATCTCCACGCGGTTCAGTTCTCCTTTTAAAGGGGCGAAATACTGATGATCACAAATTTGCTTCAAAATTAATTATGGTGAATTCCGCTCGCAGACTTGGAGTGCTCCAAAGGAGTCCCTTTTCGAGCGCGCGCATCTTCCGCGTGGCAGAACCGGCTCAAGTTGGTCATCTTCCGCTCGCAGATTTGTAGCAGCGCAAGCTCCGTGGAGCGCTCCTGACCGCGCCGCGACCGCTCCGTCAACTTCGGGAGATTTCCCCGGAAGTCGACAGCAGCTCTCCGCTTCGCATGCGCGTCGCGTGCCAAGCATGTCCGGTCTGGTCCGGTCGGTCGTTTCTTTACGCGGGTGGTGATGGGCAGGGCGTGCGTTGCACGCACTGCGTCTTGAGCGCTGCTACCTCGCGTGGTTCAGGCCGTGCAGAGGCGGGACTGGAGCGTGACAAATCGCAAGCGCTGCCGTCTGCGATCCCGAGAGGAAGAACAAAAGAGAGCACGACGGGAAAATCCGAAGAAAGAAACAGGCGCAAGCTTAGGCGTGTTCATTTTGCCGCCACTCATTGTCTGCCTTTGTACACTGCATGCGACCGGTGTCTTCTTGTGCAGTAAAGCAGGAAAAGACTAGGCAAGGACTTTGCACGCGATGCTTTGCTACCTCTGCGCGTTTATTATTGTCTTACCAGCGATCTCAGTTCCGCCGCTGTCAATCACCGCGTGTTCCGCCGTTCCGGGGCGGCGTACGCGGATCTTTTCCTCTCTGTTTGCGGCATGGACCCCAAGGTTCGGCGCTCGATCTGTGTCGGTACTTCTTCTACTGGTGGACAGCAACAGTATTGATTGGTCGTCGGAGATTTCATTCAACTCGTCAAGTTCCAGCTCAGGCAAGGGCAAGCAGCGGCCATTTTGAATTACGAACCGTCTCCGGCTGGTCGCTCCGAAAATTCGACTCCATCTTCCAGTTGTGGATTTGGAGCGGTTGTCACTGAGTGGTTTTTCTCCTCCCTCGAAGATTTTGAAAACCGATCCAGATCTACCAGTGGAATTCACCATTAGACGCATTAGTAAACTGTTCTAACCTAGTAAGCCAAATTACGAATTACAATGTTTTTTTTTATTATGAAGTTATTGAATTTTTAGTTTTGGTTTAAGAGGCCGTTTAATGTTACTGACAAGAATAAAGCATGCTGTCAAATTTAATATGGGGGAAGTACAACTCGTTCCGAACAAGTTACAAGAAGTTTGATGGTGTGAAATGAATGGTGGGAAATCTCACGCCACCTAAACGAAAAAAAAAAGAAACGTAATGCGCAAAATACTGTTTTTAGACAACTTGCTGGAGCTGCAAGTTATACAAGATGCGACGCCACTCCATTAGAAAGCGTGGGAAAATTTAAATTTTTGTTTTGGCTAACGTATTTTTGCAAGTTTCTCAAAGACAATTTTGAGTTCAGAGATAGTAAAACGCATGGCGTGAAGAATACAATTTCGGTGTTCCGAAAATATCTCCAGGTAGCTTAAAAAAACGCTTTTGAGACAAAGTTCTCCTGACATAAGCAATAAACCACACACACCAGGTATCTGACAACCGAAAATAAAATGCTAAGGTGCGTTACTGCAACGCCCGAGAAACAAACAAACGTGTAAGCGTGGCCGTTTCTAAATTGCAAAACGACTCATAACAAAAGAATATAATGATTTCTGATGTCCACGCATTTCTGCTGGAGATGTTTTATATGATAGTGTTTTATACATAGACTCACAGCATGGCTTTCCTTCTCCTCTGGTACAAGAACCCGATGATGGCAACACCGACCAAGATGAGGACCACTGGCACAGCAATGGCCCAGCCAGTCGACGCTACGTGCACGATAGAACTTTTCGTTAATTTTTTTGTCCGGGTTCCTACTAAAGCTGCATTCTGAGATATCCCAATTCTTATAAACTTTTGTGTGAATTGTAGACACAGTAGGGTCTGCACAGTGAACACCAACTAAAATAATTAATTGGTTATTCACTAAATCACTTCGTTATTAATCAATAACTCACTCGCTCACTCGAGAATTGTATCTATTCCCAGGTTTCCATCGACTCTGCTGTCAAATAGTATAGAAGCATCAACACAGCGGCAATGTGAGAAAAAAAGATAATATGCTTGACACAATATACTTCTGTGAATCTCACTGTTTTTAAATATTGACACATCAGTAATATATTCATCAATATGACAATCATGTTATGTACATAAATGGTGCAATAAAGCGCAGGATTCATGTTTGCTGCTGCGTTTTGATAAAACTTCCCAAATTTTGCTGACTTTCGGAGCTAGCCAAATAGCCTCTTTACGATTTCAATATATAATTTTTTTTTGTTAGTGGGCAACTTGGTTGCCTTTAGTTTGATCTCGCATAGAAGGGTGGGAGAAAGAAACGAATATGTCACGGTGTGAGTGCCTAAAAACATTTACACAACACAAAAGTTGCATATGTTTCGCGCGACTGTAAACGTGTACAAATATTTTCGTGCCATATAGGACAAAAGTGCGAGACAAAATTCAGCCTGAAATTGCTTTTATCATCTTAGTAGTTGCACAGTTTGAATAACCCGGAAAACAACGTTGAAAAATACAGTTTTTTTTTACTTTAGTTCGAACTGATTTAAAAAAAAAAGAAAAAGGTTAGAGTTAAAGTTCTGCCATTTTCATCATTAGGCTCGGAGGATATTAGATGAGGGGATAATAATCCTGCTAAGTTCACCAATTAACTTTTTTAATTAACGTTGTAATTATTATTTTAGGGGGCATATGCGAATTGCAGGATTGACGTTGATTATTATTAAAGGCCAGATCAATTTATATATTTCGCGAAGAGTTTATGTCTTTTTTTAGACATTAAAAACCATAACATCACATGTCGGCGCACCTAAATTTAAAATTTTTACATTTCAATTTTCGTTGCGCCGTCATCACTTGTGTCGTCGGCGCACCCACCAAGGACACGCTGCCGAGATTGTGACGAAATGATTGAAACAACCGCGTCACTCTCCCAAGCCTGATTGTCGCCAGGGGCTGTGGCACTCTTTTTGTGCAGAATTTTTAAATCCGAAGACATACCGCAAACATTGACTGATCAATATCTCAAAAACCATTACTTTATCGCATAATCTTTAAATCGCTCTAGCCTCTAATTGGATTTGCCGTCGATACTGCAATTCCATCGTGACACCTAAAGTTGATAATAAAAAGAAGTTAATTATTATATTTTAGTCGATTAATCAACTTGCCGTCACAGTCATCAGATCTAAATTTACCCGAGTTTGATAAAAACATCATGCATCCAAAACTCGTCTCTTTCCTCATATTAAAAAAAAAAAAAGAGATGTTCGAATCAAAATCGAACATTTTGTGTACAAGGTGTTTGTTAGACTTTATTCGGTTAACGAGAGACGTTAAGGCTACACTAATCAGTGTGTGTACAGGTGAGTCATATGGCCAGAGTAAGAGGGGCCAAATCGTCAATTTGATTAATTAACCAAAAATTGGGAATGAAGCTTTTAATTATTGAAGATACGCAAACACGACCCCAATGAGGAACTTGATGAGCCTCACCTAAAAACCCTATGCAAGTAAACTTAAAAAACGTTGGCGCGGTCTGGGGAAGTGCGGTGATACGCTAAACTTGGCCCTAGTGCAACGGGCGCGAAATGGGTTGGGGGAAAATGCTCCCATGCGGTTCTTCGGTTTCTTATCATCCGTGCTTTCGCACCGCGAACGACGTGCCAATTTGCACTAAAGGTAACTTGCACATCACTGTGCTTCCCACGCGTGCCAAATCTTTCTAAGGTTAAGTACTTAAGAGAAGTTTTAGATGACGCCCAACAAGTCTCCAATTAAAAGAATATATTTATTTTTCCTTAATTCAAAAGTTAAATAACAAAATTTAGTTAGTAACTAAATATTATCGTGAAGGTTAGACCCCTATACTATGTTCCCCTTTCTGGGTAACTCACCCACATATGCCACATAAGTGCTTAAGGGTTTTCTGAAAACACATCTGTGGCTTAAAGGAAAAACACCAAGGTGCTTTGCATTACGGATATTGCATTAGTACCAACTAAGGTTTTAAAGCATTGAAACGGTTACGCTAGTACACGATTACACAGACCGGGGGGATACTGCTCGTCGCATAGCCCAAAATGGTAAAAACGTCTTTTGGGCAGTATTGAATGTTCGGAACGTTGGTGCGCGTACACCTGTGGTGTTCTATTTCAACCGTAAATCTTTCAGACAGATGTCTTAATGACCTCTGGACGGTATGGACGATCAAGAAAATGACATCCAGGAAACGTCCACGTGACTACATCCCAAAAAAAACTCTGAAATTATGCAAATGATTTGTTCCTTGTTGGAAAAATAATTAGCACATTTCGTTGCTTTCAACGTTCTCAGGAGATCCTTGAGTACATCCTTCGTAAAGTTGTGCGTGTTCAGCTGGAGGATTGAGGAAAGCGCGGAGCCTGAACGGAATGTCCGCGCACTCACAGGTCGAATGCTGCTGCAGGTCGGCCGAGCCTCCGGCGATGTTTTGACATCGCTCTCCCGAAGCACCGTCCGGGCAGGTGCAAGTGGGTCGTCCAGCATTCACGACGTCGCAGTGGCCACCATTATGGCAGAAGGAGACTGGGCAGTCTAATGGAGCAGATGAAAACATGAAAAGTGACTGTTTAGATCAGTGGGTAGACTATAGTTAGTTAAAGTGATGCCAAACTCGCTGCTGTCGCTACGCTGATTCTCGAGGAAATACGTTAGCATTTAGCGCAGAGGTTCCGACACAGCGAAGGATGGAAATTCTAACCTCGCTGTGTTTCCTTCTCTTCGACAAGCCTTGCCGACACCCCTCTTCTGCTTCGTGCAAGCCCATTAAATCAGCGAGTTATAGTTTTTTCCCGGGTGTCGGCGGTTTTGCGCAAACGTCGTCGTTACTGCGTCTAGGTTTTACGTTGTCGCAAACAATGTGCATGCAGGGGAAACGTAAACATGTGCCTACGCCCCGGGGCGATAGGAAAAGGAGCGCGCGACAACAGCAGCGAGTTATTGGAAGCGTGCGCGAAGGCTCCTTCCCCCTTAATTAAGGGGGAAAGTGAGCGTCCACTCCACAGTCCAGTCCAAAACAAGGTCGGCTGCGTGCCATAAATGCTAATGCATTTAAAACCGCTTAACTGATCATTGGCGGAGAAGGGCTCCTGCGGGGAAGTTACCTTGAGGTATGCAAGGTTTGTGGCGGGACATATGTTTCGCTCTGCATTTGCGAAATATAGATATTACGCTGAAGTATGACGAGCAGGAAGCGTCTCGAACCTTTGGACATTGTGTGCGCCACTTATGTAAGTGTAGTTGCATTAACTTTATAATGCGGGCGCAGTTTCAAAGTTGTAGTGAGCTAGAAAAAGACACGACAAACATTCACATATCTAACATTTACGTCTGTTCTATACTCTTGCGGAGGTTATAAAAAAGACTGGTGGCAAAGTAACATCCGTTGGCGGTAGTGAGTTCTGTCTCCTGATTATATAAGTCGGTAGAGCGCTCAGCTAGTCTTGGAGAGGTCCATGGATCAAGTGTTGGGTTAGGAGAATTTTTTCAATGGCCACCAGCCGCCTAAAGGTTGGGAGTTCCGCTCCATTTAAGATGCGAGTTTTTTTTCGTGGGTGTTTTGTGACAAGAAAACTCAGGCGGATGTTGACGTCCAGAGACGTTATAGCGAGGTACTTACTGCCGCAGAGAGACTCGTCAGATCCGTCACTGCAGTCCACGCGGCCGTTGCAGAGCAAGTCCCGCCCAATGCACCGCTCCGGGAACCCACTCGGACAGAAGACCGTGGATTGCTCGCACTGGTTGAGGTCGCCTGGTGACAGAAATGGACGCAGTCCTCTTTGAATGAGTTTCGGGAAATTTATTCTTGGCTTGCACGTGACGTAATCGCACTATGCTGGTAAACGTCACACCCTGTAACGCTTAATAAAAACAAATACTACTCTGAGCGAAATTTATGCTGTAGAAGGTGCCTCATTCGCCGGTCGCTTTGCGCCTGTTGAACGAGTGGCAACTTTGGTGAACCCCCGTGCTTGAAGTCGTTCTAAAATTGACTGATTTAGTGGCTGTCGATGACGCTCAACAAGTTTCTAATTGGACCCACATATTTATTTTCACTAATTTGAAACGTAATGAGGTGTTTCTGGTTATCGAGCCTATTTACCGAACTTCATGATTAGCCGCCTCTATTATGTGCCCCTGGACGTATAACTCACCTGCCCAAACTGAATTAGTGCATCCTTCAGAGATTGTTTGTAATAAATCTGCTCGAAGTAAAAATTAAACGCTGTGTACGGTAATATAATGGGTGTTTGTTTCTTAGACAGGAATTGTTCAAAAGGAGAAGGACGTTAGAAATAAAAGAAATATATTCCTGATGAATAACGTTATCGACCTTAGTGACATCGGTACAGGAGTGCAAAGAAACAGTTAGTGGATTAATTATCTAAAATTCGCTATTTAACCAACCAGGGGCCCCGGTGTTTTTCAAAGGGTTCTGAGCTTTTTGCCGCCCTAGTCTTTCGTACTGCTGCAACTACCAGAATTAGACATGTAATAATTCAAAATATTTTTTTCTAAAATCTAACTTACATGATTCAATAAAGGACGGGCTGCAAATTTCATTTGAAATATGCAAGCAAAAAACCATACTTAGAATATTACTAGATTCGTAGAAAAACCACCCTGAATGGCATATGTCAGGGACAAATATGGCATGTCTGTGTGGCTGGAGACACCGGGTTTTGTTGTAGTGGATTTTTTGAGCCCACTGGAGGAAAGTTGTGTCCGCTCCTACAATCAACGAAGTTGATAAAAGCTGTTATCAATTGGCAGTGACAATTCTTGACAGTTACACTACTTCAGATGCTGAGTTATGAGATTATCCTAGCAGCCTCGAAATGCAGAAAAATAAAAGAACACATTCCCCACTTCTTTTTGGACATTGAGTTAGGACGGAAGAAAACAAAATATTTTTAATACGTCACATTCACGTTAAGCTAGAATGCAAGTATTCCAAGCGCTAAGGGTGACGCAGCTAAAGCGAGAGGAGTGTGGATATACGCGACGCGTAAGCCTTTTTTCGACATCCTCTTCCTAACGTTCCTAGAGGAACGCTTTGCGAGGTAGCGAAAAGTCCTCCTCCCCTCGCTCCTGTCATCAGGTAGCGCGCGATCCGCCATGTTCTTCCTAACTCGCCCACCATAGGCTGTGTTCGAAATCTTTCGAGTTAAATCGGCGGGTCATGTCACGCGACAATCCAGATAGAACAGCGCTGGAGGCGGATAGGTTTTCAAACGCCAAGGTACCAAATTGTTACTCGAGAGTGAGGTCGAGTCAAATCCGCCATGTTCTTTCTAACCGCAAAACGGAACGCGGGCACGGACCAGCGGGAGTGCGCGGCGGCACATCAATCGCTGTCGCTATTAAGTAAAGCGTTAATCGAAGGACTTCACCTCTTCCGCTCCCAGTTTTGTTCTTATTTCCTTTTTCTAACGACGCCATGCCCGACCATGATACGACGCAGCTGGACAGAGATGCGAAATCAACTTGGCAGTTGGCCAACTTTATTTTTCTTTTTTGTGACACCTAATGTCAAGGCGTTCACACTAAGAAAGTATTTAACGCTTTAAAAACAGTTCCAACGGAAGACAGGTTCTCTCCATTCCTTCTCTTTCGGCTGCAGTCACCCCTAACGACGCAGTGTATACACCAGCACGTTTTTGAAAACAACCACGCGTCCCCACATTAAGTGTGGGCACCGCGCGTGTGCAAAAGCCATATTTGCCTTGCATGAAAGAGCTGGGCATTCTCAGTGACGACAGCAACGCCACTGAAGTGGCGCGACATCAGAAAGTTGGGTTGGTCTATAGACCAACCACACCATCACGGAGGTGGTCAGGAGACCAACGAGCTTTTCTTTGAAGCAGGCCCGCGTTTGCTCCCATTAGGTTCGGGCACTGCGCCTTTGCAGGAACCGTACTTGCTTAAAGGGGTAATATGGCGATTTTTGTAGCTACCCCAACTACCTATATGCGTTCCGTATCACTAGCCTTTACTCGTTTTGGTGTACTATTTAGTATTGCGAAACTCAGAATGGTTATTGTGGAACCGGCAGGTGAAAAATGATGCCAAAACCAACATTCAACTATAGTACTCGCGCTTTTCAGTGCCATGGTGACTTCAGGGGTCGAGCAGGCTGTCTAAAAATGGACTATGCCGACCATTTGTTTCGTGCTGCATAGGATTAATTTGACACCATGAAACTGCTTGTAATCAGTTGGGAAGAAAGTCTACAGTCCAAAGAGTGAACCCCTGCCTTCCCTTGACGTCACTTTTGCATCGCTACCAGTACCTTTGAACAACACGGAGAGGGCCGAAATCGTAAAAATATTTTTGCCCAATGTTTGGGATAATAAATTTCGGCTATGTTTGCTTGTGTGTTTAGCAAATTATAGGACAATCGGGGACTATGAATCTTTTTTTTTATCTGGTTAGGACAGGCATGTGCCAGAATAAATGTTCATCGAAAACAAAACTGCACACTATTTATGGTACATTACAATTTGTTTTATTTTCGAGTGAAACTGAAGTTATACCCTTGTGGATGATAATAATAGCGTTTATACATCACTAGTCTGTGCTCCGATTTCGCTGGACCTCAGTGCGCACAATAGTTGAGTACACATAGAGCACTATATAGCTCTTACGGAGCAGAGTAACGCGATCCTTTGATCCGCTTGTTTTGCCGACATCATGGTTGACAGAGTAGCTCGTCGCGAGTCACGTGGTACTCAGGGCTGCATGATGCGCCCGCCCTAGGGAAGAACACATGGAGATCGACGCAACACGACTGATTGGAAAATAAATGCCAAACTCACACTTTTCGAAACTAGTCTGTCGTGAAGTTGGTTTAAGCACTAAACACTTTATCAAAGTTTTTATGACATCGGATGCGTGTGAAAATTTTAAGGAAACAATTTTTTAGGCAATGACGTTTAAAGCAGACTTTTTTTTTTTTTTTTTTTACGCAGCGGAGTTGGAATTTTGTAGTCTGCTGGAGCGGGTCACCTGAACGGTGTGACGTTGTCGCGTGGTCTGCTGCATAATGCCGCTTAGGCGATTAGAAACAAAAATGTACGTTCTTACGTGGCATATAACTTTGCACAAATTATTGTAAAATGTTTCTTTATTTTGTCACAAAGTGTTGTCGTTCTGTATATCCCCGAAGTATCACAAAAAAACAAATTTCTCGCTTTCCCCATGCATTTGTTACCGGAATTGGAACCTCCGGGTGCTCGCTGCTAGTCTTTGAGAGATGGCGTTCTAGATTGCTCTACTCTGCTCCGAAAAAGCTATAAAGTGCTCTAGGTACAAACGCTCTAATCATTATCACACAGGGGTACAATTTAGGTTTTGCCCGCATCTGGAAAAATTTGTATCGTAGCATAAATCTTGGGCAAAGAATTTCTTTCGACGAACATTCATTTTGAGACATGCCGGTCATAACCGGGTAAACGTTTGTTTTCTAGGGCCAGTGTTACTTTAAGGCCAAATGAATGTTCATGCCTCGTGCTGACAGCAGCACCACCACAGCGGTGTGACGTAAGAACTTGGTGTTGGTATTATAGAATGAGAGGCACAAAGGGTTGGGGCACTCACCGCACTTTTCGTCCAGCCCGTTGGGGCAGTCCTGCACCCCGTCGCAGAGCAGAGCCGTCGGAACGCAGTGCTCGCCGTCATGGCAGTTGAACTCCCCGGGGCGGCACGCGAGGACAGGCGGCGTCCGCGGTTCTGCCGATGTGGTGCTCACGCTTTCGCTCGTTGCTTCTGACGTTGTGCTTTCGACGGGAGGGGCTACATAGAAGGGCATTTTGGAACTACGAGCTCAGCAGATTCAAACAATCGAGAGAACAAACCAAAATAGGACTGTATCTAAACGGATGAGCTGCTGATGCTAATAAATTTTATTTTAGTAAAAAAGCAAGAACATGTCATACTGTCTCTTATGTGGGCAAGGACGCAGACAAAAGATTGTGAAACTTTCCGCGATACCTAAAGAGAGTACCATTTTAAACGGTTTTTCTGGAAGTTTCCTGTAGTTGGTTGTGATACTATACGGCAGAAGGACACTACAAGTCGCAAGGACACGTAATGCTCAATATTCAACGCTCTATACCTTCATAGGATGGCTCAATTTTGTGTAACTCGTTAGAAAACAAGTAATTTTGTAACGGCTCTGAAGGCGAAAATTGAGATATGGTCTTGAGATTAATTTAACAGCTTTATCCTTCCCTCGAGCAATGCCTGGTTTCAGAATTCCGCCTTCGACAACAATAAATGAGCGTCTCTTTTTTTACACTGCGCAGTCGCAGGACCGTGCACATAAATATAAAAATCTGGAGTGGCAGATTTTTTTTTTTCATATACGTTTTCCGTGGCGTAACAGTTGGTACATTCAGTATAATTCTCTGCAATTCGAGTCGTTTCACATAACTCAATATGAGGCTAAGCTTTTTTCGACTCAAAGGGAAACACGTTTTCATGAACCACTTCGGCGAATAACTTAAACTAAACAAACACATTTTTTCGTTGTTTTAGAGTTGTGTAAGTATATCCTGTTTCAGTAACAGCGCTTTCTGTAGATGAAGTGCAGGATATGTCAGATGTGTTATTTAATACATTCACTGAACTGAATAGGTTTTTGGTGATGGTTTTCGGCATCACACTCGGTGACTATTTTTGCCTGAGTAGTGATTGTAAGTCGGTGAAACAAAACAAAATATAGCAGTAAAAGCGTTCTCCCTTATACGTCACCGTCACCCTTATGCAGTCGCCACGTTTTGGTAGGCATTCACCGATTTAACATAATTTATTATAATTTATCCCAGATTTAACATAATTTATTTCTCTGGCTCATCACTTTTATTAGAAAATAAAGAAATATATGAGAGGCATTATTAGCGTACAACTTAGCAGAAGGGAACCTGGATTTCAAAACACAACTTAGGAGATTTTTTTCTCAACAGTGAAATGCCCAAAAAATGCCAGATACTTTGCTCATCGCAAAATATTAATAAATATCATATGTTAAACCGAGCTAAATCGCGGTTTTTTAAAGTTAGTTCTAAATCTGACCAATTTTAAAGACCGCGTCAAAACTGTTGAATTAGGTTGTTTTTTTTTAAATTGAGGATACCATTTTTTAAAGAACTTGCCTGTTTTTGTTGGAGTGATATCCGTTGACGATGTTGCAGAATCGGGTGTAGTCGAAGGAACTACAAGAAACACCCAATTAAACAAATAAAATATAAAAAAACTTCTACAATCCTCATAAGTTTGAAAGTGTTTTAGTGATGCATCGATCTAGCAACAACATAAATGTGGAAACCAAAATACTTTACAATCCAGTGATATAAAGCAAACAACTATTAAATTCTTAAATTATTTACTAAAGCACGCCCTTATCTGCGAAGAATTTATTAATTTATTTAGGCCAGCAGCGCCCGCATGGCATCGCTGCAGGAAAGTGATAAAGGTAAAAATCCATACATATATATATATATAAATATAACTCAAATATGCACGGAAATATGCAGAGCAATAAGGAAGAAATATGCCGGCGCACTGGAAGTATGTACATAAATTAATTAAACTGAATATGAAGGAAAAACAATTGCAGCATATCCAAAAAAAAAACATAAATAACTTTCATTCAAGAAAAATTAAAAAAACATCGTCACGTGGTATCACTAAAACAATATACTCGGTATATTGTTTTAATGATATCGCGGTTTTTTAAAGTTAGTTGTAAATCGGATCAATTTTAAAGACCGCGTAAAAACTGTTGAATTATGTTTTTTTTAGAAATTGAGGAAACCATTTTTTAAAGAACTTGCCTGTTTTTGTTGGAGTCGTATCCGTTGACGATGTTGCAGAATCAGGTGTAGTCAATGGAACTACAAGAAACACCCAATGAAACAAATAAAATATTAAGAAAACTTCTACAATCCTCATAAGATTGAAAGTGTTTTAGTGATGCATCGACCTAGCAACAACATAAATGTGGAAACCAAAATACTTTACAATCCAGTGATATAAAGCAAACAATTATTAAATTCTTAAATGAGCACGCCCTGATCTGTGAAGAATTTATTAATTTATTTGGCCAGCAGCGCCCGCATGGCATCGCTGCAGGAAAGTAATAAAGGTAAAAATCCATACATCTATATATAAATATAACTCAAATATGCACAGAAATATACAGAGCAATAAGAAAGAAATATGCCGGCGCACTGGAAGCATGTACATAAATTTATTAAACTGAATATGACAGAAAAACAATTGCAGCATATTAAAAAAAAAAGATTAATAACTTTCATTTAAGGAAATTAAAAAAAAAAAAACGACATGTGGTATCATTAAAACAATATACTCGGTAGCCGATTTCATTCTTGAAATGTACGTGGAAAATACCATTATTGAAATTCTCCAATAGCATCCTCTCATTTAGCAAGAGTGATGCGGCCTTTCTAAAAATAATACATTTCATAATATTAAAAATAGCACAAACGCAGAGTGACGCAGAGTGACTCCCAACTGATGTATTGTGAATTAAAGATGCAGACGAAGCATCAGAAAGGAAACACACGCATCATAAAAAAGGGAAAAACTAGCGAGAGATGAATGCGCTGTTCAATAAAAGGAAGTGAGATAAAATAAAATAAAAAATCACAAGCGATAGCTCTATTAAACTCGAGGAAAGAAAAAGTAAAGAAAAAAATTAAGAAGAATCAAATACAGGGCCGGCCAAAACCAATCGTTGTAGACGTTGGCTAAAAAGGCTACTTCCTTATGACTCAAAGAGAGCGATGGGTGGCTCGCACTTAGCTGGGAAATGTTTTGAATATGATAGGCCTCTACAATTAACATGCTTTGCCAATCTCACGATCTCCCTATCATTATGAAGCATTGGTACAAGGTGCAAAAAACAACGGACACAAGGAAGAAAACAGGCGCCCGTGTGTCTTCTTCCTTGTGACCGTTGTTTTTACGCGTTGCACCATGACTCATTACATTCACCAACTAGCACAATTACAAGTTCTTGTCCCTATTATTGTTATGTTCTTCTCTTCCTCACTTCTTGTGAGGAAGAAAAGAGAATCGTCCCTTCTTCCTTACTGCTTGTGCGCTGTTTTTTTACTATTTGGTCATCTTACCATTCCAGCTCAACTCTCCACATTGACACACGGCGGATACAAAGACTCAGCCTCTTTTGTCCAGTCTTGTTTTCTTCGGGTAAATGATACGCATTAGCTTTAACCGAAGACATTTTCTATGAAAGTATGCAAGCTCCAATTGAACGCCATTTTTGATGGCCTCTAATGGTTCAAATGCAATATCTCACCATTGTGAGATACTGCATTTTGCTTTTGGGGGTGATGGGCGGGCGAGTGTGTTAGCGCACCGCAGCCTTGGACATGCGGAGGGATACGCAGGGCTGCAGAACAGGATTATCCTGGATTCAATCCGCACCCTTGCCTCCGTTTAGAACTAAATGAGCGTCTTATCACCCTGTTGTCGTGTATGACACCTGCGTGATGCACGTTACAGACTAGCGGTCGTATTCCACTGAATAAATTTCTCAACCACAGTGTAAATCAGTGCCGTTGTACCTCAAAGGGAGATTGAACTTATACTATGTAAACACGAACGTCAAATATGTTTTTTTATGTTTTGTTGTATTGTGCTTTTGCACATAGGCAAGTATTTAATGACATCAAACAAACCTTCAGTCGATGGAACGCGTTGTCCGGAACATTTTCCAGAAAACACTTCAATGTCGTCAATTCCAATGTCACTTTTCCTCTTGCTGCCAGGGATTCCAATGATGCGGACCTGGAATAAGAATGTTTAAGATCCCAGCAAGCTTCTGTGAACGGAGAATCCGTCCAGACAAACACACATCTCGTGAACTCTCGATGCAGTATCGTGTAACCTGGTGACATCACGTGATTTGGTCACATGACACGATCACGACACTCCAGCCAAATTTTGCAGGGCACTGTGACGCAACCTGGACACTGGTCTAGGATAATATCTTCACCCATGATGCATTGCTTTTATATTTAGCCCCGAGCCAAGAAAAAGTTAGGTCCAAGGCTTAAATTGAAAATACCGTATTTACTCGCATAATGAACGCACTTTTTTTTCCGAAAAATCGATGCAAAGTTGGGGGGGGCGTTCATTACGCGAAGTAAAATTTTTGCGTCCGTATTTACTCGGATAATGAACGGACCTTTTATCGGAAAGATCGACGTAACTTCTTACCTCTTTGAGCGCGGCGCGCGACTCCAAAACCAAACTGCGATGCGCAAAAAAAAAAAAAAATATTCCTCTCCTTTTTTTTCTTGCTTCGGTGTTTTCTTTTTTGTTGTTTTTTCCGCCTTTCGTAAGTTGTTTTGTTTGCCCATGCATTCGCGACCTCGCTGCATAGGATAGAAAAGTGGGTTCATTTCGAGGGCTTCTCCCTTCTCTTTCCAAAGTGCGAGAAGGAGGCGAGGGCAGGATGGCTTCATTATGTGTGCTTTGCTTAGGCGAGGGCTTCTCCACTTTTCTTTCTAATCTCCTTGCGCGCGGCGCGCGACGCACGACCCCGGAACCAAACTGCGCTGTGCAAAAAAAAAAAAGCTTTTCTTTGCTTTTTTTTTTTCTTGATTCCTTGGATTGTTTTTCTTTTTTTTCCCCCTTTCGCAAGCTGAGGGCTTCTCTTTCTTATCTCCTTGCGCGCGGCGCGCGACCCAAAGTCCAGACCGCGCTGTGCAAAGAAAAAGAAAAAAAAAAACTCCTTTGTTTTTTTTTTCTCTTGCTTCCGTGGGTTCTTTTTCTTCCCGCCTTTCGCAAGCTGTTTCCTTTCGCTTTGCTTAGGCGAGGGCTTCTCCGCTTCTCTTTCTTATCTCCTTGCGCGCGGCGCGCGACCAACACCACCTAGAGGAGAAGGCCAGAACACGCCTCGAGTGACGTCACGGCAGCAGGCTGACGTGCGCCGCGCTATAAGCTGAGCTGAAGGTTTCGCGCGTAGGTTTTACGTCGTAGAAACGCGGGTTTTCGCACTATTTATTTTTTATGAGCTAACATGAGAGCTGTGAACGCCGAATGATTTAAAGAACCAATTTTAGAACGCAGGAAAATTATTATAACCTACAATTATCGTAGTGAAATACAAGAGAGTGATATCTTGACACAGATGTGTTCTTTTTTTAAGCTATAAACTGGGTGGTGTGGTTGTCTCTGAACGACACGGGAGTTGTATAAAAGAAGAATCCATGTGAAATGGCAATAATCGAAGTAATGGTATCAGATAAAATGAACTACAGTAACAATCGGATAAATGATGCAGAGGCATTCATTTCATTTCATTTTATTCACCTCAAAGGCATCCGAAGACGCATTACATGAAGGGGATTCAAAAATAACAGTCAAAAAAGTAATTGAACATAAAAAATAGACACCAACAAAAACGCTTATTAGCATGTTATTGTTATGATGCAGTTTTACAAATCAAGGTTCAGTTAAACAAATTAATGCACTTCTTTTTAAATGAAATGGGATATCTCTCAGTTACAATATGGTCAGGTAGTTTGTTCCAGTCAGTGGTGCAAAGTACTAAGGAGGAAAAGAGGAAAGTGTAAGTATGGCGCTGAAATGGTTCCATCTGGCAGGAATTATCTCATGGATTATGTAAAATTGAGAGCCCAGCACCAAGTAGATTGAAAATCAGAATCTGAGTAATATACAGCTTGAATAAAACACAATTGGGTTATTTTTCGTCTTCTTTCTATATTAGGAAGATTTATGCTAGCTTTTAAAGCGGAGACACTAATTTCGGATGAATAATCACTGCATATAAATCTGGCTGCTTTGTTTCGAAGATTCGAGCCTCGAGATTAGTTAGCTTAGGTGTGGATTCCAAATTATGCTTGCATATTCTAATTTTGGGAGGATAAATGTTTTGTATGCGAGTAGTTCTGTTTCAATGGGAGCTAGATCCCTACTGAAAAATCTCAATTGCATGAGAAATTTCCGTGTCCAATAAACACATACGAATCAAATGAGATATATAAGAACATATAAGATCTATATAAGATATAGAAGAAACTTGTAAGAAGTTTCTTATACGGTTCTTATATATCTTATATAGTTCTCAATAGTTATTATATATCTTGTATGATTCATGTGTTTGCTGGACACAAGAAATTTCTCACACAAATGGCTTTTTCACAAACCAAGTGTTTTTAGTGCACTATTTGTTATTTGCTCAATCCATGATAATGAGTCTGAAAAATACACGCCCAAATACTTGTACGACAATGAGTGTTCTAGTGGTTGTGAAAGTAATAAGTACTGGGTTAGCGTTTTAGTGGAGGACTTAATTATGGACATTTGTTTGCATTTACGTGCGTTAATTTTCATCTGCAGTAGGGAACACCATGATGATATTGTATCGAAATCGTCTTGGACAATATTCTGATCACTATAAGTGTAATAATTTCCTGGTAAATAGCTCAAGCATAAGCGAAAAGTCTAATTGTCGATTTAAGTGATGATGGTAGGTAATGACATATATTAGAAACAATAGAGGCCCGAGTACACTACCCTTAGGGACACCTGGTGCAACAGCAACAGGACCGAAATTGCCAGACAAGTATAAAAGTAATAACATACTAAAATTGTGGTGTGCTGGTTTGAAAAATGTATTGCACATAGTTAGAAAAATGTATTGCATATATTTTGACAAACTTTTCTTAGACCTGTCATAAATCTGTATAGGTTCAGCAATTCATTGAACTCTGCCTGTTCAAATATAGTACTTGTTTTGCAGCAAGCAACCTATCCTATCTGGTTACTACACCGAAAAAAACACCTGTGGCCTATTTCTTGGCAATTTCATAATGTGAAAACTTTATCTTTGCAAAAAAGTACCGTAATACCCGAGCGTTGCCCCAGACGCTGATGTACTTCAGTACCGAATCTGTGAAACGACACAGTTAGGGCGGCTAAAAACAAGTTTTGTACACAGAGAAGTGGGCATGGGAGCTTCATGTTCAAAGTTGTTTGCATTTACAATACAGAAGAGAGTCGTAAATAAGAAATTGGTCACCTTTGAACACTGCGAAGCGAGCCTCCTGGTATCCATAAGTTCTGCAAATATCCGTCTTGAAAAAATATTGATACACATGCATCTTAGATGCTGTAGATTTTGTGACACCGAGACACAAAATATCTTTGCAGCATGTCGGCATTTACGCTGTAGCACCACAAGATACCTAAGACACTGCTACAAGGACACCGACTTTCTGCACACACATACACACACAGATTCACCGACTTCAGAGAGCAGTTGCCTTTGCATGAGGATGAAGCACAAGCACGTTGCTGGCCAGACAGGAACTAATTTGTTCAGCGTTGACCCCTTAGCTTTTTTTTTAGATTTTGCACTGGCACTTTTCGTATTGTTGTCCTTGCAACAAAGGTTACTCAGTCGAATGTTTTCACTGCAGTCCAACACATGCTTCACCTCGAACTCACAGTGGGTTCACCATCACAGGCATCAGACATACTCTTCCTTGGTCTGAGTTCGCTTCTTGACATCTGTGACGGTTGGCAGCGAGTGTCTTTGATTCCAGTTTCAGCTTTCCATTTCTTTTGTTTGGCATTCTTGGCATTAATGCGAACATTCATCTTGCTGCAAAGATGTCACAAGAAAATGCTTGTGCACTTTCTTGTGACAACAACACGTGTTTTAAGATGAGCTCACTCGTATGTTAATTTTCACAGTAGTCTCCTTTTCGGCGAGTAGTTCCATTATGAGATATGTAACAAGTCGACACTGGCTGGGCATCACCACTTGGTGAATAACATAGTTGTGTTCTACAGCATTTACACCAGGAAAAACAAGTCCTTCTATAACGAGTTTCATTGCGAGAGCAGTCTTCCTGTGCGAGCAAACTGTAGCCAACTTGTTTCGTGCTGTTGATGCGGCCTTGCATTTTTCGCCCCTTAGGTTTCTCAAGGGGGTGTAGACTGCATGGCTGGCCACATATCCCAGGGCCAGGAGGCCGTGTCCTATTTTTTACAGCACAGTGCCATATTGCAGGTATATCACGTTGCAGGTTGGGCGTCAAGTATCCGCTCGCTTGGGAAGATCTTCCTAGTTTCCATCCTTGCTAGCTGTAGTGATCGTTGACAGAGTGCTCCTCAGCAGTATTTTGTTTCCATCTTCGTAAATGTGCCTTGTGGAAACGTGATATTAGAAGCAAGCCGAAGCACTCTTCTAAGCTGTCAGTTTTCAGCTTGTCCCATGGAAGCCGTACAGTAACCCGAGTTCATCAAAGCAGTATCCTGGATGTGTATTTGACCGCTTCTGCAAGAAATAGAACGAAAAAGGAGGAAATCATATTAATCCAAAGAAGGGTAATGTCATCAAAAATAGTTATAAATATACAAAAAAAAAAAGAAGAAAAAATGCTCTTTTTTAAAGCGTAGTTGAAGTGGTTCCGTATTTGAGAGAAAACCCTGGCAGTGTTTCGATCTGCTATTTCGGATCACAAACATTAAAATTATTCTTGAATTTGATGTGCCGAATGCGCTATAATAATAATAATAATAATAATAATAATAATAATAATAATAATAATAATAATAATGCTTATTGCACGAGCACATAAACCAGGTAAAGAAAATAATAATAATAAATAATAATTAATAATAATAATAATAATATACTCCATAGAGCTTCCTGGTGTGTGTTGGGATTCCTTGGGGAGCCTGAAGGGGCGCCAGCTAAATTGTTAGTATGAGGCTCTGGTGTATGGATAAGTAAACTGGTCAATGAACCATAGTCCGGCTTGCGTGCACTCCTAACTACAGCTCAAAGACCCGCTAAAATATAGGTCTTACTATTTAGGTGCGGCGGATAATTTCTGAGCTCCGATGAGGATATGCAGAAACGACACGATGTACTGTCTTTTTTAATATTTACATTGATGTGCTGGTTACAACAGCAATAATCTATCACTTGCATACCATGCGAAAATCATTCCAATCTGAACTCATAAATCAAGTCATTTTTATTTAGGTCTGCACCTACAAGTAGCGCGAGCATTTGAATATGTTGCTTCCAGGCCACAACCAAATCACTCCTATGTATGCATTCAGCGAAAAGTGAAAACAAGAAAGTGAAAACATGAAACGAAACCACGATCATAAAAATTGAAAAGTTCTCACCCTGCCATGCCGTCAAGGAGCGAGATCTTCCCGTCGATTCGCTGTATAGTCCACGCTTTCGTAGTCATCGTTGCAGAAACTCAAATATGGACACTTTCACATCCAGTTTTCCGCCAAAGCGCGGATAAACAATATCTGTACGGAATGACAGCACCAGTGGACAGCACCGACAATCGAAAAGCAAAGTTCACGTTCACGTTCAAACACGACGCCGCGGTTGTGTTGTATTCCAAAATGTGCTCGATCTCACTTGAGAGTTGAATTCTGACCCTCGGCGTCCAAAAACCTACTCGCTTCTAGAGTTGTTCTAGTTGATTCCTTCAGCCTCATTGTCACGTGACCCAACCCGCAGGAGTAACTAAAAAAGCCGTCGAAGAAAGGAACGCGACGGACGACGGTTGGGGTAAAAAAGTAAAAAAGGAAAACAAAACGCGACGCCGTGGCGCCTTTTTCTTTTCATTTGTTTTTGTTTGCACCGCGTCAAGCGTAGAGAGAGAGGGAAAGTAAAAGAGAACGTGCCTTGCAAAGAAGCCAACTGTCAAGGGGCTCCTTGCGGAGAAGCGCACTACCAGTTCAGCCTACTCATGCCGACGCTCCTTGAAGGGAGAGAGGGAAGCGCTACGGCCTTAGCTCTAGGTGGTGTTGGCGCGACCCAAAGTCCAGACTGCGCTGTGCAAGAAAAATAAAGCTCCTCTTTGTTTTTTTTTCTTTTCTCTTCGTTCCGTGGATTGCAAATAAAAAAAAAGCTCCTCTCCATGTTTTTTTCTTGGTTCCGTTGGATCTTTTATTTTTTAACGCCTTTTACAAGGCGTTTTGTTCGCCCACGCATTCGCGACCTCTCTGTACCAGGATAGAAAAGTGCGTTCATTTCGTGCGCGTGGGGGGAGGGGGTCAAATTTTTGACGTCCGAGTTGGGGGTGCGTTTATTACGCGGGGGAAAAAAAAAGTCCAAATTTTGAGAGCTGACTTGGGGGGTGCGTTCATTACGCGAGTGCGTTCATTGTGCGAGTAAATACGGTATGGCTACAAATAAAGGACAACACCGAAGTGTATGTTTGGGATTGTTCAGTCGTGATAAAATGTTTGTTTAAGATATCTCTGTGCGTGTGAATTCAGTCTTAACACTTACCATTCTGCAGAACACACAACTCAAGTTTAATGTATAAGTAAAGGAACAATAGACCTCTATTAGACACAGTCAGGACAGGGCTGTTCACTGGAGCGTAATACGCGATTCAATATGAGTTACCTTTTAAACAAAATAAATTATTGAAATTAGTAACTGGCAGGTGCACATAGAAAAAAACAAGTAAGCTCAATGCTTTGTGGTATTTATGAGATGACCAGTGGGAAATATTTTACCCAATATTGCTTTCAAATATTCCGTTGATAAATCTAGATTTTCTTATGACCCGTCAGCCTAAACACCTCCTAGACTGGTGACGTAAAACACAATCACACCTATGCATGTTTAATGTCTAGGCAAAGTGTGTGAAATAAAAATCGGGATAGGTGTAAGGGGCAAAACAATTGCTTACTCTGTAAATGGATGGCAGGTTTGCAACGTCTTGCTGAAACAACGTCCAATTATTCTTTCCAGGTGCCTGGAGCGTATATCCGAATTCACTCTCTCCGGAGACACCCAGGAAGTGGACAGTGATCTTGGCATCACCTTAAAGAAGGAGTTTTTATACTGCGATTGTTTCTTACATAATATAAGTTACTTTTAAGCGGTATTCTAGTGCACGAGTAGAAAGTTTAAAACTCGAAAATACAAAGCACTGACAGAAGGAAATGGACTTGGAGATGCGTTGGACGGTGGACATATCTCTGCCTTTCTGTTCTTGTGAGCACACTCATATCACTTTGCTGAATTAACCGAAATAAAGATTATTCAATGTACTTTATATGACTATCATAGCATAAAATATTACAATAAATATTTATGTATTTAAAGCTGGAGGGTTTGAAGTTGACGGAAAAACAACTCTTGAAAATAAAGCTAAATATCCCTAGAATGACTGCTGACGTATCACTGATAGATTTAGCAAGACAAAGCTTTATTCTTACAGTTCTTTTTTTCGCTTTAAGCAAGTGCTCTTAAGAGGAATAATGTTAATTTTTTTCCGCTCTTAATTGTAACATTTCGGTTAAATTCGTAAAAGGGAGTTTGAGCAGAATATAGCTATTATGAAAAGAGACAGACACAATGATGCAATACGAATGATCTCGCATATCTTAATGTGCTGGCAGAAATACTTAATCACAACACACTTTTGCGTGCTTTATTCCTTCAAAGTTGGCATGTCAGGTTTAAAAAAGAAAAACATCTTTGTCACGAAAAAATACCTGTTTGGTTTATTTTTTCTTTCAGCTCCGACATCTCAAAGTTGAAGATATAACGGTACCGACATTTTCCTGCGACAAAGAACTTTTGCTTTTTCAAACAAGACGTGCCAAAGTTGAAGCAATAAACTACACAAACATTGTGTTGTGTCAAAGTAGTTTTGTAAGGATAATAGGCTACAGAAAATTTATTGTGTTATAATACCGCGCCTGTCCCTTCAAAAATGGCTCTTTATCTCGGACATTATACTAACATTTAACTAAAATGCTACATTTTGCAGCAGAAAAAAATAAAATATGGCGGCTCACAATCACCCTTGCTAAAGAAGAAATAAAAACAAAAAAAGTTTGTTTATCTGAGAAATTTTATTGAGGTGCAGAAAGTAAGGGCGCAAGTGAGCTGGTGTATACTAAACATTTTAGTGAAAAACCCTAGACTGAGGTAATGATAGATACCATTACCTCAGTCTCGGGTTTTTCACTAAAATGTTTATTGAGGTCTTCATCTTAGAAGAAATTTGTTTCGCTAAATTTCTTTGCGATACATTGAATGCCATTCTGGGATTCCAGCTTTCATTATGGGGTCATATTTGATGTGGTGCTATGCAGTGTTAGGTAGCAGGTCTGCAGGCATACTCACTTCCCTGATCCATATGGTAGAACATTCGGAAGCAAGCATTGGGGCCATAGCTGAGGAGCTCGCTGTCCAAGACGCCTACTTGAACTTTGGCCAGATCCTGTGCGTCCAGGAGCAAGTAGTGGCCTGGAGGAAAAGGAAAAGTAGATATTTTGCAAAACTTCCGAAGGCCGTGCACGAAGTCCAGTACGCACCCCCTTGCCACCACGTGACACTGACGAGAGGAATTTAAAAGGGTAAATTTTTCCTTTTCTATATTTGCACCCGTCGCTGTTTATGTGATTCATTTGTTACCTGCCGATGACTTGCGCGCTTTAACACACGTGATGCCCGTTTTGATACGTAATACATCACCCCACACGACGCTCCATTATATGTGTTTGATCATAGCCGGTGTCGTTGGAAAAAAGATGAGGTAGAAAAGAGCAACGAGGCGACGTTTCGAAAGGGCGCGGCAGCAGGGGCTGCGTTTTCATAAAATGCAATCATGGACATGACGGTTTAATTCATAGATGAAAATGCAGCTACTATTTTTTTTTTCTGCTGGAACCATCACTTTCGTGCAAGAGGACATTGATTTTAACTGTTCACGAGAGTATTAGCCTATATCGAGGTGCTCTTAACACATGATAGCCTTAGCGTACAACCAGATATGGTAGTTGAAGTGCACATTCTCGTTGCGACGTAGCCCTAGATCTAATCTTCCTTAGTAAAACCTCGTTAATTCAACCCCCGCTAATTCGGAAATTCGGATAATTCGGACTGCCGATCCGGTCCCGTCAAACGTATGTATTAGTCAATGGGAGCAAACGCTCATTAATTCGGAGGGAACGCGGCGCGCTATGGTTAATTCGGACGAATTCGGCAGGTGGCGCTAGCTACCATCCATTCCAAATCGTATGACCGCTATCCATCCGAGGTGCACACGTTTTTTTCCGGTTTTCCCATGGTTCTCCGCTCTTCCCGTTCTCCGTGTTTCGCACCAGTTTTGCTCTGGATTGCCGTGCTTCAGCGCGCTACCCGGTACTGTCCTGGCATGGAAGCGGCAGAAGCATAGCTGCAACGGAAAAAGGGTAGCACAAGTGACCGACGACCGCAATGGCGAGATCGTGACGCGCGGGGCTATTGATCCCGAGCGCGCCGATAGCGAGAGTGACAGTCACGTTTCATGCCTCAACGCGGGGATCCTAAAGCCCGCCATTTTAACCGGCCACCCCCGCGTTGTAAAATGCAACGTGACTGGCACTCTCGGTGTCGGGCGCTCGGGAAAAATAGTGCCGGGTTTTGCGATTTTGCCGCTCCGATTATTGGTCAGTTGTGCTACTCGTTTTCCGTTGCAGCTGTACTAGGCTAAGAATGTAGCGACGAAAGTGGAAATACTAAGGGCCTTGAAGGACGGCGTCTCTCTACAAGTGATTGAAAGTTACGACGTCAAGAGAAGCAGTTTGGCCACGTACGTGAAAATTGAGGCCGATATCCTACGGGCTTTCGAGAGCGAGAAGTTCAACGCGAAAAGAAAGCGGCCGTGGGCGGTGGTGCACCCGAAACTAGAAGAGGCCTTGCTGTGCTAACTCGTCAGCGCGCGGGATGCGTAGCTCCGACTGTGCGAGTGCGATGGAGCACTCGACCGCGCTAAGAAAAGTTGCCGTGTCCGCCCAAGTGTCGTCCAGAAAGCAGGTGGTAATAATACATTTCTTCTCAAAATAAAGGTATGTCACAGGGAAACGCTATCGCGCAGTTTTCTTTGTCCTTTCGATATTTCGACTTTCGGATAATTCTGACATTTTTGCCGGTCCCATGAGATCCGAATTAACGAGGTTTTACTGTAATTGCAGCTATAAAATGTGACATGTGATATAACTCTCAGCTTAATGACGGTCTTTTTATCCTTGTTGAGAGACAAGTACATTTCTATACCGTGGTGAATAATCATAAGCACAGTATCTGAAGATAAAATTTGAAGATTTGGTTAGAATTGCTTTTTGATATCAACCTACATTTGTGTTGATAGAAAAATACAGAGGATGTCGTTCTTGAATGCGTATTTATTTGCCATTTTTAAGGCATTCTTTGCGTATTCTGCAAATGAGCCCATTTTTGTTGCAACGCAAGCCATTCTATGTAATTCACGGCACAATATTTTAATCAAAATTATATACGCACGAGTAAACGGCCAATGAAAGTTGGGCCAAAGACAACATTCAAATGTGTTCGCGTTTTACAGTGAGGTAGCGTGTCACATTGTATAACTGGCAAATCGAGCAGGCATTCTAAAAACCACAGCACTTCGTGCATTGTTTTGTATAGCTGACGTCAGCTGCCGCAGCCTTCATTTCACGTCGGCAAGCATCGTATAACCCGTCGGGAACGAGCCCTACTGCCTCTTATTACAGGAATGGATGCTAACTCTTTAGCCTTTATAACGGGTGGTATCTAGCGCCACCTAGCCTAGAAACATTTGATGTCACGTTTTCAGTGTTTCTTGTAGACTACTCAGCCTCTCAGTCCAAAAGTAAAAATATAATAGCTTCGCAAAAAATATATATATACTGTGGTTTGTTATTTGTAATATTACTCTAGATTTCTTTTTAATATGCTGAGGTAGGTCTCAAAATAAATGTTCGTCGGAAAAACATGTTTTTGCCCAATATTTATGTTACAATAGCAATTTTCGATTTGCGGCGAAACGGAAAGTCTACCTCTGTACGGTGAGAGCGGATGACGGGCTCCCACCATCCTCCCCACCAAGGGGCTCGTTCAACGTTGAAATGCCATTTAATTCGGAGTCTGTTTGCATAGTCTTGAATGTCGGATTGGTGGAATGTTCGAGCGTTGTCCGAGTAGGCTATAGACGGCAAACCGCGGCGAGAGACAAAACAATGAAAGGCCAACAAAAAAGGCTTGGCACGGGGTGCGCGATATAAGCTCCAAGTGCATGGCTCGGGTGACCGCACATAAACAAAGACAGAAATGTATGTCTTCGAATCAACCGCGGTGTTTCGGACATACAGGGGGCCCACAAAAATCGATGCCAGCGACGTTGCATGGACTGGCTTCTGTGATTCGCTCACGCGGGAGAGAGAGCCTTAGGCACGGTTTAGAGTGCAAGTATTTCCGCTTACACGGTAAACAGGAGTGCAATACTTTCTTGACGGTCTGGCGTCCTCTTGGTATCCAAAAACGTTCCCCTACCTCAGACAGGGTGTCCTGAATTCCACCATGAAGGAGTCGAATGTGCGTGTCCAACATCAAAAGTTGTGTAAATTTGTGCTTGGGTGGTAACAAGCAAGGGTGCTTCAAGTCTTGTGACGCGTTCAGCTCCTGTAGGCGACCTCCAATACGGAACTGGCCCTGTGGTCCAATGAACGGAAGCAGACGGAAGACGATTGAGTTTGAAGGTAAGGGTCGATTCTCTTGCAGCGCTGCGATGTCAAGACGATAAGCTTCGAGATGGCCGACGCGAATCCAGTAGTTCTCAGCAGATGTCAATTCTGTAGAAGTTAAGGGGGCCTGATACAGAATCACGATTTGGCAATGCATTGTTCATAAAACGCTGAATCCACGCAGTTAGAAGAATGATGCGAGACAGTGATCCGTAATTAGACAACTGAAGTATCGGGCTGGTGTTGCTTGACGTTATTGCCGGAGGTGTCGTGCCTGACGATGCCAGTGTCTCTGGAAGAATGGTGGGTTGGTTGCAAGCTTGCTTGATGGGCCAGTTTTTCGACGACTGGGTGAACCAGGGAGGCTCGTTCCACCATTTTCAACTTTCGAGTAAGAAGGTTACACGCGAGGAGTAAGAAACTCCTCGCGTGAATAGATCTTCTGGTTTATCGTGGCTCGGGCATTGGGTCCAAGGAAATCCTTCGGTGAGTTGCTGGATTTCGATCACACGGTTGCGCACAAACTGCTGTCATCTTGTTGCGTCACCGGCAACCCATCATAGGACATCTTCGGAGTCAGTCCAAAATTTAACTTGCCGATGAGCAATTCATACTGTTTTCTTGTATTTAAAGAGACGCGCTCTAAGCAAGCAAGCTAGCAATTTCAGACGGGGTAGCGTTACTTGTTTAATGGGAGCGATGCGGGAGTGACAGATTAAGATGTTTGTTTTAAACGACCCCTGCTCGACAAGCGTTCGCAGGTAGATGAGCACCTTCATGGTTATCTCCACCAGCACAATGAGCATCTCAACGCCATAGATATGCGCGCTGCTTTCCAACAGCGGGCGTGGTGGCCGCACTGTGGCCCGACATGTCCTTTCACGTGTTCCCGCTTTTGAACGCAGCGTCATTACGACAGGTTACCCGCCCTCAGGAAGGCCGCTGCTGAGGCCGCTGTAGGTGAACGAACGCCGACTGGGCTGCACGGCCTCGTTCACACCGGGGGAGTTGCTGTTGCTCAGATTGAACCGGACACTTTGTGCACTCAGAGGGAAGAATGTCGTGGGTCCCTTCTGCAGGGGCGTACTACCGTCCTCTTCGTCAGAGGTGTCCTTGGGGATGACTTGAGGCTTCTCTTCATCCTCCTCCTCCTCTGTGGCAGAGAACTCGTCGGTTGGGACGGATGGAGTGGTCGGGACGCTGCCGTTGTTCAGCAGCTGCTGAAGCTGCCTCTCGCACAGGCTCCGAGTCGAGGCTACAACAGAGCCTGCCTGGAAACCAAAGTCGCGGAGCTTGGCAAACAAGGAGTCGTCTGAAAGCAACGTGATGCTGTCGAACACCTCCGGGAGCGTGTAGCTGTCGTCGTGTTCCTTGGAGGTATCTCGGACGTCCTCATCGTTCGAGTAGTCACCCGATGAGAAGCGACCGTCGTTCAAAACGTGCTGCCGGTACAACTTAACCAGTAGTTTTTTTCTTCGGCGAGCCGGATGGCACTGACACGCCTGTCTGGTGAAGCGCTTCGACAAGGCTCGCCTTTGTCGAATTTGCCATTTTTCTTTCACCTAAATTATCCTCGTTCTGCAAAGGAATAGAATAAAACCGTGAACAACAACACGCATCAGAGAGCGTCGACGCCTCGCGGAACGCAACCCCCGCATACACACGCACGCCGTCGCCATTTTGCTTTTAAGCGATCTGTTCTTTGAATTGAAGCAACGCTGGGTGAGTTGCTGGGTCCGACGAGAGAAGGTCAGAGATGCCGATAGCGTCCAGTTCCCTCACCTCAGATGGATTAGGTATCATCTCAGAGTGCGATGTATCACAGCTGGTTGTTGAAACGTTGGTGGTGTTCCTTCGGTCACCCGTTGGCCACATGTAGCGGCCTTGTACCATACATCCAAAGATGGTATGTACTGCTGTCAGATGCTCACTTAGACAGCGATTTTGTCTAGTTGCTACCTTCCAGTACACGTCGGAGCCGATAAGTACACTGACCTCTGTGTCTGCCTGTAAACTACTAGGGGGGGGGGGGGGGGGAGGGAGGCGACGTCAGCCACAATCAGCCCTTCAGAATGGAGCAGATTTAAGATATCGTTGTCGAGAGGCGGTGTCGTTACAGTACATAGTACGGACCCTTCAAGCGCTTCCATGGTAACCTGGCTCGTGCTGTATTGGCTCTGTAGCGTCATTTCGACACGGCGGCAGCGATAATTTGTGGGGCGTTTAGTGCTTCCGAATGTGTAGATGGTGAGCTCTTCGGTACCGAGAACTGGGCACCGAAGCCTCTCCGAGGACTCTCGTTCTATAAATGTCCGCTGGCTTCCGGTGTCCAGAAAAACTCTTACGAGTGCGCTGTCAGTTGTGCCTATTGCCCAGGCCTTCACGGTTTGAAGCAAAACCGATGACACTCCCGTGCTGGTAGCGGGAGCAGTGGTCACGTTGTTTGGAAGGCCTCGGTTCTCGTCTGTACGTAATTTACTGAAGCCGGTGAAGCTCGGTCTTGACTCGTCTTGAGGGAAGCGCCATATGTCGCAGAGGATGGTGATATTGCGTCCGCTGCAGGTACCGCATACCAATCGTGTCGACGTGTAGCAATTACGGGCTACGTGGTTGACCTTGCCGCACCTGAAACAACACCTTGCAGCTCTTTGTCGGTTTGGTTTCATGTCGGAAGATATGTTGGTATTGCCGTCCTGCAATTGCTGTCCGATGCCGGTTCAAAGTGGGCATGACCCGGGCTAGGGTGCGACCGATGAAGTCGGGAGGGCAAGCGCCGACGGAAGACTGTGCTAGGCGATTGAAGGGCGTGATCCCCTTCAGTCCTCTTGTGGTGGGTCAGGTGAAGACCACTCAAGTCCCCCTTGACTCTCCTCGCGGCTCCCTATTTGGATCCGAAGAAATCTCAAGATAGTTGCAACTTCGACTGTACCTGGAATACCAGTAGTGGTCTGCATGTCACCTGCTTCAGTCGGTGACACCTTTTCCTTTATTTTCTGTCTGAACGGAACAGCGAGCAAGGTCGTTAGGGAGCGATCTCATGAGACACACTTGAGGACAATCGCGTATTGAGTGGGTGGAACAACCAAACCTTCAAGGCAGCTTGTGCGAAACTGTATTGAATCATACAAATGTCGCGGCTGCGTGATGTTGTTGGAGCTGTTAACAGGTGACAACGCCAGTAACTGATCGATGTGTTCATCTACAAGAATGCTGCTCCGTCCAAGTCGTTCGAGACGAGTTTTTATTGCGAGGTCGTACCTTCGTCCGAGAGCCTCACCCACTCGATTGCTTGTTTTGCCGGCCCGGTTAGATATGTCTGCAGATACTTGAATTTCTCGATGCGTGGCAGGTCGACGTTGTCGTGAATCGTCGCTCGGAGGTGGTCCCAAAAGCCTTGCCAGTCCCGCAGGTTTCCCGAAAAGGAGGGTATCTGTAACTTCTGGAGCGCTGCGGTACGTGTTGTTTTGCGAGCGGGTGCGTGGGCCAGACCTCCTGTTCTGGCAGAAACTTGACCCCGATCACTGAGGGCTGTACCGTTGTCCGATACTTGGGATGGATTGCTGGTGATGCGATTTCGAGCTAGAGCACAACGAACTCGGGTGACGATGTGACTGATGTTCATATTGTACTCGAGCGTGCCAACAGCCTCGTTCTCCAGGTCCTCGTTATCTACCAGGTCCCTTATCGTGTTGTCTAAGTCTTTTAGCTGCGCTTCCTTTTGGAGAAGGAAATCGAGGTCTACTTGCAGGTCGGTGAAGTCGGGATCGGTGCCTCGCAGTAGATCGGTCAGTGCTTTGAGGGTACGGGTAACGGCCGAACGGATGATGCCGCGCGTTACGCTCATACGGTCCATGGATGTCGGTTATCGTGGCGCAGCAGGAGCGGTCCTTCAAAACTTCCCGGGGTTCCGGCACCAGTGTGTAAACAATAATCTCGAACCTAGTCTCAATAAGCTCGCATTCATTTATACCTCGGAACGACAGACTTCCCGGGTGCGCTGCCCACGAGCTCGCGCTCAGGCCGGCTTTCGTCTTCTAATATTCAACAGTACTAGGTCCAGATCATGGAATGTACTTCATTGAAGTGGCCTTAGGATTATCAAACTGAAGTTACTAAACTTAGCTGAACTGGAAGTTTAGAGTCCCTGTAAAGGAGCCGTGCAAGGATATTGAGTTGAACTTTTTTTTTTCACTTCGCACGAGCTTGCGGTTGTTAGTAAAACCTAGGTATAATCGCATGCAACGCGACTGATAAAAAAAACCTCTTGTCACCGAGAAGTTTAAAGGATAAAAATGGACGTTTTTTCAGCCTCCTTCATCAAACATGATGAAGTTGGCTGAACTTCATCATGTTTGATGAAGTTTGAACAGGATTGCATTGTCGGCGCTACTAACAATACCATCCCCGGGATTTCGTCATGAAGCTTTGCAATGCCCGTTGTGCCGATATTTTCCAAAATGTACACAAGCACTGCGTGAGCATTCGATTAGGGCCCGTGACAATCAATGTCTCGACATGCGTCCCGGTAAAAGCTTGTGAGCAATCGCTGCGATAAGGAGAATATCTGAGCCGTAACAATCTGTGGAACTCAGCGCGCGTCTGTGCTCGGCCAACCCCAACGCGAACGTGGCTATGGTAAACATTGCTGGCTTATAATCCGATTCGAGGTCACGTGGTCGCTCATTCTGGCTGCGAATTGAGAGGGTGAACGCTACTCGTGTTCCTCGAAATAATTCTGCAAATCGCGTTGGGTGCAGGGAACATAACACTAACGCGTGTTTTCTAGGTTCTTTACGAATGTCCAGGAATTATTTTAGGCGGTATTTACTGAAAGTAAAAAAAAAAAGATTTCTGCATCATCCATTTAAAGAAAAGGAGAGCGGCGATAGGCTCCCAAGTGTTGAAGGACTTGCCTTTGTCAGTCTTGAGAGTGTGATCAACCGAAGGGCCGCCAGCCGACATTGTTGGACCGCTGTTGCGATACCAACGCATCGTATTGCCGTTAGTTCCAAAGTTTCTCCAATTGCAGAAATCCTCCTCAAACTGGCAGCTTCCGGCAGGGCAGCCGTAAGGGTCGATCACGACGTCGTCCACGGCAACAGCCGCCTCCGAGTTACCGGATATGGATCCCGTGAATGCCGCCTAATGTCAAATAAGAAAGAAAGAAGTCAAAGTTGGGATTTTGAGGCGAATATAAGCAGCTGGTATTCGAAACATGCACGTGACGAACTACCCGAATTGCGTGTGATGTTGCTTTGCTTTGTGGATGTTATTCCTTTTCATTGATTCGGCTGAGCTCCTTGGGAAATTTAATTTTATGTTAATTTTCGCTTTACCACACAGCCTTGATTTTGGTTATATTCGTTAAGAGCATCGTACCGGCGTGCGGTCCTGTATCACTACCGTGTGGTGCACGTTAAAGTCTCCAGGCTAGCGGTTGTGCCGCACTGGCTACATTGCTCATCTAGAGCTGGAAGACAAGTCGCCCCTTGAGGCAGACTAAGTTCAGGCTGTATAAAGAAGCCCACAACCCAATTTGGTTATTTTACACTCTAGAAAATGCCTGCGCTTCTACTTACCCGCAAAACACTCAAAGAGCCAATCTCTGCGATCTACGAAATCAGCTCTGCAAGTGATGGGGCGAAACATCTGCTTAGAACTCAAAATTGCGTCTGCGCTGTGGCATTGCGCAATGCAAACATGACGCTTTGCATTGCGTAATACCGCAGCGCAGACTTCCTTTTAGAGTTCTAAACAGATGTTCCGCCTCATCATTTGCTGCGCTGATTTCGTAGATCCGTGAGATTGGCTCTTTAAGTGTTTTGCGGGTGAGTAGACCCGCAGGCATTTCTTAGAGTGTATATATTCGTTAACCACACATCATTTTACCCTTTCTGGGATCCAGTTGATTTATAAGAATGCTGCCACTCGAAATTTCAGCAGCTAGTGCATCTACATTTTTGTTCCGCCGCCCGGTGAGTAATTTCCTTGTCACAAATTTCCATTTTTTTGTTTCGTATTATTTTTTGTGAGTAAAATTTTCTTTCTTACTTGTTTTTGGACTTTAATTCTTTCCCAACTAGGCTGTTTTTGTTTTTCCGAATAAGCTTACTTTCAAGTTCATAGTAGAGCAATACAATATCGTGAAGATTTCCTAAGAACCTCATGAGTTGTCTACCTGCATTTGTTTTGTAATTCTTCATCTGCTTCATCGTTCTTTGAGCTGTTTTAACTGTCGACACAAGGCGATATGATTCCGCCAAATTTTCAGTACGCATAAATCGTGGAGGTAGAAAACTTCTGGAGGCGACGTGACGCCACCGCTAGACGTGAAGCCGGGCGAGACTTCCGGTTTGGAGGGACACGTCCCCAACGATGACCCAAAACCAAAACACGCTATTGGACGGACCTTGGCACCCCGTGCGCGTTCCTTACCGACCTCGACGTCTACTTTCGGCTTCACTTGGGTTTTTTCTCTTTTGGCTGCTTTGAGTCGGTATGTCGCTTCTTCTTATTTCTACCTCCATGGCGTAGATACGCGTACTATATTTATGTGCATGCTTTCATCGCTGCAAATATAAAAGATTCCTCAAATAGCGCGTCTTATGTTTTGTTTATTTTGTCGGATATGCAAAAAGAGCTTCTCACTATAGAACTCTTGTTTTTTTTTTCTATACCGCTACTGCCGTATTTTTTTACAAAAGCCTGCTTGGCGTAGGTGTGAATTAAGTTGTGGACTGTAAAACATAACGCGAAATAAATTCTGTTCTAGTTCATTGAATTGTTTTCTACAAAAAGCGTTCTTTTTCATTTTAAGCGCTATTTTAGTAGGCCTGAACTACTCATTGATACATATATCTATAACCCAAACATTCCTTAGTATTCGCATTATTTTTTACAATGTCTGTGATCTTCCGCGCTGCCGATACCAGATGTTTCTTGACTGCCATTCAAGACAAAGAGCGATTCATTGAGACTACTATATACTATTTGAGAACATCTGCCGTGTATCAAACCGAGGAAGTCGCATTTTGAAATTGTTATGATCATCAGTTGCGCACGCGCTGCACTGAGCACGAATATGGCGGCGCCTACGAGAAAAGTGGCACTCCACTGTCGGTATTCCAGAGGAATTTTTACACACTTTCAGCTTATGGTCGGGTGCCTTAAAACCTGTTAAAGTGTTTTATGACAATAGAACAGTGTTGCCATCTAATAGATACCCGTTGGAATAATTGGAATGTCCATATATTTCATATTTTTGATTCGTGCACCACACCCTCTTTCTTGGCATAAAACAAAACTTACAATGGATGGAACGATTATTTCTCACGTATAGGACGTACATTTGATATAGCGAAAAACAGAAAACCTTTGCTCTAGGGAAACGCGCTTCCAAGGTCACCTCATAGATGGCGCCAGCGTGCAAACGTGCTTTCTCGTCGTTATCGATCACAAGAACTCGGTCGTAAGCTAAACGCAAGCGTGTAAAGGGGTCTGATGCGTGACTTATTTTGCGGCTATATACACCGACTATAGCTCACTATACTCGGAGACGACGTTTCTCGGCTCTTTCCGAGGAGAGAGCTTGCACATATTTAATCAGCGCTCAAAAAGGGAGAGTTTGCGTGTGCCCGTACATCTGATTGCGATTGCCAAGAAATGTTCTCCCCGAGTATTGGCGTCTCCAGCTCGTTGCTCGCCCTCCCGCGGCGCAAACGGGAAGCGCTCTAGTGAGGGTCCCCCGATTCCTCTGCTCAGCGGCCACGGCGGAACTGCTCGCGATCATGGCTGGCGAAATGCCATTTCCGAATGCAAACAACACTATTCCCTGTCCCTAAGTAGTGCTGCAGCCGGTATGAGATTGCACCTAACTATAGAGGGTTGTAGTATCGCGTATAGAAGCAAACGCAAGCGCTCTGCGTTTGTGTTAGAGTTGCGTGCTCCACGTTGCGCATGCGCGTCATCGCCATGCGCCAATCGAAGACCGCAATTTTGGGCTCCGTGCACGCGCAGTGTGGAACACGCGAAAGCTAACACGAACAAATAGCGCTTGCGTTCGCGCGTATACGCAATACTAAAACTCACTACTGTTTCACCGGATTCCAACGCCAACGAAGCGTGCTGCAGTGAGCAGATGTGCAAGCAGGTAGGCGTTCCCTCGAACTGGAAAGGCTGAGACTGGCAAAACGACGGCGCGTAAAAATATAAGTACCTAAATATTATGAAAAGATTGGTAAATAATAAATAAAAAAAAGTTTTTGGTGCATTTGGTTTGGAAGCATAATGGCCGCGTCTTTGGAAGTTTTGCCGATTGTGAAAAGTCACGACTTCGATAGCACCGTATGCTTTACCCACAATTAATATTATTTTACATGAATTTCTAGCTATTTTTATTTTATACCTTTATAAAACAATTTAAACTATTTTTATGTTATAAATTGCCAATTAAAAATACTGGAATTGGAACCAGTGATGATAATTAGCGAAATTGTTACCGTCACACTTGTTCGCGCGTTTGCGTTTAGATTGTAAGCAACAAATTATATTAGAGCTTGAAATTATGTATTAGATTATGTTAATTTTAATAATAGTATTCATACAAATCGCGACACTTTATGCCCCCAATAAACGCCGCTATCACAAAATGACGCCATTTAGCCATAATTGTATTTCCAGAAAGACGTATCATTTTGTTTTATTTTTAGCATATAAAAAACTCTGCCATTGTTGTCTAAATAAACAAACAGTCAAATACTGGATGCAGTATAAAGCCGTATGCGTCACGCGTTGCTTTAAAAACACACACACACTTCAGCTGTTTGAGTGGCATTCCGTCTTTGGGTTTTTCTAGTGAGAACAACGTTTCTTAAATTTTACGTTATGTGAACATAGGTAAATATTGGATTCATTCTGTTATTCTTGTGCAGGGAATAATGTTAAAGCTATTAATCATTCAAACACAAAAAAACATTAAAAGGCCCACAGTTAATTATATCACATGACAACTAAATCAGCGAGAAAAGGCAGCGAGAACGCACAAATATCAGCCCTGATTTTGTCAACAAATACAATATTCTATATGTTACCTCTAAGATGTATGAAAGACCCTGCCTTTAACGGGACACTGAAATCTCCAAAATATTTTGAACTGCCTGGATCGAACACATATGTCACAAAATAAAGTTTCTACGAACACCTTATTTAGCTAGATAATGACGATGTGATACACATCTGGAGTGATGAAAGAATCCGAAAGTAAGACCTATACAGAGATAATAAACCCAAAATAGAGGTTAGTTTCGGTTTCGCTCCGGAATTAAAACGTGCCTCCTGGCGTAAATATTACGCCAAAAATCGTTTTCGATGTTAGCATAAAGAGGTGACCTGCGCTCATAACACCCTAGCTTCCTCGTATTACCAGAAATTACTTGTGTCGCTCAGCGAAGCCAGCACACTAGACAGGCTCAGCAGCGGCGCTCAACTCCGGCCGTCATTATGACCGCCATTTTAAAAAACGAGTGGCGCCACCTATAGTGAACTGGAGTCGAGAATAGTGGTTGTGTGTCGTTGTCCCATCGAGCAAAAAGAAAGTTTTGCGCATTGCTCATGCGGTGCACGATGGTAGTTCTCAGAAAATCCAGTTGTTGACGGAAGAAACGGTGCTCTTCGCGTTTGAAACGCGTTCGTCTTGATACCATAGAGAGTTTTAAAGGGACAATGAAGGCAATTTCGGGTATTTTTTTGACGATTGAACTGGGTTCCAGGCCCGTCTCAGGCCACGTTTCCCAAATTTCAGCCGAAACCGGCGCTTGTGTGCCGCGCAAATCAATGAAACAGTCGAGGTAATAATCGTACCGGGATCGACTGGGGCGACGCCCCGAGAGTTGCGGGAGAAGCCAGGAGAAGCGGAGCTCACGTGACCGTTGCGGGGCTAAGAAGTGCGACGTCACAAAAGACGCGTCAGCGATTGGTCGGAACGAGTGACGTGCCCTCGGTCACGTTTTGGTTCGCAGTTTTTAGGAATACTGTTCTAATTTCCGCTTGAATAACCAGGAAAAGTATAAATCGGACCGGAGATGATTACTAAACCGTAAATAAAACAGCATACTCATTTTTTTTCTTTGCTACGCTGGACGCGAAACGGGCAACGAGCAACTATGGGCAAACGAAAAACAAAAAAAAATAAAGAACGCAGCGCGGAGCACGCTGGAGACGTCGATGTCGTGTTTACATTGGGAACACGGTACTCAGAGGATTCTGCAAAGTGGTAGTCATGCCAAATTTGTGCGCCGCAGATGGCTGTTCAAACGGTCGACTGAGGACCAGTAATCGTTCTTGTTCTATGACGACGAAATGAGTGGACGTCCGACTTTAGTGAAAACCAAAAATGGTGCTGTTTATTTTCTCCTTCTTGGGGAGCGTCCCCCGCGAAGGAACCGGTTCCAGGGTCGCTGCCGCTTTCCCCTCGGCATTTCCACCGCGTCCCTGTCGGACAGGGACAGGGCCTGTCCTTCGGCAACGCGCCGCTCTCGTCTCGCCCGTGCGAATGTTGCTCACAGCTTTGCTGCTCGGAGCCAGCGGGCCGCTCGTTGCCGGCGCGGTCACCGTCGGCCTCGGGTGATGTCGAAGAACGCCACACACGTACTCCCGTTCCGTTGGTGTTAGGTCACTGAACGGAAGCCCGAACAGAACTCGCTCGCAAGAACGGCATTGTCGTCCATGTTGACAGATCCAACGAAACAGTCGCGCTACCGTGGTGCTATAACCCACCGCAGTAACCAGTCTCGATCTCCTAAATGCTACCGATACCGACTATTCACTTATGACGTCACTTCCTACGTCACCTCCGTTTTCGGAGGCCCAGAAATGAGAATGGAGATAGTTCAGTTTCGGTTTCTTCAGTTCATTTGTAGGCACAGAAATATGCGTCACAAATGTCTACAAAAATTTGGGCAGTATGCCAGGTTCCCAAGAAGCCTAAAAACACCATTTAAAAAAAATAAAATAAAATCGCCTTCATTGTCCCTTTAAGCAACGTTACTTAACTACTCAGTTGGGAAACTGGCATAGAGACTGCTCTGAAAACGTGGCCCCGATCTGTCCTCGCGAACCGAGCTAATGGCGAACACAACGCCGCCATTTCTCCTGCAGCGGTCGCTCGAGGAACCGCACGTTACCTCTATTTTGGCTTCAATCGGCCATTTTGGCGCCGAAACAGACACAGTGGAAAAGGTGACAGGGGTGCCACCCCAGTCTCCCCAGCGGACGCGCCGCGTCTCACTACCGACGATAAAATGCACCTAGGTCGGGACGCGCTACCTGAAAGCACCGCTGAGGCATGTTTGTATAGAAACAATATTAATTGTGCCGCAAAACCTTGCAAACTAAAAATTTGAAAAACATCACGCGCCCTTCATTTTGTACTAAACTCCAATAAATTTCATACAAAAAGAGTCTTTTCCGTTTGTTTTTACGCAAAAAAACATGCTTTCTAAAAGCTCAAGGTGACCACAGTACCGACAAATGATAGAGTGGCGTTGTTGTCGTATTTAGCTCAGTCTCGGTGGACGCCAGCGGCTCAGGTTTTGACGGCGAGTTTCCCAACTGAGTGTTTTAGTAACGTTGGTTTTAAGGAACCGTTTTTGCAATTCCGATAGGGTACAAACTGCGCATGCGCTACCACATAAGACTCGCGCATGCGAACTTCGTACCGGAGGGCACATTGTACCGTATCGAATGCGCAAAAACGGTTCCCTAGAACTCTCTATTAATTCAACGCTAATCTACGGTGCACTTATACATGTCATAATTCAACGCATGAAGAGTGTAATTGGTAACGTTCCGAGAGGAACCAAACTTTTTTTTTTTGGTCTGTGGATCTTGAAGTGAGTGTGAGTGTAGCTTTTTCTCACCATGAGAGGCCCTTTGTATCCGGGCAGCTCGGCAGACCCCGGAAGCCACCTCCTTGCTCGAACCTGGGTCGCGCGAACGCTCCAGACTGTTTCCTCTTTGCGGAAGTCCGTCACACGGCTCACGTTCAGCGTCTCGGTCTCTCCGCCGGACAGGTAGTGCCAGAACTTGACGCAGCGTCGGCTGGAGGACTCAACACCCCGGAGTAGCGGGCTAATCAGACGACCGTTGGAACGTAGCAGCCGAGCGTAGCGTCCTGAGCGAGGGATGTGGCGTTTGACAGGTCCCACGCCGATCCGAGACATTTGCAAGTATACAGCTGGTATTCCACGTATTTAGAGGCAAGGTTTAAAAATATTCTGGTGAACTTTAGGAAGACGAAACCAAACGAATAAGTTTGTTAACTGGTTGGAGCAAGCATACTTGTACGTAATCTGTTACAAGTAACGAAATTACTTCTAGTCCTACATTTATCAGTTACCTAGCTCCAAGGGTCTGATATGTCAGACCCTTGGAACTAGCTAAATTGGAATTCATTTATGGCATGAATACGATAACAGATGAGAAACTCCTTGCTTATACACGGAAAACGCTAAACACAGCAAATATTAGGGCTATATACTCTGAAAATATAATTTCACAAATCAGTTAAGAATGCCTACATTATACACTGAAATTTACCTGGGTGTCAGAGAGTGAAAGGTAGTAGTATTTTTACTTTGTCGCCGCCTCTCGTACACACATACATCACAGACGATAAACCATCCTAGCTCTTGCTATCTATAGCTCATATTGGACGTTCATCATCTTGCGTGCGGTTCCTAATTTCGTGACGTATATAAACACCAAAGTGCTGACAATCTATTCAGTGCTACTGCATATCACTAATGTCTTTCATTGGGTGAGTGTAAGAACCTTATTTCTATTTTTGTAAGGTGTATTTTTTAAAGTTAACTCAGAAACAAAAAAAAAAACTATAATCAAACGTCTTGAAAACCGTACCACAGTTATATCCCACTATGTTCGCGATGGATACTTCTAAAACGAAAACACGGTTAACACGGAAGTCCCAATAATCTAGAGAGACATTAAAAATACCTCAAAAAGGACAAAAATCAACTAAACGGATATCTTGGATAAACAAAAAAATAAGAAGAATAACTTTGACGGGGGTGACAAAGAGGATTCGAGCAGACGCTTTAGATTTTATCACTGAATTTACTCCCGACATCACGCAGTCTCTCGACATCGGCAACCAAGTGGATGCGATATTCATAGACCTGTCTAAAGCCTTCGATTCCGTTCCCCACTCTAAACTTTTGTACAAACGTAATGTGATACTAAACAACCCTTCCCTCGTTAACTGGATATCAAGTTTTCTTTCTAATCGCTCTCAGTATGTATGTTTCAACTCCTCCAATTCTTCTATTGTCGATGTGTCATCAGGTGTCCCACAAGGCTCTGTTCTCGGTCCGCTTCTTTTCTTGCTTAACATCAACGATTTACCACGTAACATCGCCACTAAAATACGTCTTTACGCTGACGACTGTGTCCTGTACCACACGATTAATTCCCCTGAAGATCATAACTTCCTTAACAGTTCATTTGCAAGCTTCTGCACCTGGTGTAAGACCTGGCAAATGACCATAAACTTTCGCAAAACCGTTTTAATGTCCTTTTCTAAGCGTATGCTTCCTTCCATGTTTACATATTCATTCAATGGCGACTCATTGGAAAGAGTTTCTGAATGCAAGTATCTCGGTCTTCTTTTTTCGCAAGACATGTCTTGGTCAAAACACATCGATTCCACCTGTAACAAAGCACTTAAAAAACTCGGCTATCTTCAACGTACCCTTCGTGTTGCCCCGAAAAAACCAAACTTCTAACATATAAAACACTACTACGCCCTATCCTTGAGTACGGTTCAACAATATGGAATTCCTGGAAACAATGTGATATTAACAAAATCAAATCAGTCTAAAAGAAAGCTGTACGTTTTATTTTCCGTTGCTACGACAGAGATTTTTCCCCATCCTCTAACCTTTCTGCACTAAGCTTAAGTCCTCTTAACAAATAGACGTCACACTGAGAGCCTTAAAGTCCTTTACGGTCTGGTTAACTCGCCACGTCTCACCTCATTAGACGCATACATAAGGTTTCACATAGAGTCATCAACAAGGAGCCACCATGACCTAAACATTTCACCATTTTATGCACGCACTGACATGTTTAAATACAGTTTTTTTCCCTAGATCAATTGAACATTGGAATATGCTACCCGGTAACATCCGCTCATTACCTCCAGACGAATTTCTGTGTGCGGTTGACAGCGGTTGATCCTATTTTACTATGTTTTGTTTTTTGTGTCTTATTCAATATTGAATTCTGTAAACTGTGATTTTTCCCCCACTCCTGCAATAGCCCCGACGGGGCCGCAGTATGTAAAAATAAATAAAAATAAAATAAAATCATAACAAGCAACATTCTGACATTACGTTTAAGAAACTTGATGCATAACTTACCCGAAGCAGTCTCTGTAGTGTGATCTATTCTTGGTTGATTGACACTTTGGCCCCTGTTAATCTCCCAGTCGTGCAGGGCCCAACCACAGTTGTCGTTTTCAAAATCGCAGACCGCTATGTCGTAAAAAAGAATGTCACAGTCAAAGTAATTCAGAACAAATGGTTGTTAGTATTACAGCTAGTATATTCAGGCAAAGCTCCCACAAGTTTTAAAAAAGTTTGGGCACCCCGTAAACACTACTCGAGTCTATGTAAACAAAACTGCAAGCACTGAAGATATAACAACACTTGGATCATCTACAAAGTACACTGCATTTAAATTGTAGCTTCGAGCACGTTTAGGTAATTCTATTTTTTACCGAAATATGCATATATACATAAATTTGGAGTAAATCTGTGCTGGCAATTTACAATAAAGAGCAAAAGATGCACACGCATATTTAACAAAGAACTCCAATAAGGGTTTGACATTAGTAGATCAATTTGGTTAATCATTAGAAGCATTTGCTTCTCGGTCTAAATGTTTAGTTTGGGGATTTTTGTTTGATGAGACGTAGTGAATGATTAGTTTATTGAAATTTAAAGTTTTGTTGGGTGCCAAGATATATGGATTCAATAAGGGTAGTTATATTAGAATGTGCATGTATTAGTGGAAGCTTGAAGTAAGTTTATGTGCAGAGTGCAACTCAGTTACCACGTGAAATTGCCAGTTTTCACATAATTTAACTTTCAAGACACTTTAAATACTTCAAATCGAGTCTAGTGCGTTTTATGGGACATTAATGTACACATGAAAACTTGATGCTCACCACTGACCCAAATGTGTAATGTGTGAAATGTGCTGATGTCCCGTTCCCTCTAACTGTGTCCCGCAGTCCACATATTTCACATTACTTATACATTCTAATATAAAAGATATACCGGTTATTGGGTTTGCTTTAGGGATTTCGTACATAAACTTAACCCTACACTGAAGGTGTCGTTAAAATTGCGAGCTAGATATTAGAAATCATTAAGCTTCATCCTAACCTTAGAAAGAACAATTGATCATTGCTCCTCACTGAATAGGGTATTCATAGTAAAAAAACAGAATGCCAAAATACATTTTGTATAGGAATTTAGACATTTTAAAACTAAAAATGGGAAGCGCCTTCAACAGCTTTTGTTTTACCGGGTATCCAGAATAATGAAATAATTCACTAGATATTTAAAACAACGCCATAAGCAGTCTTGTCGTCTATCAGGGATGTTTTCATTGTGCATACAGATGCCACTGGTTCGGGGAATGGAAATCGATTTGGTTAACCAAGTAATCTATATTTTAACCATGGTGATCGGCATTCGCCGAGGCGCGAATCGCACTGATGAACTCCTATGTACTAAGGCAAAACCAATTAAAAGGTATACTTTTGATTTTCAAACCTCACTAAAACTATATTTTAAGTGTACATTCATGTTGGATAAAAGTACGAAATTAGTATCGATTTTGTGTACTGATTTTGAACAAGGAATGATAAATTTCCGAAAAAAAAATATCTTAAATGAAATGCGGTACTGTATTGGTAAATTGAACGACAGCGATTAAAACCTACTTTTGCTCTTGCACCACATGCTGGTCACCTCGATGTTATCCACTGCAATGACAGCCGGGGTGGATCCGTGCAGCACAGCCTCCAGCACAAACTGGAACAAATGCACAAATTTCAAACACTAATCCTTTCGGTCACTCTCAACAATACTCGCAAATTCGCGCATGCAAAAAAAAAAAAAAGAAAGAAACAGTTGCATATGAAAAACGTGTGTATTCATCGAAGATGTGAATTAAAAATAGCAAGCGACCCTTATATCCATAGTCGTATAATGTATGTGCCGAGAAACTGAGGGAGAGGGAGGATCAGAACGCCGAGCTCTGATTGGACTGATTAGTGGTTAGACCTAAACCTAGCTGCCTTTGTCTCCACTGCGCTCGTCGAACGCGCTAAAACGCGGATCGCCGGCGTCCGGTGTTTGGCTCTCGCATTCGAACGCGTTCGACGAGTGGAGTGGAGACAAAGGCAGCTAGCCTTAGGCCTACCCACTAATCAGTCCAATCAGAAGTCGGAGTTGTGACGTTCCCGCGAGCTCTCGTCTTACCCCCTCCTTCAGTTTCTCGCTGCATCGCATTTATTAAAGGGCTTCGTATGCTTTAGGAGCGAACGTTTAATTTTGTTTACAATACATAAAGCAGTCGATCTGAGAAGTGCCGAAGGATATATTTTTCTATACTTTCTTCGCAAAGTTCTCGAGGAAATGGACGTGACCTGAAGTTATGGTATGACATGGCAGAAACTACTGATACCGTGACGTCATGCCACGTTACCACGTCACGCGACATGTGGACGCCCTGTGACGTGACGTAAGTTTCCCCGCCGGATATAGAGGTGAAATTGGCGTCACGTGACCTGAGGTTACAATGCCAAGTCATGGTGTCACGTGACATCATGACATCATGCGACCTGACGCCAGGCGACATGGCCACGGAATGTGACGTCATGGTGTCAGGTCTTGGCGTCGCTTAAAGCCGCGACGTCGATTTCCCCGCTAAATGTAGCGAGGAAGTTTACGTTAGCCGTCTCTAGAATGGAAAAAGTAATGATAAAAAAGATAAATTAAAAATAGTTATTTGACTTGATTTAGATTTATTTGATTTAAATCGGACTAGTTTGATTTAAATCTTTGCAAATGAAATAAGTGAGTATTCTTCACTAGATGACTTTTTAAGCATAGAAGACTGATCAGTCAACCTCTGCCATCACTGCAAACAATGAGGAAGTATGAATTAGGGAAAATTTTACCTTCAAAAGTATCGTTTACTTAACACCTTTGATAATGTCAACTCAGCCATACAATATTAGCTTATTTCTTTATGTCTGAAGAATATTCATTAGATTATTCGCGTTCTTATTTGTTTCCAATATTACCTTACTTTTTTACGTTTTTTATTCGGTAGCATTTTGATTTCCTTGTAATAGAGTATTACGTAACTGACAAAAGATGTGGAACGTAGGATGAAAGTTCGCCGTGATTTTCTCAGAAGAGCGCCAATTTTGTTCGTGTTCAGCCTGGTATGAAACTTTCTCTCTTGATTTATTCTTTGATTGAAATACGAATCAAATGCACATAAAATACAACAAATGAGAAGCAATTGCCGAATAAGCCATAATTAGGAATTGTTTTTCAGCAAAGATATGATTTAGATCATCAGAGTAAAACCGATGTGATTTAAATAACTACTTAAATCATGCTTTCAACCACGATATAAAGCATATTGATTTCGATTCTCCACCCTAGCTATCGGCGACCGGGTCTAAGAGAACTCGTCACAAGCCTAGTCTTCACACGCCAAGTGGTCATAGGTGAAATCGTCCGGTTGGCCAACTTGTCACATGCCATGGCGTATACGATAAATTCTTGTAATCCTGGAATACTTGTCACACGGATCACTCGTCGTAGCACTTAATTTTTTATACGTGACATCTGACATTTATTTTGTAAAAAACTCGATTTACTTAGGTTTTGTGAGTTGTTCAGTTAATATCCGAAACCGTGATTTACCATCTACAGTTTGAGTAAAAAAAACAAAAGAAAAACAATAACATATATTCTCGGAAATATTTGACTTCAAATACCTTAAATAGAGTAGAAAAGACTGTTTAAATTTTGACTTTAAAAAGAGTAGAAAATAAATGCAAATACTGGTGATTTATTTATTTATTTATTTATTTCAAATACCCTCAAGGTAAGTACATTGAAGAGGGGAGAGAGCTGTAAAATATTAACTATAAATTGCACATATTAGTAAGAGCATTTTTAAACATAACAATATCAGCGATGTTAGCAATCGAGGCGGGAAGGTGGTGGTTCCAGTGTATAGATGTTTGTGGCATAAACAAATATTGAAATAATAAAGTTTTAAAATTTGGAATACCAACCTTATGTCTATGATCAATGCGAGCAGATATGTAATATGGTGGAGAAATTAGTTTATGACCGTGGGTAACATTTTGATGAAATATTTTATGAAAAAAACACAAACGAGAGATTTTTCGGCGGTGCGTTAGTAATGGCAGACCTAAAATATTTTTCACGGTAGTAACGCTGGCAGCGCGATGATAGTTTGTTAATATAAAACGAGCTGAGCGGTTTTGAATGGATTCAACATGAGCAATTAGTGACGAGTGAGCGGGTTCCCACACAGCTGCAGCATATTCTAATTTTGGACGGATTAGGGTTCAGTACATGGTTAGTTTTAATGAAGACGGAGCGAGGAAATAATTTCTTTTTAAGTATCCTAACATACGGTTAGCACAGTTAATTACGTATTCAATATGAATCTTCCAAGATAGGTTACAAGTTATATGAACACCAAGATATTTGTAAACAGACACTGAAGCGAGGGGATTACTGTTTAGATGATAAGTATGACACACCGATTGAGCACGTGACACTCTCATCGATTTGCATTTGTTAGTTTTAAGCTCCATTAGCCACTGGTTACACCACAGTGATATACAATCATTTGATATACAGTGATATACGTACATTCATTTGCACACTGCAAGAGAGAGCCCACAGGCTAGGCGTGGAGCTTTGGCAAAAAACCTGTGGTGTGAGTCCTCGCCCAACGAGCGTCTTTTAAACTATCATTGCACACTGAACAGCGCGTGGGAATTTGTCATGTGTTAGCTTTAGTGCCCTGGTACATGCGCTAGCCTTGTACTTATTTGGAGCGCACCTATTCGAAGTGTGCAAAGGTGAAATTAGATCGCGCCACAGCCCCACTAACTGGGGAAACTGGTTAATAAACACATTTTGCAATCGCCGTCAGATGGCGGATGGAGTAAATCTTTCGAGAAGTATGGCGATAGGACTCATAGCAACGGAGGCAGCACTGGACTGGCTGGGTATAGAGAGCGTCGAACGTGACGTAACACCTAGCAACCGAGGAACGCCGGCGACGTCCGCCTTCGCCAATTGCGGCGCTGCGCCGTGGGGGACGGCTGAGAACCCTGGGGCCCGTGTTAACCCACCCCAGCCACGCGTTCAGGCCGCTTCGCGGCGACATTCTGCGGATGGCTCATTACAAAATATTAACGCACCTTGGACCACCCGTACACTTCCCCTCGCGGCGCCCCACCGGCGGCCGAAGACCGCCCTAGTCCCGCTGTCCCCCACTGCACCTCGGTTGTTTGGTGCACGTCCCGCCGCCACTTTCTATACCCAGCCATTCCTGACGCGGCCGCCGTTGCTATGCCTCCTATCGCCTAGCATCTCGAAATGTGCGGCCAGGGTGCGGGTGCGCGCGTGGGAGGCCCTCGGATTCTCCTGCCACCGGCTTCGGAAACCCGTGGACGCCAACGGGGTGCGGTTCCGCTCTTCAGCCTGCCATGCCGTCTTTGACGCACAGTCGTCTTACAATGTCACCGGGCCGTAAGCGCACGGCGTCGTCGCCCCGGTATGTAGATATATGCACAGCAACAAGATGTCTTGGTCGTTTTCCGCGCATCGAGCGCACGTCCTTTATGCACACGCTCACTGACCTGATCTGCTTGAACCAGGGAGAAGAGGGTTTCTGGGAAAGTTCAGCCCACGGAAAAGTACCGAGAGGCTGCATTCACCGTGCTTTGCTCTATATAACCGCTGCGCTGAATGCTAACGCATTTCTTCGAGACTCAGCGTGGCGGCAGCAGTTTTTCTTTCAAATAAATGCCTATTACAGCAGCGGTAATCAGAACAAGCCTGACACATTTAAAGAGACAATGAAAACGATTTTAAGTAATTTTTTAATTGGTGTTTTTAGGCTTCTTGGGAACCGAGCACGCTACCTAATTTTTTTATAGATATTTGTGACACGTATTTCTGTGCCTACGAAAGAACTGAAGAAACCGAAACTGAACTCCCTCCGTTCTCATTTCTGGGCCTCCGAAAACGGAGGTGACGTAGGGAGTGACGTCAAGTGTGACTAGTCGGTATCGGTAGTATTTAGGAGATCGAGACTCTGGTTACCGCGGTGAAGTCTAGTTCACACATTTGCGGTTGACTGCGACCGACTTTGCTACAACCGGTGTTTAAACAACTCGTGAGTGCTTATGACCGGCTCCGCTGTTGCGCATCCTGGCTTATGCAGACAAAAGTGCATTAAAAACCAATTGTAACGCTTCCCGTTGTCGTACAATGCAAGTGTGTGAACCAGACTTCAGCCGATAGACTCTCAGAAATAATGGTTGTAGTACTTACACTCCTTGTCCCATCAATAACACCCCCAAAACTACAGTTGGACATTCACTCCCCTGACGTCGAACCGGCGATACCCACTCTCACGAGCGGCTATATAGACGGGAGATACAATTTATTATGATAGCTAATGGACGCATTAAATTCTACATGAAAAGAATCCCGGTTCTAATGACCCTGCTGCCAAACTTCGGTGTTTTTTCTTTCTTCTATAGTCTTTGATACGTAAAGTCGCTATTTATTTAATAAGTTATATCACACAGCTATCAAGCCGCGCGTAAAAGTTGTTATCGTCAGTTTGACTTGAGTGGACTGAACGTCAAACTCTAGTTTTGGGGCGTTATATTGATACAAGAGGTGTAAGTACTACACCCTGTTTCTGAGAGGGTAGGAATGGCGATGGACAGATTACGAAGCAAGACGCTCGAAGATAATACGCTCTGCGTTTCTTACGCATTTAGTATATTTACAGGGTGTTTTCTTTATTCTTGCAGATTTGTTAAAAGAAAAAAAAAACACGAAAGCAACACTTATGCGGTTTGTGCGAGTGAGTTATACGCCCAGGGGGACATTATGTGGGTGGGTAATCTTTGCGATAAGTCGGGTAATTAATTAAAATTTACTAATTAACTTTTTAGTTAGTGAAATAGACATATGGTTCCAAATAGAAACTTGCTGAGCGTCGTCAAAAACCCCTAAGTCAGTCATTTTGAGATACATCTTTTAGCGTGTGAGAAGCGTAGTAGTGCACTAAAGTTACGACTCGTGGAGCAGATACAAGGCTAGCGGTTTCGGTAAGGCGTCGGCGCAATTTTTCCGTCTCTTATCTAGCCCCAGCCTTGTACCTGCTCCACGAGTGGTAACTTCGGCGCACTACTTCGCTTCACACGCGCTCAAACCCTTTTTAAAAATTACTTATTTAGGGGTTTTGGACGACACCCAGCAACTTTCGAATTGGAACCATATGCGTATTTTCACTAATTAAAAACTTAATTAGAGGATTTTAATTAATTAGCCGACTTATCACAAAGATTACTCACCCACATAATGTTCCCCTGCGCGTATGGCTCACGGCTTTTTTAAAACAAATCTGCAAGAATAAAAAAAAAACACCCGGTATATACCGATCAGCTCAAATTTTGGTATCTTTTGACGTAACAGAAGAAGAGACCCACGTTTCCCAATGTGTCAGAAAAGGTGTCGGCGTATCCCCTGAGCCATGCTCTTCCCTGTGGTCCGCTCCGGGTCCAGATTAGATCGGTGGAGTTGTCCGCCGTGCGCAGGTAGAGGTTCAGGGTTCCGCTGTTGGGGTGCCTCATGTTGTACCAAAAGGAGAAGCAGCGGCCGTTGGGGCCTGATGCTTCCACTCTCTTGGACACCAAGTGTCCGCTGGCTTCCACTGTCCCAGGGTTTCTGATGAACATGTACGGGCCTGAAAGGAGACGTAGATGGCAGGAGCGATAATTAAAGAGAGAAAGAAACTATAACATCTACATGGACGAATTATATAATGTGGACAACAAAAATAGAGACAAAAAGTAAAGTGGCTTTTGTGCCAAGAGAAAGATCGCCCAGAAAAGTCATTCCGTCAAATGCGTTACACGTGGCAAAGGAATCGGAAATATATAAAGGACTTCTCTTTATGGACCATGTTCCTTTTCTTCGGCGGTATTGGATCATTTTCTCGGAGTTTCTGCCCTGCATAGAATCCTACTTTTGAAATTACTGCTATATTATTGCACTAATACGCAATTTTTGACCCCACTACGCAGCCCCCGCTCGTAAACAGCGGAGGTGAGAGGGAAAGAGAAGGAGTGCTATCGTCCTGCTTAATGTCTCTCGCCCCCTCCGCGTTGCGTTTTGTCCCTAGCGCAATGACGTCAAGCCAGCAGTAGCGCTCCGTTGTTCACACGGTTTCCCACGGCATTTGTAACCTTGCGACTAGCACCAAAACGTGCACGCGAGGCTCGCGCAGGGATCCACCTATAAAACAACCACTTCAAAAGCAAGATTTGAGAGAACCGGCCTACTTGAATACACATGGAGCGCATTCGGTTGCGACGTGGTGACAGGAAGTAGATTTGACCAATCACAGCTGAAACTCAGTGGCTAACTGATACTTGGAATCGCAACAGCGGGACGTGCTCAGTAGGAAATACGTGGCGTTTATAGCCGCCAGGGGAGCTCTCATGTTGGAAAACGTGGAAAGCTGTCGGAAGTAGTACACCATGGGTTTAGGGGGCTTTTTGGCCGAAGGTAAGTAGGACGTTAAGTCCTGTCATTTCTTCGGGGTATGTAGAAATCAATATTACAAGGCACATGTTCAGATACGTGTGAGTACATGCTGCAACGAACGTTACATTTGGAGTGTTTTAACACTTATTTGTACGATTAATAATTTTAATAAAATAAAATAAAATTTTCGGGGAAGTGTTTCGCCGCCAAAGTTAGCGTGGGTGAGTTATAGGCGGTTTAAATATCCTCGCTGAGTTTAGCGGGTTGTGAATCTACTAATTTTAGCGGAATTAAAAAAAATAGACAGTAAAATCGTAACATATGAACTACATTCATAATATATTTAAAGAACGACGAATCGAAGAAGTTAAGCATAACACATGAATGCTCTGTGATATTGTAGCTGACTCGGGTAACTGATGATAGCCGTGAAACCTGGGAGGTTGTAAAATTTTCGTACTGTGCGAGGTAGGAAAGATGAGTGAAGTGTTATGATTATCCAGCTTCAACTCCAACTTTATGTTGATGATCGAGACGATATGAGACGTTAAAGTGGAGAGCTGCATTCGATCCCGCACAGGTGGTATTTTAAGTCATCGTTGAATTGATGTATTCGACACAATTCATGTAAATCTTGAATCGAAAAAAAAAACTGGAAGTGTTCCAAACCAAGAGCTCACCCGAATGCCCAACATCATCGGCCGGGGGTTGCCAGAGGCGAGTGACCACGCCTCCAGCGTACTTCATCCAATCCAGCTCGTCCTCCACGTTTTCCGGGAACCAACCACAGGAATCGTCGTACGAGAATTCGCAGCTCAGCCGCAACTCGTCCTCGTCTGATTGAAAGGGAAGGGAGGTGCACCGGGGTTAAGAAGAGTGACTCTGCAGGCGAAGGCAGCTTACACCATTAATGGTGTAAAAAGGTCGATGCAAATCCTTACTCTCACGCTATGAGAAATTTGAAGCGTCTGTTTTCCTGCAAAAAGCTGAGAGAGCCAACCGTTACAATCTACAGAACAGACAGAAAATGGTGAAAATCCGCCTATTTAGCTCGGCTAGTAGAGCGCTCCACTGGAAATGGAGAGGTCAATGGTTCGATACCCTAAGCAGGCAGATTTTTTTCGTTCGCGCACCAGTCACCTAGCTGTGTTCGGAGATCTGTTTTTTGTCCTTTGTCCCCCTTGTTCCCCTTCTCCAGGGGATACTATATTCAATCTTGTCCAGCTCGCTTTCACCTCTGCATTAATTGCATTATCCGCAGAAAATAGGCTTATACCTTCAAACAGAAAACAAAGCAGTCTGCGATGTGTCATTGAGTGTGATGACATTTTTTTTCAGCCTCGACATTTGTCGATCTTCCTCTGCAGATTGTGGCGATTAGCTCTCAGAGGTGCTTTGCGGAAAAGCGGATGCTCCTAACGTTTTGCAGTGCATGGCTACACATTTCAGAACCCTTTATTTCCAACTATACACCTTTTTAATCGTAAATTAACTTTCGTCACAGAGACAACCCTTCATTTATGAACGGTGTAAAGTAATGTATGTAAAGGTACTAACGTGAAGTAAGTTAATTACCCTTTTGAGAGATGTTTGTTGCACTGACACCGGCTTCAGACAGCTTTTGCGAAGGTTGTTTCAGCGACTATTCTGATTATTGATTGCCCGGAAAAAATTTGTTTTACTCGCAGAAATATTCCGTGATCATATAGTGTGTACAATGGTTTGCATGAATATTGACGAGAAAAATGCAATCTAGTTGTAACCGTTGTATGTGCGGAGGCGGTAACTTGCCACTCAGTGTCTGAAATGTCGAGCACATAAGGTGGTGAAGCTTTCATAAAGATCGTCATTCCTTTCTCGTGTGCTATTCATTGCGTCTGTGATTGTTGATAATAAAAACAAAAAAGCGCGACGACGAGGAGAATCAAAAGGCACCTGACAGGATATCGCCCTGTTTTGTTTTTATTACGTTCGAACTCCAACTAGTCGAAACTTCAAGGTTAATCAACTGCATTTAACATTTTTCTAGATGCGAGAACTTCATGTAGTGCATATAAGTAAACTGCTTGCTTGTATAAGTATCCCTAGGAGGCTGCTTTAATTGATCACCATAATCATGTTTTTAAGGTGTTCACCAGCATCCTAAGGCTTTTGCTGGAACGGCCCAAAGATGCGTGTCGCTTTAACACTCTTAGAAGGCTAAAGGCGTTGATGGAACATCGTTAGGTTGATAGCGCAGTGACAAGATGATTTACACTTAAGTGTTGCTGTAACAACCTTAGGATACCAACGGGTCGCTTAGCACCTTTCAGGTGATAGCCCTGGCACAAGCTGGTTTACACCCTTCATGGTAAAAAAAAAAAATATTTAGTGATTAGAATAAGGCTCACGTATCTACGTGCCGCAGCCTTATTGTGGGCTACAATGTCCATTTACAGCAGTCCATTTAGTGGAGTGATGAGCATTGACGTCGCACCCCTCATACTTACATGTGTCGCTGTCTCTGTCCGGGTGGCACCCGCGGTATGCAATGCCATCGATGCTGGTGTGGTTTTTATTGGTCATGAAGTAGAACTAAAAAATAAGTAAAGGGGATGATATTAGGCGAACACGTAACCGTTAACCGCCAGCTGGTAACCGAATAAAGCTGCGATTAGCTTATATCAATTACAAAATACCAGGAAGCGGTCACGATATTACGAAATATATTGACTCAGTAACGTTTATGAAATGCATTGGGATAATAGTCTTCACCAAGAAAGTAAAAATTAAACGTTTTGGGAAAAAATCTACCCCCCACGAAATCTCATTTGAGGAACGTCGGTAGCCACTAAGAACACCGGTAGTCGCGAACCTTGCCCCGCTGGACGTGGAAAGATGTGTGCATCATATTACTTTTTGATCATTGAAATTGCGGAATTAAACGATAAAAATGCCGACGGTCAAATTACGAAATAGGGAGCTTGAAAAAAAACAAAAACAATCCACTCTCTGCGCGTTTTAAAACTTGTCAGCGACCACAGCGATTTAAGCTTCTGTTGCTGTTGTCGCTTTTCCGAGTTCGTCAGTAACGTGTTTCAGATCTATTGTTGAATATCCTGAAATATATTTGAACAACAACTACACACGGGTGAAAGGCGACGGTAACTTTAATACTAATGCTGTCGTGAATAGCTTATGAATACAGGCGCGTTAAATATGAAACCTATAATTTATTTCACCTTAGATCAAAGCGCAACCCGTGACGCGCGCAAATGGCGTGGACCAGGAATTGCCAAAAGCTACATGTCATGGCGGTACTAATCTTTCTTCTGCCTGCGCAGTTATGAAAAACCAATCAAGCCCAGTCAATATGCCGCAACTTTACGTTATTATTTTTGGTGTGTTCATATGGGTATGTCTTCTCGCCCTTAAATACTTTCCAACTTATTGTGAAACGCATCATAGTTGCAGATTTGATAGCTGCTACTCTACTGCAGCAGGCCGTAACGGTGCACATTAAGGGGAGACACCCCCTGGGAGGGTCAACTTTTGAACCCATGGCTTAAAATTAATGAAATTTACAGGGTAGGCTGGTGGTCCTGCTAGAGGGTGCATAACAAAATTTCAGGTCTTTCGGTAAAGTGGGAAGGAAATTAGGGCAGCTTCTATCAGCAACACCCCTACATCGTTTAGTTAATCTATCGTCGGAAAACTATAGTAATATTCAAGATTTTTATTCATTAGATACGTAGCAGAATATGCCTAGGAGGTGCGCCTATGGAATGTTTTTTGTAAAAAGTCATTGATTTCTATCAATTTTCTCTTCTGCAAAATTGGTCAACTTTTTGGTTTTCTGTGTCTCCGACAAAATGTCAACATTTTTTATAAAAGACATCCGTAAAGTGACAAACAAACTTCATAGGCGCATTCCTTATTAAATTTCAGTCAGGAAAAGTGAAGAACGAGCCTTCCCTGTATTGCCATTATCAAACGATAGATTGACTAAAATGGAATTTATACAAAAAAGTGGAACGGAAAAAAATGTGTTCAAAGTGCTTCAAACCCTACCTTTTCTTTAGCTTCGGTGGACAGAAAATAATTTATAAAAAAATAACTATGCTGTGTAAACTAGTGAAAATTTCTGGGAATACTCTCTGGATGTAGATGGATGTAAATATGGAATTTTTCAAAATCAATGTTTTTTGCAGAATTTTTTTTCTCTGGGTAGTGTTCCCCCTTAAAAGCCACCATTGTGCAGATGTGCTAGATTTTTTTTTTCTGAGTCATAGTAGCTGAATGTCGACATGTAATGTGAGCCTGTGATAAAATAAACAGAAGTATTGCAATTCAATATTGGAATTATGTTTCGGGGTTATGAAAATAAAACAATGTCTCTCTGTTGCGTTGTAGATCGCGTGCATCGCCCAGAGAATAGCTATTATTTGCGATTTATTGTACAATACGTACACGCATCAGACCCAGGATATGTAAAGGCACGTGTGCCCGGTGTTAGGCCTGCCAGCTGTTCGGGGGCAGAATAGAAATAAATTGATGGATTGATTGACTCATACCCCTAATTAAAACACACTAAAAGACTGACCTGGGAAAAAGGCAATAACTGAAAACAAAATGATTTTATTTTAGCTTTCCGGACAAAAACATCTGAATAGAACAACAAGGAACACACAACTAAAACACTAACTCTACGCATTTAGTGTATTTGTGTATTTTATACAACTTGTTTAATGTACCTTTGGGTTTAATATGCATGGTAAAAGTTTGCGTATTAAAAGGTGCCCTTCAGATATTTGAAATCTAATGCGATATATTAAAATACGTTTTTAATATACCGTATTTACTCGCAGAATGAACACACTTTTTTTCCCGAAAAATCGATGCAAAGTTAGGGGGGGCGTTCATTACGCGAAGTAAAATTTTTGCGTCCGTATTTACTCGCATAATCAACGGACCTCTAAATCCGGAAAAATCCACGCAACTTCTTATTTCTTGCGCGCAGCGCGCGACTCCAAAACCAAACTGCAATGCACAAAAAAAAAATGCTCCTCTGTTTTTTTTTTTGCTTCCGTGTTTGTTTGTTTTTTCCCCCGCCTTTCGCAAGTTGTTTTGTTTGCCTACGCTTCTCCGCTTTTCTTATCTCCATGCGCGCGACGCGCAACCTCCGGACCAAACTGCGCTGTGCAAAAAAAAAAAAAAAGGAAAAAGAAAAGCTCCTCTTTATGTTTTTTTCTTTTCTCTTGGTTCCGTGGGTTTTTGTTTTTTTTCTCTTTGCCGCTTTTCGCGAGCTCTTTCGTTTGCCCACGCCCATGCATTCGCGACCTCGCTCACCAGGATAGAAAAGTGCGTTCACTTCGAGGGCTTCTCGCTTCTCTTTTCAAAGTGCGAGGAGGGGGCGAGGGCAGGATGCCTTCATTACGCGCGCTTTGCTTAAAGGGATACTTCAACGAAATTTGAAATATTCCCGTCATGTTCAAAAATAGGTTGAATATGATCCACAATATCCGTAAATGACAATCGCACGTTTGTATTTTGATCCTGGTGGCTGTATTTTTCGTTATAAACGGCCCACTCTGACGAGCGCTCGGAGAAGGCCCAGCTTAGAGCACGTGACATCCAACGCAATCGTGACGTAGGTCGTCTCGAGACGAGCAAAGCTACGGCGAGGCTGACGCCGAGAGGATGGCCTAGTCGTTCCAGCCACCGAAGCGGCTGCTTTTGTACGAATTTTGAGTGACGGGTTAATCTTCTATAATCTTGTAGGGGGACAATAGCGACTTCTGCGACACACAAAAGGGATTCTCGGGAAGAGGGGAGTTCCTCCTTCCCCCCTTCTCTCGTCGTGGCCGGAGGCGAGACAACCTCCGTCACTAGCTGTCAAGGTTCCTAGACGAGCATTACAAACGAGGCGTTAGCGACATCCATCAGGTGCTCTTTGCTAATCGTTTAATTTGTTTTAAAATTCCTTTTCGAGACTTTTTTAACAAGATATTGGTATGTTCCATGTGATACTGCTCTTTTGAACAGATATAGACCAAAAAATGAGCGCCGAAATTTCGTTGTAGTATCCCTTTCAGCGAGGGCTTCTTTTTCTCTTTCTTATCTCCTTACGTGCGGCGCGCGACCCAAAGTCCAAACTGCGCTGTGCAAAAAGAAAAAAAAGCTCCTCTCCATGTTTTTTTTTTCTCTTGCTTCCGTTGGATCTTTTTTTTTTTTTTTATTTTTTAGCGCCTTTTGCGAGGCGCTTTGTTCGCCCATACCTTCGCGACCTCGCTGCACCAGGATAGAAAAGTGCCTTCATTTCGCGCGCGTGGGGGGAGGGGGTCAAAATTTTGACGTCCGAGTTGGGGGTGCGTTTATTACGCGAGTAAAAAAAAAAGTCAAAATTTTGAGGGCCGACTTGGGGGGTGCGTTTATTACGCGAGTGCGTTCATTGTGCGAGTAAATACGGTACGTCTTTGTTTATTTAAAGTACAAATATATAATATAGGGATGTTAGTGTATGTTTTTGTTTCCTAAGAATGAAACTGAAAGCAGATAATTTATACAGAAAATAAGAGCATCATAATGGGGGCAGAAGGTTTGCCATTAAACAAAAAGAAAAAAGAAACAATGTAAGCTAAATGCTTTTTTTTTTGTTGCTAAATGTCAGCAGTGGCTCAGACTTTTGCGTGTTTTGTATGAATCGTTTGCTTCTAGTTTACCGCTTTGCCCACGCCTTCTGTTTTATTTTGAAAGAAATTAAAATGAAATTCACAAATTGATTCTTGTAGTATAAAACATATCAAATGTACTGAAGTACGTTCTGAAATCGTTTGTTGCCGTGAAGTAAATTAAACTATATAAATAAAAACCTATTGCTCATTACTCGAAAGATATAAGATTAATATTTGGAGGGTAAAGCTTTCCTATAGTCACTCAGAAAATGAAAACGCCAGGGCGTGTCTTTCGAACTCCAGGCCTCCAGTACGCATACCTAGCCTTCCGTCGTGCTACGGCAGCATGCGCTCGCTCGAGGTGCAGGAGATGCCGAAGCGCCGTCGAATGGAAGCTCGTGCTGGAGGCGGCACAACTACAGCTTCCCCCCCCCCGTTCTCCTCTTGTCTTCGACCATAGCAGCTAATGCAAAGAGCCTTTACCACAACTGCTAGGTACTATCTATTGGCAGACAAAAAAAGCGTTCTCAGGGCAAGATATAAAAAAAATACATGATCCAGCTATCTCGATTGTTTTGCTGTTACAAGGAAGCGGGACAAAATTACATGTTGCAATTGAACCGCTCGGCTACCCCCGGCTTCACATTGCTTTTAGCCGCCGATGCCTTCACGGGAGTGCCACCATATAATTGGCAGACGGGTATACTCATGCTAACGGTCAACCTCGGAAAAAGGCCCAGTTGTGACGCAAATAATTCATCCCAGCGTGAGAAGCCTTATTATGTATATTATAATGCCCCGAGACATTAACTTTCACGAGCAGAAGTAAAGTAGCAAGCTATAATTGTATTGGAGCTAGGGCCCTGAGCAGCAGTGCTCTCAGTGGCCATGTCGCTATGTTGCTTGGAACGGAATTAACCGATCTCACTAAGCGTTCCATGCATGCGTGATGCCCCTAAGGACAAGTGGTCTCGTGTTCCGCTCGCACAGACCTCCACCGGAGTTGTCGAGCGTGAAAAACGACTACAGTTCTCACGACGTACGGCGACAGCGGTGGCGTACTCAAACTAGCTGGTGACATTGGTTCATTCCGAGTGGCGCGTTCATCGTCCTATTCTGCCTCTTGGATCAATTGTGGTCGCGAAGTGGCATCAAAGGGCATCACAAAAGCCGGAGTGTCATGTGGTTCAATGCCGCGATGCTGGCGGTTTGTCACCGAAGTTCCGGCGAAAGGCCCGAGATATTGCGATTGTCGCTGTTGTCGCAGCGTTCCAACTGCTATCTTTCGAGGCTTCCGTGAATTGCCCGAGCTAAAGAGCGACCTGCAGCTTAACAGGCATCTGCCGCATTCACCTCCATGGTTGTGCGACCGGCACGATAGTGGCAGACAACAGCACGACACTTCTGTGACGTCATGAGGTGGACACACCAGGACCACTTTTGGGGACTCGGTAAAGACACCAGATATAGACGCTTTTCAACACCACAATGTCGCAAAGCAAACTAAAAGATGTAAGCGTTACTTACTCTTGCTCCTGGATTCCAGTTCCCGACCTTGACATTCACCTTGGTCCATGTCTGGTTGCTCTCGGCGCTCGTAAGCAGAAAGAATCGTTTGCGCCTATAAGTCTTGGACGTAATGTTTCGCTGAACACCGAACCACAATGCAGAATTCGCTGAAAAGAGAGGTATGAGATTCTTTAATGTCAAAACCATGGCCCCATAGTTAACCATGCAGTCAAGAGCAAGAGGTTTTCACACTATTACTTTGAAGGAAAACAAACTGATAACGACAACTCGTTATGCCAAGTTGTTGCGTTGCGTATGAAAACATAAAATGTTCCAAGGTGTCGGGTAGTTTCACGCGATCCAAATAGGTCACCGTTTAAACGTTTGTAAATAGCTGCGTTTTAAAAAACTAGTCTGACTACCTTGGATAGAAATAAAATATTGGGATAAGTGGCGCAAACTACCGCCCGTTATAAACGGTACATCCGTTAGCATACATCCGATATCTATTCATTGTTTGGCCCCCAGTCTGACAACCCTGAAGACACCTTAATAATGGTTGACTATTGGACGATGTATCCCCGCCAGTAGCAAGATCGCGGCGCCCTGCGGCCTTAATTGAGAACGTCTATAGGAAACGCAGGGTTCAAATTCTCACACATCCTTAACGCCCCTCTACTTGCCCAGCGTGGCATTTTTTTTTTGGTCCTTGAAATAATATTAAGCTTAAGCTGTGTACGTCGGAGTAAGAACTTACGATGTGCGAGGAAGGCGTAGAAGCTCACGGTGCATGGGTGGGCAATTTGACCCAACGGAGGAGTCAAAAGGGCGTTGGCATCTGTTCTTGGAACGTCTACAAAAGAACACCCGCAGGTTGAGTTTAGAACACGAGGTTGGGCTGCAAAGGCTAAAACATAGGCTGCTAGAGCTAGCACGCCTCATTGTCGATGCAGTGTCCCAAAAAGATCTAATAAAGCCGTGCAGGAACTACATTTGAACGTGTAACGTTCTTTGGCTAGGCGTTCGATATTTCGCGAAGCCAACAACTGAAACCTGGGTAAAAGAGCGGCTGCGAGACGTGACATTGATTGGTTTTGAATAGAAAAAAAAAGCATCGCAGTAAAAAAAAAAGAAAAAAAAAAGCGTTCTGCGCGAGGCGGGAATCGAACTCGGACCATATGGATTATTCAGCGTATGTATTTCCATCATGCCACGACACGTCGCCGAGAGTTGTGGTGTTATTTGGAGGGAAAGCACCACGGGGGCATACACTCCGCGTCCGGCAGGTAGCAACTTGACACACCTGTCACGACGGTTTTTAAAACCCGGGTTAGCGCCAGTACCTCTTTCCCGGAATCGCTAACGAGTGTACGTGCCACGCGTAAAGCCAGTAGTTTAACTAACCGATGAAGAGCGCCGAGAGTGCGAACGCCAGCCGTTTCTCATGCAACACAATTGGCCAGCAATTTATGCTATTCTTCTGTAGAAAAATAAATTAGGAAGTACAAAAAAAATAATAATGCCGTCTTTTTTTTAGATGTTTTTTTCTTGAGCGAGACGAGCGAAGAAATGAAAGCGACTTCTGTGAAAAAATATTTGTGAACTCTAGTTACTGACAATTGTAATAAACGGAGGGCGCGGCGATTGCCACGCATCTTATCATCGCACCGCAGCCAATGGTAGTGCGGTATTAGCTGATAAGAACACCAAAGTACCAATCGCGAAGCAAGAAAGTATAAGCAGGGCACGCCTGTTTTCTATTTAGCTATTGTTCGTTAGAAACATTGACGCATATTTAGCTGTTCTTACTTTTTTCTCGTCTCCAATAATGACTACTTCTGCTGTTTGCGTGCGGGCTTATTCTTCGTCTAACAAAGATAAAGATGTTCAGCAATGACTGTGAGAGTAATCGACATTCTGCCACGATTGAGTAATATATTATTCGATTTAAATATTAACGAATCGACGAAAGTTGGTAAGGGTATGTCGGCTAAGAACTAAACAAAACTGCACGATGAAGACACCTTGGGTTAGTACATGAATGATGTAACTAAAAAAAAGGAAAATTTTAATAATTGACTTAAGTAATTATTTTTATTAAGAATTATGCATTGTGTTTTCATATCTGCTGATATGGGAATAATGATCGTATTTTATGGTCTATAAGTTGGACCTCTTTAAGAGGTGCGCTTAATTTATACCTTGAGCAGACTTTCGTAAATTCTTAAAGCCAGGGAAATGGAGTAAAAAAGAAACTCTTTCGGGACCAAACTGCCAGCCACTCCAGACATCAAGATTTCAAAAATAAAGCATAATATAAATAGCCACATTTTTACATAAAATATAATAATACACTTTTTATTTTGGTGAAAATATAGATGGGTCCAATTAAGAACTCGATGAGAGTCATCGAGGCCCCATAAATCAGTTCAATTTAAGGCGACGTGAAGCTCGTGGGGAGAGCGGAGGTACGCTAAAGTTACCACTAGTGCTGCAGGCGCAAGGAAGGGTCTAATTTAAAAAAAAGAAAGGTTGATGAGTAAGTTTTAGGTTATTTAATTGATAAATAGTATGTTTATTTCAACCCTCGGCGTCTACCGTGACTGGAAGTTTGTTCCCGGGATGAGTTTTTTTTTTCAATCTCAATAGCCTTAGGGCAGTTTGGAAGTCGTTGGAGGAACACCCGGTATATTTGGATTGTCGGCGTGGCGATACTGCATTGATAGGCCCTCCACTGCTCATTGTGGTCGCGATATATGCGGAAGCGGGAGCCATTTTAAAATTTCTTTCCAATTATTCAAACGATAAATAGGATCCTCATGGCAAGTTTGCACATGAAGGTTTGCTATACTTAGAGAAAAATATTTCACCTACGAAACTTTTGGAAAGAAAACCGTGACTTATACACCGAAATTTACGGTACCATGATAAATATGGTTCCCCGCTGTTTTTACTGTGTACGAAAATGTGTTGTTGCAAACTGTTATTTTAGCGAAATGAAATATTAATTATTCTTGTTTTGTCTAAGAAAAACTTTACCATCAAGTTTATCACCCCTGGAAAAAAGACCTATCTTGAGGTGACAACATAATTTATTCAGCAAAAAATGATGAAACAAAAGTACCGCTTTTGATTAGCACTAAACATTAAAACTTAGGTAAGCTTACTCTTGCTGCATTAGCCCTTTGACACACAAAATGAGAAAGCCAGTAAAGTCGTATCATCATTGTGTTCTTATTAACTTAATAACCTTGCTCTACATTCGGACCTGCAGCATGCGCTTTAAAAACGACAGTGATTTTACTTTGCTGCGTTACACAAAGAAATCAAATCATACCAAACGCAGAATCCTAGCAACTCAAGACGCTCAGAATGCAATTACAAAACAAAAAGAGTAATATGTTTATGGACAATCAGTATAACTTTGCACCTTCTCATTATCTTTGCATAATCATATATAATTTTTCAGACCTTAGTCACTCGCGGGAATTTGTTTATAGTTCGCCGTGAATAGCTATCTGTGACTTTTACAGGAAAGAGAACAATCATATTTTTTTAGAGTGTGATGGGTTGTAATCTTTATATACGTCAAAAAAAAAAATAATGGTGTCACCTAGATTAGTGAGCCTAAAGGCGACGTAGGATCCTTGTGGATTGTTTTCCCTGTCTGATGTTGGCAGCCCATAGTTGCGAGACGGATTCTGTTTCACCTCTGCAGCCGAGGTTCGCTTCCATGTGAATTTGCCGTTGGGGTCGTCCGTGGTCAGGCCACACATGTCCGTCGAGAAGTCACATTGCCCTGTCGATATCAACCATCACATTAACGCAGGCACTTCAATTTGTACGCACTGCTGCGTTGTTTTCTTTCTGAAAACAATCGTTGAATGTCTTATCAGCCCTTTTCAGACCTCGATCAGGCAACAATACTTGTCGCCATTTCTAGGGCACTCAGTATGTGATCGAACACGAAATTTTGCCGAATGCTGACGATGCACTCGTGCGTGATACGAGCAGGACCATGTTTAAGCCAAACGTGCCCAATAAATGTTCAGAGTAAGTGATCAAACAATGGCGGTTTCGGGTAGTTGGCACAGCGGTTCGGCACAGAGTATTGCTGCAGAATATGACACAGTGGATTTGTTTGATTTCTTGAATCAAGGCTTAGTTATTGTTGCAGGGTTTGGATGAAGTTTAAACAGAGTCCACACGTCGCCCACATTTTGGGGTAGGCTGAAAACTTACCAACACACCAAAATCAAACATTCATAACTTGGCAACGCTATGTTCCACGTGGTTGAGAAAATAGGAAATGTTTTGAACAACGTAACAGCATCAAAGGCAGGTTTTGTAGCGCAAAGCGTGACGAGGGTGATTTCATTTGAATGACCCTTTCTGTGGGTCGTGATTTAAATTGGGCAGTGCTCGAAACAAACTTCTTAGGAGTTTGCTGCAGAAAACAAAGAGTTCAAAGGGTTTGTCACAAGCCTCCATACTCCAGTGTTGTCAGCTTTAAAAATATTAGTAAAAAGATTTCGCACAAAGAAATGATCACTTCAGAAGTCTTATAGCGAACGAACTTCACTCATTAAAAATGACGAAAATGCTTGCGGTGATTACAAGACAGCTAAGGTCGAGCACAACCACCACGTTCGTCTGAACGAAATATCCGGGTTTTCAGTTCACTGCCACGGTATCAGTCTTTGAAGTGACACACAATTCTTGCTGTGGCATGAAAAGCGTAAATGGTCGGTTTGGCTCTGGGACGGGCTATCACAATTGGATGCAAGTGCGAGTGAGTATTAATTTGTTTGTGCATTCATTTCTTTGTTTTGTCCGACCCTGAATAGAAGCAGGATCTGCTTTCGTAGGCAAGAACTATTTGGATCTACGATTTCACGGAAATACATTTTATTATGTTATATTCTATAAGACATCAAAATAATCTCTTTGAAAAGAAAACACAAACAATGAGGACAACAAAGCCTGGTGGGTTCAAGTGTACATGATTATTTACGAGGGCATCTATATGTTTATATGTGTTGCCTCAGAAAAACAAAAAGCCAAATCACACTTGGTGTTTCTCACTTTCAAATGTCTCCAATTCCTTGCGCTGTTCTCCGTTAAATGACGTAGATATCAAGCCGTAGGTCCTGTTATCTGTACAGTCAGTTACAAGTTAAGAAAAAGTTTCCGAGGGAAAGGAAAACTGGGGAGGAGGAAGCAGACGGAGTGCTGGGGAGAGGAGGAGGTTTCCTCCCTTCCTCTCCAGCATACCGTTTGCTTCGTCCTCCCCAGCCCTCCTTTCCATCGAAAACTTTTCTTAACCTGTAAGTGAAAATAGTCACTGGTAGAATGAGAACGGTAGGGCTTCTCTTTCGAACGGCCTGTCTCCATCACATTCTTCGTGCCTTCCATCGTGCTTTGGCTGCGAGCTTGCGCTCAAATTGCACGAGAGATCGAAGCACTGTCTAAGGCAGCAAGCTCGCGCTGGAGGTACGGAGAACAGAAGCTCCTCCTTGCCGTCCTCACCGTGGCCATAAAAGGGGTTGGCTTTAGGGGGGGGGGTAACCCACTCTCAGATTGTAAGAGCAACACAGTATTTCCGGTTTAGTCGTTCGGCAGTTAGCACGCGATAGACGTCGACTTTGGAAGATTATTTGTTGAAGACTCGAAGCATCGTTCCAGCCGCCGTCTTCAAGGGCAAGCTCCTGAACTCTGACCACTCCCGCGAGGACAAGGCAAGAGATAACGACGATGGCTTCATCGACGGCGCAGACCACAGCAACACCCCCGTCGTTTACCTGCCCGTTGCCCCTCGTACGCCGACGTCTTTCCATGGGGAGATCTACGAAGACGTCAAAGATTGGTTGCAGCAACACGAACGGGTGGCGCTGCACAACCAATGGACTCCGGAACAGCGTCTGCAAAACGTCTATTTTTCCTTCGAAGGCACGGCGCGACACTGGTTCGAGAATCGTGAAACCTCGATAACATCATGGAACCAGCTGAAAAGAGAGCTCCGAGGGACGTTTGCCAGTCAGCACCGAAGGGAGAGAGCCGAGGACCTCCTTCCGACGAGGACGCAAGGCCCCAACGAAAGCGTCACCAGCTTCGTTCAAGACGTCTTGCGTCTGAGCACGCGTGCCGACCCACAAGCAGCCGACGACAAGAAGCTGCGTGCCCTCATGCGCGGGGTGAGGGATGACATCTTTGGAGGCCTCGTCCGCAACCCGCCGGCAACAGTCGAAGCGTTTGTCACGGAGGCAACGAACATGGAGCGCGCCCTCCAAGCACGAGCCTCCTACTACCAACGACATCCCGGCGTCGTTGCCTCCACGCTGCTTAATGACGACATCGGCGCCCGTACCCGGGACATTCGCGACATCATCCGAGACGTCGTCCGAGAGGAGCTACGAAAGCTGCTCCCCGCTGCTCAGCGTCCGGCGTCGCTGTCAGTCGCCGAGATTGTACGCGACGAGGTACAGCGGGCCTTGCAGCCTGAACCACCAGTCGACGTGCCAGACCCCGAGGAACCGACGCGGAGCTACTCCGCTGTAGCCCGCCGACCACCGCCTGTTGCCCGTCAATACCAGGCGTCATCTTGACGGGAATATCCAACGTCGCAAAACCCTCGACGCCAAGAACAAGTCCACCACGTCCTGCCCGGAGAGACCCTCGCCGAGAAAAACCGACGTGTGGCGAACGGCCGACCGACGCCCGCTTTGTTTCCACTGCGGGGAAGCTGACCACGTGTACCGGCGATGCCCGTACCGGCAGCTGGGGCTACGCGGCTTCCAGGCCCGAAGCGACGACAGCTGAGTGACCTCCTCGCCGAATACAGCAACTGGTCCGCGACGTCGTCGAAATTGTGCCAAACTACCGTTGCGAAGCATCGCATTGTCACCGACGACGACGCGCTCCTTGTGCACCGATCGCCGTACCGAGTCTCCATAAAAGAACGGGAGGTCATCCAACAGCAAGTGGAAGAAATGCTGAACGAAAACATAATCCAGCCTTCAAGCAGTCCATGGCCTCTCCAGTCGTGCTGGTTAGGAAGAAGGACGGAACACTTAGGTTATGCGTGGACTACCGGCAGCTGAACGCGGTAACGAAGAAAGACGTCTATCCACTCCCCCGAATCGATGACACGCTAGACCGCCTGCGCCACTCTCGATACTTTTCTTCGATGGACCTTAAGAGTGGCTCCTGGCAGATCGAAGTCGACGAACGGGACCGAGAAAAGACCGCCTTCGTCACGCCCGACGGACTGTCAGGGGCGGATCCAGAACTCCGTTTTGGGGGGGGGGGGGGGGGCGGAAAATTTATAAGAATACTATTCTCCCATTCTTTTGTGTGAATCGGGGGTCCACCCACGTAAAATTGCCCTCCGAAAAAGGGGGAGGGGGGAGGTCGACTTCGTTTGGCGGAGGGGCGGCTGCCCCCGCCGTCCCCCCCCCCCCCCCCCTTGGATCCGCCACTGCGGACTGTACGAGTTCAAGGTAATGCCCTTGGGACTGTGCACGGCGCCGGCAACGTTCCAACGTGTCATGGACACCGTCCTGGCAGGCCTCAAGTGGCAGAGCTGTCTCGTTTATCTCGACGACGTCGTGGTATTATCGGCCAACTTCGACGAACATTTGCGACGCCTTCGGGCCGTTCTTGAGGCAATCAGGACCGCAGGACTCACCCTCAAGCCGACGAAGTGCCGGTTTGCCAACGGTGAACTGAAGTTCCTGGGCCACGTTGTGAGCAACGAAGGTGTAAGTCCTGACCCTGAGACGACTCGCGCCGTAGCGGCCTTTCCGCCGCCCACCGACAAAAAGGCCGTCCGAAGATTCCTTGGACTTTGCGCATACTACCGGCGATTTGTTCAGGATTTCGCCAAGCTTTCTGCGCCGCTCACGCATCTTACAAAAGAAGCCGTGAACTTCCAATGGGGTGGAGAACAACAACAGGCCTTCGACGAACTAAAGCGACGGCTCCAGTCGCCACCGATTCTCGGTCACTTCGACCAATCAGCCGAAACGAAAGTTCACACGGACGCCAGTAATACAGGACTCGGAGCGGTACTGGTCCAACGACAAGACGGTGCGGAGCGCGTGATCGCATACGCTAGCCGGACGCTGTCGAACGTGGAACGCAATTACTCGACGACCGAGAAGGAATGTCTGACCGTCGTCTGGGTATTCACAAAATTCCGCCCGTACTTGTTGGGAAGTCCCATTCGAGTGGTCACCGACCACCACTCGCTATTCTGGTTAGCGAGCCTGAAGAATTCATCGGGACGCCTCGCTCAATGAAGCCTATGACTGCAAGAGTACGACGTGACCGTGGCCTACAAGTCAGGCCAAAAACACTGGGACGCTGACTGCCTATCCAGAGCCCCCGTCGAGTCAGCTACCAACTGTACCAAAGACGACGACCACGACGACGACGATCACTTTCTTGGTGCGGTGAGCGTTTACAGTATGGCAGCACTCCAGCGGGACGATCCAGAACTGCGAGCATTGATTGACCATTTGGAGGGACGAGCGGGTACGATTCCCCAAGCCTTCTCACGTGACCTGCCAAGATTCACCGTCCGGAGGGGTATCCTCTATAAAGAGAATTTGGGGAACAACACCTCGACGTGGCTCCTGGTGATTCCTGCTAGTCTTCGAGAAGATATCTTCCAAGCCTGCCACGACGACCCAACATCTGGTCACCTTGGCTACAGTAGAACTCTTGCACGGATCCGAGAAAAATACTACTGGCCCAAGCTCCCAAAAACTGTCCACCTCTACGTCCGTTCGTGCCACGAATGCCAATGACGCAAGAAACCACCGACGAAGCCGGCAGGTCCTCCTGCAACCGATCGCGCCCCCGACTGCACCATTCCAGCAGATTGGAATGGATCTTCTCGGACCTTTCCCGCCGTCGACGCAGGGAAACCGTTGGATAATCGTGGCAACTGATTATCTCACCAGGTACGCTGAGACAAAAGCACTCCCGTCGGGGACCGCCGTGGAAGTAGCCAAGTTCTTCGTGGAGTCTATCGTCCTCCGACACGGCGCTCCCCAAGTCCTGATTACGGACCGAGGATCCTCGTTCATGGCGCAACTGACACAAGAGATACTCCGCCTGAGCCGCACCGACCACCGCCGGACCACGGCATACCACCCGCAGACCAACGGGCTGACCGGCGCGACTAAACAAGACTATCGCCGACATGATTTCGATGTACGTGGTCGTGGAACACAAGACGTGGGATAAAGTGTTGCCCTACGTCACGTTTGCGTACAACACGGCGATTCAAGAAACTACCGGCATTACACCTTTTCAGCTGGTGCACAGCAGAAAGGTGACGACGATGCTCGACGCCATGCTGCCCCACGACCCGACGGACGACTGCACCGACGACGCCCAGCTGGTCACCCAACGAGCAGAAGAAGTACGCCAGCTAGACGTCTTCGAGTAAAGGAGGGTCAGAAAATTCAAAAATACATTACCCAGATGGCAAGGCCAATGCATCACCTACTCTAGGCCAGAGCGGGACTCTGATTGGACCCGAGTGCCGCGTAAGCGGTCGTCTGGCACTCGCGTCCAATCAGAGACCCGGCTGACCTACGATCCGATGTAGCCACTCAAACAACGCCGAAAGTGCATAGTCACGACGCTTCTCGCCTTTGTGCGTCTGCCATCACCGACTAAACCGCTCACCGCAATCTTTTTCGTCCGACCCGTCCGCGCAGTGCTTCTTGAAGTCGCAGACCTGGGTCTTTGGGATGCATTGGCGGGAAGTAGCGCACGTGAACTGGTCTCCGGGGCATGCAGGGGCCTCGGTGGGAGGGGGCGTGACAGGGGCTTCCGGAAGAAGGCCTGGAAGAATGACAACGACAAGACCAAGAGTAAGTACAAAATGCCCCACCTTCAGATAATAATAAAATAAAGTGCAGGAATTTTGTATGAACGAAAAAAAAGCCGTTTACATCTCCCTGTAACGCCGAATTAGAGCGCAGCTCTTGAGGAGGAGGAGGGAAGGGTACTGGGGGGTCACGTGACCTCGGGGAAGGGGCTCACGTGACCTCGGGGGGGGGGGGGGGGGATCACGTGACCTGGGGGGTCACGTGACCCCGATGACTTTATCAGTGACGTCACTGATGACGGCATCAGTGATGATGACGATGGCGATGCCGATGACGTCATCAGTGACGTCACTGATGACGTCATCAGTGATGATGACGATGACGATGCGGATACCGATGGCGTCATCAGTGACGTCAGTGATGACGTCATCAGTGATGATGACGATGACGATGCGGATGCCGATGACGTCATCAGTGACGTCACTGATGACGTCATCAGTGACGTCACGCGTTCCATAATGCACCGCGCGGTTACGCCAACGGCGACGGCGACGCCGCTCAAGCCGGAAACGGGCGACTAAGAGCTGCGCTCTAAAAATAATGTATGCATCGACAAACACTCAGTCTTCGTCCAAGTGTAGCTCCAGCGGTTTGAACAAGGTGCCCAAGTTTAAGAATATCTTATTCGAAAAGCTATAATTGGTTTTCTAAGCGTTCATTAGGAAAATGGGGATTGTTCTCGGTGGTTTGCGCCTATTCAGACCCGTATATTCGGGGGCTTCGTAAGCCAGCAAATTACCAACGAAGAGTTCGGAAAATCGCTTATGACTTTTGAATAAGATAAAGGTTCGTTCTGAAACTTCGGCATTTTGTTGAGACCGCTATGGCTACATTTGGGGGAAAACGTAGCTTTACGCAACGCGTAATTTTTTTTATATTAAAAATGCAACGTAATTTTGTTTTTTTAAGGAACACCTCGTTCAATTACAGTATATCAAAAGAATGTTTATTTGTGCTAAGAAAAGTAAGCATTGTCCGAACGATCGACATCACAAGAAAGCCTTTATTGAGCTTCAGCATTGTTTCCATAAAAAAATGTGCTTAAAGCTAGGAATAAAAAAAAAATGTTGAAGAAGTGTAGAGCAAAATTGTACCATTCGAGTTAAACTTAGAGGGAACATTGAATTGCAGCTGATTATGAGCATTGCAGGATTCTCTGCTAAATTTATAGACCTTTTCATCTCAGCAGTTGCCTGCACGGCGTACAAAGGGCGCTAACGCACTAGCCGCCGTTAGGTTTCTTTAATTTGGTTGGTTTTGATTTCAACGTGCACACTGCTGTGTTGCTGTTTTATCTAGCTTTTGCTTAATGTTGTGCTACAAATATTTACCTCGTAGCACACAACTGATGTAACTGGTACCGAAGCACCCTGATGACTACTAAGATGTTTGGAGCCTAAATTGCTGCCTTTCTTTATGAACACCTTTGGGGCATCGGATTGTGGTCGACGGCGAAACGACTAAAGCGACAGAGTAGATCACAATAGCCTACGGCCGCACCCGATGACAGCAGTTTTCGCAAAAATTATCGTATGAAGAGACCAATGCGAGAATGTGAAGAAACAGGTCAACAGCTAGATCAGCAATGTGCAGAATCGTAAATAAAAAAAAAAAAACTCGCGCGTTTACAACTGACTGTTTTGTTTTTGTGGACACCGAACTTTTAGCGAATTTCGCAGACTAAAGAAGTCTCGTACAATGACGCTGAACATTTATACAAACACGTGATATGGTCTCGGCCTGTTTTATTATTAAATTAAGTACTCCAAAATATTTCGACAGATCGACCTGGATCGAGTAGGAAATTTCTTTAATTAACATTCCTTGTAAGGTATTAATAATTAGCATTCCACGATATTGGCCCTAAGAAATAAACTATATTCATATCAACATTGGCTTACGGCGTACGAAGATATGATATTACCACGCGCGCCGCCGACCACGCGCCTCCGTGGCCGAACGGTTATCGTCCATGGCTCTTACGCAAAATGCTCCAGGTTCGATGCCTGGGAGTGGACGCGCTAATCAAGGTTATGATGTTCTACGTGCCGGACCTTCTGCGCCGAGTTTTCCAGAACCCCACGTGTGTACATAAGGGGCTCCGCGTGGCAAGCCGGAGTCAGTCTCCCCCCAGCGTTCGATCCTGCTGTTTCGGCGCCATCGACTCCCGCGACGCTAGCTTTTTCCTATTTTGTTTTTTGGCACACGTTCGCCCCATTAAAAGTTTAGTTTGCTTCAGTTTTCATCGCCTCATGAATTTTCGTTCGTGACAATATATATATGCCAGGTCCATCAAACTTTGTTGTTTGACTTTTGTCTTCCGTGAAAGTGGCCAAATAAAATTAGTGCACATGGGAAGTACCTCGGAAAGCTTGACTGAAATCTAACGCTAGGTGACATTTCATGAACCAGTGTAAATATATTTTTATTTGTATGAAGAAACTTTCCCTAAAAATTTCGGCGTCGCACATCACTAAAAGTAAACCTCTATTTAACATCGACAACGCTGAAATCAAATTAATTTTTTTATGGCAAAAAAAATTTTTTTTTCCATGAAAGTTTGATTACGTTGCAGCCGCTGGCGAAAGTTCAAACAGAGTATGCAAATATTTTCCGTACGCAAAAAAGAAAAAAAAAAAAAACATCGTAATTACTGCTGTTGCGTCGAGCCCAAACAACGTTTTAGATTGGCGCATAGAGACGACGCTATTTTTGAGTATTCAAAAATTTGAATAGCGCTAGTCTAAAACTAGCTGCTCTTATCTTGTCTGTCACAGTGCCTCGCGCGGAAAGTACCATAATCTGTGATAAAAGATATGAGGTAAATTAGACTGGTCATCAAAGACAATCAATAAATCACATGAAGGATTGCCGAAATGGGACCGAGCACGGCTTACAGTTTCTTAAAATGCACGAGAAAGCCGACCAACCGAATATTTATATCACAAACCCACACATGTCGGGGTGATAGGCTTAATACACAAATCGCCTGAATATGCGCAGTTCAAATTTAGAATGTTCCGCCACTATCAGTAAACATACCTGAGTTTTCATAAGTAATTGACCTTTGAGCCCTTGTGCTATCTTTGTCGTCTACATAATCAATTTGCTCTGTGCTAATGCTGATTCCGCTGCCTCAACCTCACACGCTGAAGTTGGGCACATAATGTTCACAACTGCAGAAGTTGTGCACATTATGATGCAATGCAATTAGGTAGTATATACAAGTACTAAATGTGCGGAGTAAGGCAAGAAAGCGGCCTGAAACGCCATGAAAAATACGGGGTGTCACAAAAGAAAATTTACAAAGTTTTTATTTCCGCAAAAATAAACTTGGCATCGCCGAACGCTCATTCTCCGACCAAAGGTAGCGCTAGAGGTCACAACCCGATGCCAAAGTTTCAGCCCGATCCGATAACTTAAGCAAAAGTTATAAGTGATTTTCTGAAAATTTCAATGGGAAAAGTGCGGCCGACGGAGTTTTCGAATACATGGGGCTCTATGGCACCAGAAACCGAAAACGGGCAAAAATGGGCTCCATTTTCCCACTGAAATTTTCAGAAAATCACTTATAATTTTTGATTAAGTTATCGGATCGGGCTGAAACTTTGGCATCTGGTTGTGACCTCTAGCGCTACTTTTGGGCGGAGAATGAGCGTTCGGCGATGCCTAGTTCATTTTTGCGGAAATAAAAACCCCGTAAAATTTCTTTTGTGACACCCTCTACAAATAAAACGTACCCCCCAAGGCACGCAGGGTAGAACAGAGCGACGTGTTAAAGGATATTACAAAGAAATTTCGGCGCTTATTTTTATGCCTATTTGTCTTCAAGAGAGCTGTATCACATCAGGAAAAACCAATCTCTCGCTAAGAAAAGACGCAAAAAGGGAATTTAAAATGAAGTAAACGATTAGCAAAGAGCACCTGGTGGATGTCGCAAAACCAACGTTTGTAATGCCCATCTAGGACCCTTGACAGGTAGTAACGATGCCTTTCCCGCCTCCGGCCACCAGGAGAGAAGAGAGGAAGGAGGAACTTCACTCTTACTGGGACTCTCTTTTGTGTGCTCAGATGTCGCTATTTTTCCTCGACAAGATTATAGAGAATTAACTCGTCACTCAAAATTCATAGAAAAGCAGCTTTGGTTTTAGTTCGGTGGCCCGATTGTTTGCGTGCTTCGGCCGCTTCGGTAGCTGGAACGGCTAGAACATCCTCTCGACGCCTGCCCCGCCGCAGCTATGCTCGTCCCGAGACAATCTACGTCACGATGGCGCCGGACGTGACGTGCTCTCGGCTGGCTGCTCTCCGAGCGCTTGCCAGAGTGGACCTTTCGGAACGAAAAATACAGCCATAAGGCTCAAAATACAAATGTGCGATTGTCATTTACGGATGTTGTTGATCATATTCAATCTATCTGGACACGACGGGTATCTTTAAAATTTCTATGAAATATATCCATTTAAAGCTACCTAATGGCTACCCTGTTACGTGAATCCAAGACAGCATCGCCCATGGGGCTTAGGATGAAACTGTCAATAAATTAAATTGAATTGGTGTATAAATAAAATTCAGGTAAGGCAACATGATTTGACGTCACGCGGTTAGGTTATGAAGTCACGTGTATATGGGACGTCAGGTCACGTCATGTGACCTCAATTAGATTTACACTTCAATTCAAGTTCCCCTCCAAATTTAGCGGGAAAAAGCATTCGCGTGACATTAACCTCATGTAAACTCGTCACATGACGTAACGTTACATGGCCAGACCTGACGTTACGTGAATTCGAGTATAATTACACACCTTGAATTTCTCTGCTAAATTGAGCGGGAAAATTATGGGCGGACAGACGGACGATCAGGCATTCTGGGTGTAGGGGCTTCTGTTTAAAAGATCGAACTATACGTTAAAAGAGAAAGTGAATTGAGACAGTCAGTCACTTAAGTCAACGGGAATACCCTAGATGTCATAACAGCTTGGACAAATGGATGATAAATGAATGTGGAAGAAACATTGTTTCATAGTCATAATTATAGACATCGATTTCATTAAGTTAAAAAAGTTCCGTGGCACCTACCTCTGTATGGACGGCATCCAGGTGTAAAAGAAACGTCATCGATGGAAATGTAGGCGGCAGATTTGGTTGCCTCGTGAGTCCCCTTGAAGAACACCTGTAGAGGCGGTATATTGTAAAGGAATAATTACATCATGAGGGTATGAAACCAAGAGTACTAGTACTTAAATATCACATACGAAGGAAATATTGAGAGGCACAAGCACAACAACATGTTCATCATCTTCTGTTTATTCAGTATGATCACTCGCATGAATCACCAGCTCGCCTATATGTTGCCTCTTATTTTAGTAAACCGATATTTTCGTTTTTCGTGCATTAAAATTTGAGCAAAAAAAAAAAAGAAAGATATTAAAGGACTATAACTTTATCGGGCAGCTCTCAGGAACCGTTATTGGCTTCCTTTGATATGCAATGTACATTATTAATCTCCAGAGTCAGAAATTGTTTTATAGTACCCATGTGTTCGTGCACAATTCGGTCCTCTTGCAACTTACACATGGTCACAAAGGAGAGGAACAGATTATGCGAAGGTTTTAAACTGAAGATTTAATGGGGTGAGCATGTGCCAAACAAAATAAAGGACGACCATAGAGAAAGCAGAAAAGCCGGTGGCGAGTTGGCGGCGTAAGAGCAAGCGAGAGAGAGAGACTGAGTCGGCAAGGTCATGAGCAGCTCCTTATCTAATGTGAGTTGGTATCTCAAAAATTTGGACCGGAAGGTACGTGCGTCTAACGTTCGGGTGAGAATGAACAGGCACTTTCGAAAAAAAGAGAGTAGGATGAAATGATAACGATTACGTCCCGAGTAAAAATAACCACGGATCTTCTAGAAGCCCGTGACCGAAAGTCGCTTGCTGGGCCCCGCGTGCTGCATTATTCAAAACATGATGAACCCACAAAAATATCGCGCATTAATGATTAAGTAGCACGAAAAATAGCTTTTAATTTTAATGAGTGTTAATATCTCGTTTTTTCGCAGTATATGCATTACTTAACCTTTGCGTCACCTTGCTAATATCCCAGTACCCAGTTGGTTATCATAAAATTACCTGCGAATTAATCGAACCACTTACCTATTAGGACCTGCTCGCTTAAACTTCGTCCTTGCTGATGCTAACCGTACCCTCAGATTAATCCGCCAAAACCTCTGACAAGTCACAACCTCAGTAAAAAGACGAGCCTCCGCACCTAAGAAAGACCTACTCTACTCTGTTCCGCCATATAACAGCCGTCGAAAGCGGCGGCCCAAGCGAGCCAATCAGCTTGTCGGAACAATTCACGTGATAGAATATCGGCGGAGTGCTCCTTCTGCGAGGACCTGTCAAGTGCTTCGCTCCATTGTTCTGGTTGTCTGGAGGAGGCCGTAGCATTCATTCTTTTCCAACGTATGGTGAAACGAAGTAAAGAACAAGCTTCTTTTAGATGGCCTTCAGGGCACTCCTTTTTACGAACAATATAGGATACGTCAGAAATAGTACTTACTTTTATTCATTGCCTCTACTCTCTGTATACTAGACTTTCGATCACATGAATCGTCTAAAAGCTAGTAAAACTTTCTGTCCGCTTCAGAGGAACGGGGCTCACAAATTTCTTCAATATTGTTCATCGTTTCTTAGATTATAATTCGCTGTAAACATTCAAACGCTCTATCTGACCATATTGTTTCCGCAGATGACATGAATAATTTTTTAGCGCGCAGTTACTAAAATGTCCTAATACTCTTAATTATATTAGAGAATGTGTTATTCTTGTGTTTATGCTGAATGTCCGAGGGTTCCTATATATATATATATATATATATATATATATATATATATATATATATATATACACCTTGTTTGGTTTGACGTTCGCTCGCCATGTAGTACCTCACCTCTCTCTCGGATTCAGTCATTATATAATACCTTCGCTCCACCCCACCTTGACATAACTGCATCAATTTCTATCTACCGTCACGATTTGTATGATATTATTCTAGCCCCTTGGCATTATGTTTGTGTTAGATGTTTTATCTTTTAATAAGTGTGTTTAGAGCCTATGTACTTGCTTTCTGATTTTGTTTGTTTGTGTTGGTGCACGAATGAGAAGACCAATGTGGTTGGTTTTGGCACCCAAAAATAAAGATTATATATATATATATATATATATATATATATATATATATATATATATATATATAAATAGATACCATTGTATACCGCTCAGATGTGCCCTCAAGAGTAAATAAATAACGTCTATGATTATGACTAGACCTGAACACAGGATAAGGTTAAAGGTACCAAGATATAAATATTCTGGGAAGCCGGAATCTTACATCCGATGTTTTGCAAAGCGACTTAGTTTATGATGAACCGAATTGTTATAGCAAAACGACGTGCTTATCGTCAAAGGTGCCACAGAAGTTTTATTAGGCTAGATAAGATAAATGAAGACGCTCTTTTACAGACTAAATAAAATGTTATTTTTTATTTATAAAAATCAGAGACCTTGATGCGGTGGCGAATAGAAATAAAATATTATAATAAAAACAAAAAGGCAGAAAATAAAAGCTAGGACAAGAGTGGAGTGTGGTTGTGACATTTTCAAGAAAAAATAATTACATAAACCACATGTTTTCTTTAACTGCATTCCTGTGTTAATAAATCTGTGCCCTTTCAGAGGCGGAACATTAAATACAATGATACACTGACACAGGATGACTCCGGAGAATAGCACAAAGCCATATCAGCTCTAAATTTGATTCGAAGTGCTAGTAAATTAATCGTGAAATAAGGGTTGATAATACTTATTGTTGTTGACCAAAGATTTTTTCTTCAAAAGGAATTAAGCATAAGCTATTAGTTGTTGGCTAAAGTTTGTGAACAAATTAACTTTCTTCAATTAAAACTGTACGCAAGACAAAGGATATAAGCAATATAAGAATGGTATCCTGCTGGGAATCAAGACAAAAAAAAAAGGCTGAAGACCTATTCTTCTGTCTTTTGATTTCCACTCATTCCCACTCATTCTCAGTCAAACTCTTAGGAAACGACTACGAAGCACCCACGCTTTATCTGCGTGTATCACATCTCTCCCGCAATGTACACTGCGCTGCAATCACTTAAATGACAGCTCAATTATTTTGTGGTGAAGGAAATGCTCTTGCAGGGAAATACTTTTCTACAACTGTAAGGGAACTCTGTTCAATGGTACAACAATAAAATTAAACTTCGTGGTCTACTTCAGTGGTAGTTTAGCAGAAGGGTTCCCATTTTTTTTAACGTGAGAATCCTTATCTGCCTCAGATGGCAGCCGAGAAAATCCTGCAGATCTCGGAACTGATGCAATGAAGCTGCGACGAAAATTCCAAACATTGTAAACAATAGTGCACACACAGTGTTCGGTTCATAGTATGGCATCAATGGGGGCTTCGATCTCCTAAAATAGTCCTTGAACTGGACAACACCTTGCTATTGACAGGAATGGTCATAGAAACTCGGGAAATAGGAGAACCCACGAGAGTATTGTGAAAAACGGCAGAGTTGCTAGAAAGCCACAATGAAAACCCAGGCTTTAGCAAAAAAACAAAGAACATTTCTTGCATACCTGGAACGGTTGTTTGAGGTTCAGGGTCACGAATCTCTCCACAAAGTTGAAGAAGCCACTGGGTTTTTTCGCATCCCAGATTTTTATAAATGGCCCATTTTTAGCATATCTCACACCTAGTGTGAGCGTAGACGGGGCACCGTTGTATATCACGTAGAAAAATGTGATCTGTTGGAAAGAAAAAGCGTCAGAATCAATCAACCACTTCAATTCATTTTCAATGTGATACAATTTAAGGCAGTGTTTTTTTTATTTATACTACAATGTTTGAGGGGAGTTATACTGCTTATATCGGTATGGTATAATAATATTCCACAGAAGCGGGGATGGTATAGGCCTTTCCTTGTACTTGAGAATATTCAAGACCCAAAAGTGATGGCACTTGTTTCGAAAAAGTTAGGAGAGCACGTCGACAACGAAAAAAAAATTGATAACGACCTTTTGTGGAGCCACAACACTTTTAAGCTGAAACGAATCAATCATAACTTCGATTAACCTGTTGAGGATTAGTTATAATAAAATTATAGAACCTTCAGTATTCAGAGGACAAACAATGGTTTTCTATAGCGACTAACAGAATAAGAAAGTAAGAACATGGCTTATTGAGTAAACAACCGCTGGTTTTTTGTCTGCTTTCTGGCATCTGTAGTTGCATATGTACAAAATAAAATTGAATAATTGATTTAATGATACTGTCACGATTCTCGCCTTATGATTTGTCCTTTGGCGTTCTTATCGCCTAAAGCCGTAACCTTATGACAGAGAAAAGTCGTCTGCTTCTTGTGCAGTGACGTCCAGTGACGTCACCTTTTCCGACGTCCAGTGACATCGGAACGGCGCCCAGTTCTAGTTGGCTTTTATTGCAAGAATAGAAGGTAGGCCTCTATGCCAGATGGCTTGAGGTCTACGCACTATTTTTTTCACTCAACCAATAGGAGCTTGGCTTTCTGACATCACCACAAACCCTGTTCAAGAAGCAGGTGAAGTTGCACGCCATGTTGACTCCGGAACAATGATAAGATTCTGGGGTCTCATCACTTCCTGCATATTATAAAAGACAATCCGCTGAATCCCTAAAATTTCGGGATTATGAATGATTTCCGATTAAAAGGAAATTATAAAGGGCACTACGTTCTTTGCTTCGTGAAAGTTGGTATATATAGGGTGGCTCAAGTGACCAGGCTCGATCTAAAATGGACAGTAAAAATCGACGCCTGCACGTAGCCATCTAAACTTTTCGTCAAAGGTGTATTTCGCAGGTGGGTTTTTTTCTTGTAAAATTACAAAGCGTTGTTCTTCTTTAGTACAAAAAAGGGCTAAGAAACTTGCCAGGATCTATGACGGGAGGCGACGCAGATGATCAAGTCAAGAAGCCGGGTGTGTTTGGCGTTCGTATTGATAGATGGCGTCGGGAGCAGCGTCTGAAGGTGCAGCCGACCAGCGAAAGATAGCAGACGACACGTAGATGAACTCCGTTGGCAGCAAAAGCGCCGCCGTTATGCCGATGCGTTTTTTTACTTAAATTTTGCTTTTATTGTTCGAATTTAGTTTTTAACTGAAGGTACATTTCAAAAAGATTATATTCATGTTAATAAGCCACAGTGGTCGCGAGCCGTCGGGATAAGGAGGTAGTGCCATCTATCAATACGAACACCAAACACACCCCGCTACTGGACCACTATCGTCTGCGTTGCTGCCCGCCGTAGACCCTGGCAAGTTTTTTGGCCTTATTTTTTGCAGAAAGAGAGCTACGCTTTGTAATTTTACAAAAACAAACCGACCTGTGAATTACACCTTTGACGACAAATTCAGATTGCTAGGTGTAGGCGTCGATTTTTTCGCTCCATTTTAGATCGAGCCTGGTGACTTGGACCACCCTATGTATTTTTTAAAATGTTACTTTAAGCATGAGCAGAAACTAAAACAAAGAATCCGGCTACGTCGGGCAACGTTATCCTCTTGCCGCCAGGAACGTGGCTACCACGTGGTACGAGCGCTCACGTGATCCTCTACGCGACGACGGGTGGGATAGGGGCGAGCCACAGTTGGGGCGGGCGTTTGCAAGGCTCAAGTGTCGTCTGCACCACATTCTTCACGACGTTTTGGTTTCTACGATATCCGGCGACGTCTGCGCAACTGCTGCGTCAGTCTGCGCACGTCGTGTATATAAAACTTTGAGAGACATTGATTACGAACGGCGAGACGGCAAGACGACGACGGCGGTAGTGACGCAGGAGACGGGGTTGACGGCGTAACGGGTGGACGGCTCCCGAGGCTTAGAAGCGAGCAGCGCAAGCGCATTACGTCAATCACGTTGACAGCTCTGAGCGCCCAGAGGAGACGCTGCTGACGTTCCTTGTTATGCTTGACGGCGAATAAAAACAAACAAAAAGTAGCAATGTTGATGTCGCTTAGCTCAATGTTGGCTACGCCAACACCGTAGCCGTTGCAGCGCTGTTGATTGTGCCTCAATTTGCCCGCTAGAGTCAGCATATTTTGGCAACTTGGCGCATGACAAAGTTCGTCACGCCGTTTAAGAAATATATTGACAAATGTTGCTTGTAAAAATTGACGTGTGGTCTTCCTAGGTAATGCTGAAGAATAGTGCACTGTTTTCTTAAAAACTAGAAAAAAAGAAGCAAAGTTGCCCTTTAACCTGCCAGTTGCTATGGGATATATGCTTAATTAATACATTTTAAGTTATTATAATTTGTTTCTGATCATTTGCAGTAAGCAACATTTTGCCACATTTATTTTTTAATGGAGCAAATATAACTAATGCAAACATGTTATTTGCTTTGCGAACCATGCTTATTCCAGCAGCAGCTTAAGCTACAGTTTACAACTGGCTTGATCATTATTGTAAAGTAATAAATGTGAATATTTTTTATTTTTGTAAGTATTTATCACGCGTATAAAATTGAAATGTTTTCTGTTTAGTTGCTGAACAATTCAGCTCTGCCTAAGGTTTTGGAAATCCCTCCAGCTTCTTTCTGAACACACTTGAAAAACGTCACTACTCTTCAGGTTTATTTTCCTCAAATGTACTTCAAAAAGAGCGACAAGAGCAATGCCTTTGTTATTATGTACCTCATTCCTCTGGGCGCAAGTCAGTGCTCATACACTGCATGAAACAGTAAGTACAAACACAAGAGTTACGCTTTCGTAATTTCTAAATTTGGTATTAGGTACAAATTAAAAAAGCCTATACTGGCGCTTTTAAAAAAACACATTACACTAACAAAATTATCTTAATCAGGTTCTTTCTCCCAATAAAAAAACAAAAAAAAAAACAACTAAAATTCTGCTGACATAAAGAGATTGTATTATAGCTCACCCAAAATCGCTTGGGACTCCGTACAGAGACATCGGCTTATCGGCATTTCGATATGCAACACACCACAATACCAACGACCGATTGAAGAAGTAAATATCCCATGATTGATTTCTCTAATGTAATATGCAAATTTAAAACATTTATATCAACAGTATATGAATTATTTTATTATATTCTGTGATGCAATTATTGGATGTAATTCGTATAGTTTTTCTCACTAGGGAAAAACTATGTCTCGACTCCACGAAACCCATTTCAGTTTGAGCGACTCTAAAAGGTTCGACTTAGCCGTTTACTTTCAGCAAGGCTATCGAAATTTGAGTTCATGTTATTTCCCCTGCAGCTCTGAGGTAATCACAGCTTGTGATATACACTTTTATTATATCGTGGGTGAGGTGTGAAACGTTTCTGACTTTGGAGTTGGATGAAAGGTAAAACAATCTGCGATCGTAAAAACAAAAAAAAAAAATAAAAAAAACATATCAACCAATACGACCAATATTTTATATTACAAGGTGAAAAACTAAATATATAATAGAAAAAATTTATACAAAAAATGCACAACTCAATGTGAAGCTTGGTCATGGTTTTCTAAACCATGGCTAAACTACCATACTAAACCTGTCAGATGACACATAAATGGAAAAGCTTTCCTCCAATTTTAAAAATAAATTTTAAACTAACCAATATCTTAATTAAGAAGACATGTCACACATCACATCACCGAAGAATTATCTAGTGCGTTTTGCGTATATTACGGATAAAGGATAAGCAAGATTGTCTAGAACCACTTAAAGTTTTGAAGTCCGCCGATGAAGCCACTTAATAATCTCTCGATATGAATTTTTCCGTACGGTACTTTGATATGGGTCATATAAGTGCATATAACATTTTAAGAGGGCGGGATAACTCAAGAGTTTGAAAACGCACTCACCGCGCAGGACCCATTGGCTTGAAGGACAGGCCCGGCAATTTCGGATTCCACTTTTACCGATCTCGCACGTAAATGCAAAAAATAACCTGAAAATATATGCGATCAATACTTTTTTATAAATAACTAACGCTCTATTTTTGTTTAAGCAATATCTCACGTTGTTAATTTTCACTCCCTGCAAAACAGTATTCAGAACTAATTCAATGCCTGGTCGTTTTTAACAAACAACGAACAAAATATAACAAAATTGCTTATAATAGGCGATTATGTGGATCTACTGTTTTTGTAATAGATGCTAGCAAACCAGGAAGAGCGCTTACAAAGACTTTAAAGGGGAGTGCTACGACTTGAAGATTAAAAGATGTCGCATCTTGTCAATTTTATGTTGTTTATCATGTCCCGGCGGATAGAGAAAAATGTTCTTTATAAAAAAAATGTCATGATTCCGCTGCAAAAGTTGAGCTTTTTCCCCCACCTGCAGTCGCGAGTGGCAAGCCGAAGTAACTACGGCGAAAAACTTTTTTTTTTTTTTTTTACAAGTAGGACAGGCAGGTGAAATCGGTTTTCTGTTCTTTACTTCAAATGTGTCAGAGGGCAACTTTCACAAATGTTTGACCACGGTCCGGAAATTGCTGCACCCTCCTTTAACAAACTGCACAAAATAATATTTTTCTTATTTGGGCGTATAAAATTACGAGGAAATATTCGACACAATATTAAAATTACGAGGTTCACTATACTGTTTAATGGCCAGAGTGTCGAACCGAAATTTGTATCTGTTTGGCTCGGGTTTGGGTTTACGGCTGTCGGTTCAGTTCCGGTTTAGTTTCGGGGAGCAATAATAAGGGTTCAGACCTGTTTGAACCTGTTGGAACCGGTTTGAACGGCTAAATTGAGAATATATTTTCTAGGCTGTTTCGGCATTAGGCGTTATTTCGCCATAAACGTTCTTATCGTTCCTGCCATCCAGTTTTATTTTCAGTTACAAAAATAGGAATTTGCGCTTTTAAATTTCGACACAACAGCAAACTAAATCTAGATTAACATACAAAACATTGATAATGCGGTGAGTGCGCAGGCGAGCTGGTGGATGCTAACCATTTTGTCTTAGCCCAAAACTGAGGCACTTTGAAACTTTCCTTTTTTCCTGCCTCAGTCTCGGGCTAAGACAAAATGAATACAAAACATCTTGTTTAATTTACGAAACATCCATTTGTCTACCTTAGTCTCAGATATTTTTACCTGAATGGAAAGTTTCTCAAAAAGTGCGGTAGGTTTCATAAAATATCCGTGCTTGGTACTAATTCGAGTTGCAGAATTAAAAATTAAATACTAGTTGTGCTCTTGAAGTAAGGTATTAATTACAGTGCATACAATCATAGAATCGGTACCTCGTCGTCATCTATATCGTGAAATCTAGTTTACGAAATATCTTTTACCATGCATATGTTGACACCGCACTGAGAAAAAAAGCGATCATGTTTTCAAAATGTCAAGAACGTTTTAGGACAAGCCCTTTCAATGTACACCTCTTATAGAAACACGGAGCGGCAATAAAAACGTTTGTTTTCCTGACCAACGTTGTTTACAGTCAGCACCGTGAAGCAGGCGAAAAATCATGCGGAAAGGAGTGATGGAAATTGTTTACTATGGTATATACGCGCCTTCGTACTCAGATCGAATCTGGCCTAAGATAGCGCGTACCCAAGGGAACATTTTCTTATACAGGATTGATATGTATCGCTAAGCGAAGAGGAAGACAAAGTCGGAAACGAGCTTCCATCTCGCGCTCAGAAAAGACCATTCTTACCGACGCCATGAACAGTGGCGGACCTTCAGTTTAGACTTGTAAATAAACGCGTGTCTTATCGGGAAGAATGTATCAAATTGGCGACGAGGGAAGTTAGGCGAACCCGAAGATGGACGAATACGGCATTCACGGACGTATTCCGGAGTATAACCCCGGAGGTAACTGGAGTTCGTGGCTCGAACGCTTAGAATTCTATTTTGAAGCCAAGGACATCACCAGCCCCGAGAAGAAACGAGCAGTGCTACTGACATCGTGCGGTGAGATTACCTTTGACATCGTACGGGCCTTACTTGCGCCGAAAAGACCTTCGGAAGTCGAATTTGAGGAAATATTGAAACGCCTCAACGATCACTTTGACCTGAAGCCAGCGGAACTGCTCAGCCGTTTCAAGTTCCACCAAAGGAATCAAGCGCCTACAGAGACCATTTCTGAGTACGTCGCCGCTCTCCGAAAGATAGCAATACACTGCAACTTCGGAACGGTGACAAGCACCATGGCCACAACCACAACCACGGGGACGGCCACGACAAGTGTCAGTTCAGCAAGTGGGGAGGCACAGGCGGTCCAAACGCCACAAACGTCGCAAACTCCGGGGACCGTTTTTTCTACGGTACTGCCGCTAGAGATCATGCTACGCGATCGATTCATCTGTGGCATTAAGGACACGCACCTTCAGCAGCGCCTGTTAGTCGAGCGGAACATCACGTTTGACCGAGCCTACACGATGGCCTTGGCGACGGAGTCTGCCACCAGCCAGCAACGCCAAATACAAGCTAGCAAGGAAGGCAAGGTACAGAACTCCACGGCAGTGAAAACCGCAAAAGACGACAAACCAGCGAAGAAGCCCTGCTTTCGCTGTACAAGCATGCACTCACCGGACGACTGCAAGCACATCAAGGCAATATGCACTTTTTGCCACAAGAAGGGACATTTGGAAGAGGCGTGCTTCAAACGTAAGGCCAAATTCCAAGATACTTCAATAAGTCGTACGCATCACGTGACCGAACCGGAACACAAGACGCATGGTGACCTGTTCGCTGTTAACAGCGTTACACAGCGGAGCTTCTCATAAATGGTCGACCTCTCAGCATGGAAGTGGACTCCGGAGCTTCACACACAATAATAAGCTCCGACACTTTTGAACATCTTTGGCAGGGGCGGCCACCTAAGCTCGAGCATTGTGACCTCTCCTTGAGCGTCTGGGCGGGAGACCGGATGCACCTGGCTGGGAAGTTGACTGTCAATGTACGATTCAAGGACAAAGAAGCTCGTTTGGAACTGTACGTGGTCAATGAAAAGGGAGCAAGTCTTCTTGGTCGAGACTGGTTTCCTGCGTTGAACATTAAGGTGTCCGGAGTATACGCAGTGTCTCCAAGAACTCTGGAAGATCTTCTGACGAAACATAAACAAGTGTTCCAGGGACAGCTCGACGGTCATGTCGGCGAACCGATACACATAGACCTACAACAAGACATATCTCCGAAATTCTTGAAGTGTCGGCCAGTTCCCCTTGCTCTGCGTACCGCAGTACATGAGGAGCTGAACAAGCTACAAGCGCAGAACATTTTGGAGCCTGTGAAATCATCGTCCTGGGCAACACCGTTAGTGATCGTCCGCAAGAAGAACGGTTTACTACGGTTATGCGGTGATTACCGGTGCACAGTCAACCCCGCACTTAAGCCAAACGCATATCCCCTTCCCACGGCACCGGACTTGCTGGCCATCGTACGAGGAGGGAAGATCTTCTCCAAAATAGACCTCCAGCAAGCTTATCAGCAATTGCGCGTCGACGAGACCACGGCGGAGCTCCTGACTGTGACAACAACGATGGGGCTCTTCCGCGTAAAACGAGTTCCTTTCGGAATTTCGGTAGCGCCTCTGCTGTTCCAACAGTTTATGGATACGTTGTTGGCAGGTCTCGAAGGCACCGCAGCATACCTTGATGACATTATGGTCACAGGGTCAACCGAAGAAGAACATCTGCAGCGTTTGGAAGCCGTTCTTCAACGCCTCGAGGAAGCTGGACTCCGCGTCTCTCACACTAAATGTAACTTCAAGGTTCCGGCGATAGAATTTCTAGGTTACCACGTTGACGACAAGGGCGTCAGACCAACAGCCGAAAAGGTCAAGGCCATCACCGAAGCACCGGAACCGAGCAACAAAAAGGAACTGCAAGCTTTCCTTGGCATGCTGAGCTTTTACAGTCGCTTTCTGCAGGACAGAGCATGCACGGCCGAAAGGTTGCATCGACTACTTGACAAGGATGCCAGGTGGTGCTGGGGTGAGAAAGAGCGCATGGCGTTCAGACAGCTCAAGACACTCCTGAGCTCAGCACCAGTGCTTGCACATTATGACGACAAACGGCAACTTGTTTTGTCTTGCGACGCCTCGCCCTATGGCGTTGGGGCAGTATTGTCGCAGCTGAACGACGAAGGAGCGGAAGTTCCAATTGCCTATGCGTCCAGAACACTGGGAAAAAGTGAACGAAACTATTCACAACTGGACAAGGAAGGACTAGCCCTAATCTTTGGCACAAAGCACTTCAATCAGTACATCGCCGGGCGACACGTGACTGTGTACACCGACCACAAGCCCCTCCTGGGAATAATGAGCCAAGGTCGGCAGATCCCTGCAATGCTCTCACCCCGCATGACCCGGTGGTGCCTTCTACTTGGAGGCTATGACTACGATTTGCGCTATCGGCAAGGCAAGTCACATCAAAATGCAGACGCACTCAGCCGTTCGCCGTTGCCCAGTAAGAAGGACGAAGCTGCACCTCCAGGGGATATACTTCTCCTGGAAGCTATAGAGTGTCCACCACTAACTGGTCAACACATAGCACGCCTAACCAAAGAGGACCCGACGTTGTCAACGATCTACCAAGGTTTGCAAGACGGTACCACCTCAAACTGGATCGGAGACGAGTTCACGCCATACAAGCGTCGCGAACACGATTTGGCAACACACAATGGCTGTGTAACGTGGGAAGCACGTGTAGTTATTCCGCGAGCGGCTCACGAGCAAGCTCTGACAACGCTGCACGCCAATCATCCAGGTATCGTTGCTATGAAGAGCACTGCCCGAAGCCATTTCTGGTGGCCGAGATTTAACGCGGACATCGAAGCCACCGTAGCTGCGTGTCCGACGTGTCAACAACATCAGCGCTCCAAGCCGACAGTACCAGCACCCGACTGGTCATCTGCTACTCGACCCTGGGAAACCATCCATATTGACTTCGCCGGACCAATCGACGGTGTTTCATACCTTATCGTCGTCGACGCATACTCTAAGTGGCTTGAAGTCAAGCCGATGCAATCCACGACGTCCGCGCGCGTCATAGATGCTTTGCGCACTGTAATGGCAACTTTTGGAGTACCAAGGATCCTGGTCTCAGACAACGCACCGAATTTTGTTTCAAGCGAAATGAAAGAGTTTTTAAACAAGAACGGTATCAAACACTATACAAGCGCACCATATCACCCGGCAACTAATGGTCAAGCAGAACGGATGGTGGGAGAAACAAAAAAGGCTCTCTTCAAGCTTACAGAGGGAACAGTACAATGCAGGATCGCCAGGTTCCTGTTCCGACAACATACGACGATCTCTTCTGCCACGGGGAAGACACCCGCCGAGGCAATGTTCGGTCGACGAATTTCCACACCCCTCGACCTCATGAAGCAATGGGCAACGGGAAACGAAGACCGAGAAGTTCCTACAGACGAAGTGACGGAAGATTTTGCTACAGGACAAACCGTTTACATAAGGAACTTTACTGGAAGCCCTGCATGGATTCCGGCAGTAATAGTGAAACCTATGGGGATTCGCTCATTCCAAACAAAGACAGTGGACTCAAAATTTCAGCGTCGACACGTGGAGCACATTCGCCACCGACGAGAGAACAGAGAAGCTGTGGACGTGGAAACATCTCCGTTCATAGCGCACCCGAACGTCGAGGTCACTAACGAAGCATCAGCGGTAAAACCACTGGAAGCACAGGAAGGCCATGGAGCCTCCATGGACAACACGATGGACGTCCAGGCGGACATCGGCCCAGAAGGCCACGGAACTTCCATGGACAACACTACGGACGTCCAGGCGGACATCGACCCCAGAACTAGAACTAGATGCGGTCGCAATATCAAGCAGCCAGCACATTTGAAGGACTTTGTGTTAAGCATTAACCCAGAAGGGGGAAATTGATATGTATCGCTAAGCGAAGAGGAAGACAAAGTCGGAAACGAGCTTCCATCTCGCGCTCAGAAAAGACCATTCTTACCGACGCCATGAACAGTGGCGGACCTTCAGTTTAGACTTGTAAATAAACGCGTGTCTTATCGGGAAGAATGTATCAAGGATAAACTAGCGTGCCTGGCTGATGAAGTTTGTTCGTGACGAGATGTTAGTCAAATCAATTTGAAAATAAGCGTCGCCCGTGCTGGTTTATAATTTTTTGTTAAAAAGAACAACGTAGTATTTTCTGCTCTACTCGACATGGTGGCTACTTAATTGATCACTTTTTGACGGCCTGCGTGCGTAAGTGTCATAGTTCCACCACGTGCCCCTGTTTGCTTTGCTCTGTCTAGCCGCCAGACACATACAATTGCTGTTCATCAGATAAAAGAAGTAATACCAGATTGTCACACACTTGAGAAGTTATTTTTGTGTCGGAACACATAGTTATTTAAATCAGATTTGAAATCAGAAGTTGGTTTAAGGCTCTCCCAAATCACTTACAGATTGAAATCAGAAGTTGGTTTAAGGCTCTCCCAAATCACTTACAGATGTGCTTGGCGAAGGTAAAAACGCCGGAAACGATAGGCAGAACATGCCTCAGATGAATTGGGACTGCATTTACTTATGATGTATATATTGAAGGTAAATGGCCCTTCATTTATGTTGCCTAATCTTGAGTCAGTAAGTAAATATATATTATTATCATCTTTAAATTTGAGTCTATGAAGTTCACATAACCGCTTGAGACCGACATGGGAGGGCAATACTCGAAAATACGCCAGCCGTTGAGTCTGTGGAAACGTTTCTTTTTAATTTTTTGGCTGCTTGGCAGTGGGAAACACCAGTTCAAGGCGTACACCAAAAAAGACTCTGCTCACAAAATATATCTGAAAACAAATACAGGAACTGTGCACAAAGAGAAAAATAATAAATGGTATTCTTCAAAAACTAAGAAAACAATCTGCACTTTAAATTAACAGCAATTCTTCCTTCTGCGTTATTTTCAGTGATGAGACGTATTGCTCAATCAATATGTTATTACTAAGAATACACCCAGTGGTTAAAAATCACTGCTTTTGCTACTGTGATTCGAAATAAAGATTTTCTGATATAAATCAAATAAGTTTGATTTAAATTTGATTTAAATCAAATAAATATAATTTAAACCAAATGAATATGATGCGTTTGTTTATTCGGAATAAACGTCACGACTTTTTGCCCCTGGCTGTGATCACAACCCCCTTCCGAGAGAATGAATGCGGATTGCGCAGTTGACTCTTTCGCCTATTCGCGCTGTGGCGAAGGACAGTTCTGCCACCGACGCACCGAGGCACCGGATTCGCAGACAGCGGAAACGGCCATCTTCACTGTTACGAAGGCGGCCAACGACGATAGATGACGGGAGGCCACCTCCCAAATGGACCCATTTCCAGTAACGAGCAACGTGCATGGAGTTATCTTCAAACTACAAATGTAGGGCAGCCAGACTTGCCTCCGCCCGTCAGAATACATAGGCATTGTGCGTTTGTATTCATGTCCGTTGACTTTCAAGCCCCATACTAGCATATACTTAAAGAATCGCCAAGAAAGACCAAATGCGCGCGAAGATGGATGCTGAATACGTTCGTTGACCGTAACTTTGCCTTTCGAAAATGGCGACAGCGGGAAGCAAGTTCAGGCGAGGGGGTGTACGCATACGAAGAAGCTTGCTGGAAAAAAGGTCCATTCAATAAGAAAAACCTCGCGGATGCGCGCGTCCAGCCATTCCTTCTACGCAAACACTGTCGGCGCAAGAGCCATCGGATTTTCGCGGAGCAAGATCCATTGTTCAGTGGAGCATTTCATCGATGCTTCCGCCTCCTCCTCGCAACTTAAAGTGCAAAGGCACACCCTAAACCACGTAACCCCAATCCAGCAGTTGGAAACACTCTGAGTGAAATCTAAGCACACTACTAAGTGTGGGCGACGACTGGGAATTTCGGGGGCATGTTAGAGACCTTATAATAATGGGCCTTGCCGGGATAATGAACAAAATGCACGCTGACAAACCTCAGTGTATGCGAAACTTTGTGGAGATCAAGTGAATGGCAGCGAATTACCTTCGGGGAGTCCAGTGGTGTGGTCTCTGGTGGGGGAAAAGCGAAGATAACTGTCCGGGCGCGACCGAACCCACTTCGAAATGGTTAAGCGATGTTCCGAAGGCACAATGGGCTTCCAGTCGCAGAACGAGGTGTCGAAGTTGCATCCCATGTTATGGTCTCCTAAAGAAATCACGAATAAATGCATGTTTCGTAGCCATATATGTATCACACACACACAAAAGATAGCAGTTACGTACTTTACGGGTAAGGAAATACATTTGTACCCGTACGACTTATATTTTATGACATCATATAAAATATTCATATGACACATTTTATGCATATCCTTAATGAATAGCGGGCAGGTCGATTTGATGCACGGCCATGCTTATCTAGCATATGCTTTCAATCGGAGGGTCCATAAGTGGCAAATTTTTATTTTATCTGCCTTTAATAGTTTTCAGTATTAGCACTATTTTAATTAGTTAGGTGTGGTGCACAGCCCCCACGCTATTCTAGTATCTTATGAGTAGGATATATCTATGAGTTAAGACGGATATTATTGAGCCACTCAAACTTTTAATTGCACCGACAAGCTAGCAATTTTCAGATTTTATTTTTAATATGGGTTACTTGAATGGTAATGAGAGTTATCAGTGTTAAATAGAATATGCCGTTTTAGTACGACAAGCGCAATTAAAACCAAGCACTCAAAGAGTTCTATATAGAGTATATAATAGTTGCCTTTAGAATACGCGATACAATGGTCAATTCTATCAGTACCATTTTGAAAGAGTAAAAATTACGAAACTGAACGCTGCGAAACGTGGTTAGAAATCGGACACGTTTTATATCCGAGTATGTCCGCGGGAGTTTTTGTAGAGGGCCATAACTTATTTAAATGTTGACTGAATTTTAAGATAAAAATAGAATGTGGGTTCATGCGGGAACGCTGGTCCTTATCCTCTTCGAGGCATGTAAAATAACACGGAATCTGAAAATGTACAGTACACTAGTGTGATCATCGTGACAAACACCGGAGTGCGCAGTATTTGTTGAGCTGCCATACGCATCAAGTGTGGGTGTTGCGCGCTTTGTCTGTGAGTAAGGGGGGTGGGCTGTTTTGTGCAAGGCTCCTGCACACATACACTTCATGTGTATGGTAGCCAAACAGATTCTCTAATTCAATGTTCTCCTGGCTTTGTCAGCATAACGAAGTTTGTGAAACCTCTTGACTTTACAAACCAATTGTTAGCTGTCCGAAACAATCTGAAGTTAACATTTTCCATCCAAATTCAGCGGAGATGTGTTTACGCTAAATTCAGCTGGTATTTAGTAAAACGTGACGTCAAGGTGCCTTGTCACATACTGTGTCACGTGAAATTATTGCGTTGAGTGACGTTGCAGTGTCACATGAACAGAGCCCTCTGAATTTGTTGGGACGTAAGACCCCTAAAGAATGCAGCATGAACGGCGCAAAAGACGAGGACAGGGCAACAGATCTTTTCATGGCAGCCTGTACATTTATTGACGTTCCTCAACAATGCCGATTGCTTCAGCGGCGGCCTGACTAAAGAGGGAAAGGGAAAGAAGAGGAAGAAAGTGCTAAATTTGAAGGGTCTTTGTCGGCAAAGTGACACGCGTGGTGATTTGGCGTTACACCACCCAAGTGGGCTGCAGTTGTTGACGAAGGTACGAGATCTCGGTGTCGGAGAGGCTGACTGCGTGTGTGCGTGTAGGGGGAGGGGAGCCAATGTTACCTGGCATGTGAAGTATGTCGAAGGGCCTCCATTACCTCCCGGCCATGCTGAGGCCCCTGACCTCCAATTGTGCGGGTGCCATTGACCTGTGGCTCGTAACTTGAGCAGTCGTTGACAGGCTGGGCTATTTGGTGGGCGGTTTGAACGGACGGGTTGGATGCAGTTTCACCTCATTGACGTGCTCCCTCAGGCGGTCATGAAGACATCGGCCTGATTGACCAATATACTGCGCTACACACCGAAGCGGAGTGGAGTAAAGGCAGTGTTGTCGGAGGCCTCGAGGGAACTGTCGTGTTATCGTCTGCAACCGCAGCACGGCTCAAGCATATCGCCAATTGTTTGCAGATAATTTGAAGAAGCAGACGACGCTCGTTGATGAAAGCACGACACTACGCAAGAGTACCACCGCAAGGTGCATATATTTAGAATATTGAACGCACATATTATAATAAAACTTAATTCATGACCTGCAAGCACCTCACCCATCTAAAACAGTTCTGACAACCGAGCAGAAGTCATTGCTAAATACAGATAGGAACGGATTAAATTGAGTGACCCTCGAATCAAAATGGATGTCACTGAAATTAAAGTGGTGACAACTTGGTTTAAAATTATTGGCACTTGGAATAAATTGATGACCACCTGCAATAAATTGGAGTACATCTGGATTAAATTCAGAGATCCTCGGCTTAAAACAAATGCTGGCACTTAAATTGTTATGAGCGGGGAAACCTGTACTTCACATCGCCAGCCGCTTACGCGGCTGGAAAAGCGAATTGAAATTAAGAAGGTGTCGAAAGATAATTCTTTGGTAATTTCATTCCGCAAGAATTTACTAAACACTACTTTAAATAGAAGAACATAGCTAACACTATGCGTTCCATCGCAGAGTTCCATACAAAAGCAGAGTTCATCATCGCTGATGATAGTGATGATGATGATTTTGAGGCTGTTTCCTTTGAATCGGACGGTTTGAAATGCATTAAAACCCAGCCATAAAAAAAAACAACTAAAAACTAAAACTTTTCATCGATTTTGTGTTCATTCCAGCCAGTCTTCCAGCCGCCTTTTTAGTTATATCGGTCGAGGCCTTGCACTGCTCGCCGCGCTCACCGGACCTTGCCGTCACTCCAGCCACTGCCGTGTCGGTTATCTCTCCTTGCGTTGTCCCAGATGTTCCTAATCCGAGTGCTTTTGCCAGCATTTGATCGTGGCCTAGGGCCCCGCCAGGCTGTTGCCCGCTGTCGTGGCCTACCCACCATTCCACTGGTCACTCTGGGTGCAGGTTTGGACATGAGAGCACAATGTGCTCGATTGTTTCGGACGTTGATCCACATGCCCGGCATGTTGTTGATTCCACTGTCTATCAAAGCGCTCTCGGTACATCAACGTTCTCAATCCTCCTGCACGTGCATCAAAGAGCGGGCGGTTGCCAATGCTGTTGTCATACAAGGTGTTCTCCGGCGAAATTTTATATTTCCAGAGGCCGTAAAGCTTCAAGGTTGACTTCGACCTGGCCCCTTCTGCTCATTGCAAGGCCTCCCTCCTCATGCACTCTATTCCCCACCTCCTTTTCCCACTTCTGCTCTGTAGTGGCAGCCACGGGCACAGCGTGGAAGCTATATTTCTTCTCCAGCTAATGCAGTCACTTCATCCATTTGCTCTGCGCTCCAGTCAAAGATGTATACGCAACCAGTCTCTTGGCTCACCGACTTCGGTCCATGAGTTGCAGCTGCCCGACGTATCCGATCTTAGTGCTTGCTTCTCTGACCTTTCATATACCGCCGCGCCATCTATCATAAGGGCGGAGGTACCTGCCAAGCCGAAGCCGCCATGACACAATTCGGTCGCAGCGCTGCGGCAGTCTTCAGTGGCCGACTTCCCGCCTACTTATCTTATACCCTGGGAGTGGCGCAGAGTGATGGTGAGGTTCACATATTGCTTTAGACTGAGTATCGGAGTGCATGGAATGTGCTGGTGTGAGTCGTGATTATAAGGGGGTTAGTTGCTTGCCAGTGGAGTGGAGGCATTCTATGAAACGTAGAGGGTCTACTTTTTCGAAAAATACTTAGGAGAGCCAATCATTGCAGTATACGGAAGGTGGTCGCCGAATGACCAGGCTGAAAATATGTTTATACCTAAAATAACAGTACGCGCTGTGGCACTCATCAAGGCGTTTCACAATGCTCACATCAACAACGAGGTCTGTCTTTTACGTGTAAGCATACTTTCTAGGGCTGTGCGACGAGAGGTTTGAGTCGAAAAGCGCAGTGCCATTCCCTGTTTCAAAACTGTAAAAGCAGCCGCTATTTTGCACATGTCTTTTCCAAGTACGGCCGCAGCTATGAATGACGCAACGCTATTCACTTGAATTCACAATTTGCAGGTACCTAATATTTTCAGCCTCATAATCGACCGAGCTTCTTTCGTAGAGTGCAACAGTTGGGACTCCGAATGCTTTGCGGTGAAATGGACGCTACAAATTTCCGAGAGCGCAAGAAATGAAAGAGTGAGTGTTGAATGGATGTCATATTGGTGGACAGACTGCGTAACCACGCAGTAGACAACAATAGACAGCCTCTCACCGCAGTTGAGCTCGTCGCTGCCATCCCCGCAGTGGTCCACATAATTACACACGTCACGACGCAAGATGCAGGCTCCGTTTGCGCACCTAAAACCTTGTTCGCACGAATGTTCCGGTTCTAAAGAGAAAAAAAAAAACCACACACATATTTTAAATTATGCCAAGTTGAATGCATATGTCGTTAGATACAGTCCGAACTTCAACCATAGTTGGGTCACGGCGACTCATTAAGTTGTATTATTTAACGAACTTCCCTATTGAAAAATCTAATTTGTATGAGAAATGTATGTGTCCAATAAACACATTAATCATACAAGATATATAAGAACATATAAAAACCATATAAGATATATATAAGGACTATATAAGAACTATATAAGATATATAAGGCACATATAAGAACAATATAAGAAAATTTTGAGGAGTGCTTAGAAGTTTCTTATATGGTTGTTACATGTTCTTATATGTCTTATGTAGTTCCTATATAGTTATGGTTCTCTATGTCCTTATATATCTTGTATGATTGATATGTGTTTATTGGACGCAATACATTTCTCATACAAATGGCTTTTTCACTAGGGTTATGATAGGATACACTTAAATGTGTACACGGAATGTCGCAGGGCATCACTTACGAGGCAGGCCACAGTTGATGTACTCAATTTTGTCGATGACGAAGTATCCTGCATCATGGCGACTATCCATTCCTAAAAAGGTAAGCTACAAAAAAAAAACATGTTTGTGAGATTACAAACGGCTACAGCAACGTTTGCGTAACGCTTGGACCGAAAAGCACGCCAATGGAGGAACGCGAGGACGAAGGTGTTCAGACGGAAGAACACGCGAACTGGATAAATACACAAAGTTTGCAGTAAATAGTGAGTATTTAAAACGTACAGCAGGGAGACAAACACTCCCTGAACTTACAACTGAAGTTTTAATCGTCAAAGCGCAGCCTATATACAGGATGAAACAACAGAAAGCACACAAAGCCAACGACTCCCCACTCAAACCCGCACCATCATTGCGCATGCTGTCGTTGTAAAAGGAAATTTAATTCATTAGACGACAAAAGGACCCACGGGGCGCTGACACACTCTTTCCCCAAGCGCGCTATCGTCCTTGCCTCCAAACTCTCTCTGGTCAGGGCATCGGCACTTCTTCCAATGACAGGACATTTTCTTAATAAATTCCGCATCACATCCACACTCACGACAGTGAATTCCCAAGCGTCCTGATCGTACCCTGTTTACATTGTAACAATGTTCTTTTAACCTATCATTGAGGCATCTCCCCGTTTGGCCAACGGATTTTTTTACCACATGATAGTGGAATGGAATAAACAACGTTTTCTATACAACACACAAACCGATTTTGATGCTCCTATGTGCACTCAAGAAGGTCTCCCGGTAGACTGATTGACAATTCTGCAAAGTTTAGACAACTTGTTCGGGGCACAGATGACCACAGTGACGTCTACTCGCTTCTATATTTCCTTTACGCCGAGGGAAACTCTGCGTAAATACTGCACCACAGCAACTTTGTTTCTTTTTTTCTTTAGGAGCGTTTTCAACATTTTGACCGCCTTATCATTTTTTTTAACAAAGTGCTTGCAACCGACACCAATAGGCGTTCCGAATAATCTGCACACCAAAGGCGGGAAAAATGAGCGTCAAACCTCACCTGTCTTTGATGTAAGCAAGATTTGTTCAGGGTATTCGCAAAGCGCAAACTCACGATGCCTCTTTTAACTAGTTTGAAATGGACGAATTGGTAAAATAAAAGTGGTTTTAGTCCACGAGGTTCGAACGACCGAAAAAACGTGCTCTTCTAAAAAAATGAAGACGGAGGCGGAGACAACGTATGAACCCGTTGGCAGCCAACTCGTGAGTCGAAACCAGTAGTGGAAATTCTGTCTGATTTATACACTTGTCGAGAAACTAACTGCTTCCTTTAACTCTCGTGCCTTTACTAAAGCTCCTGCAGAAGAAAAAGTTACCCGACCCTACTCTCCATGGAGAGAGACTACTCTCTCCTTCTTTCCCCTTCCGGCAGACGGCGCCATTTTTGAGCGTGGTCGTGCAACACCTAACAGACAACTAGGTCGCACGGATGGGGAACGAGTGCCGCGTCAGAGTTTGGCAGATACTCGTCCTGTGGCAACACACGGGTTTACCGAAGGCTGACACAAATCTTTCAGCTCCCGGCTTGCTCAAAAATGGCGTCACCTGCCAAAAAACGAAATGTAAATATTTGTGGATGAAGGTGGTGTCGAGGAGGAAGGCTGAGTAGAATGGTTCACGTTACTCTGAGCACAGAGGGCTTTGATGGTTAAAGTTGCAGTAGTTTTTGTTTTATGAATACGTTGGTGCACGTTTTTTGCGTAGCCGATGCGTTTTCCGGCTATTGATGGTTCTGTGCAAATTGAACGCCTATGATAAGTTACATTAAGCGAAGGTAGTAACGTCGCAGCAAATGATTGAGCTTCAAACAGCAGATAATTGAGATTCAAGCAAATTATGCTAATTTATTTTTAAAAAATTCGAATGCTTTCATTATGTATTGTATGAACTATTACTAAATCAATCAGTATCCGTACGCTTGTTTAATGTATGATTAGTTTTAGGGCGGGACATATAGTTAAAACATTAACCTTTCGGAATGCGAACTTGGAAGCAAGTTCAAGAAGAACTACGTGCAATTCAGCTTTTACCATACGATGTGTAGAAACTAAAATACTCTAGGAGCAAAATGAAGCAAAAGTAACGTTGGAGTGCAAATTCGCAAATTGTCATTTTAAGCATGTTACCAGATAAGAGCTTTTGACAAAATGGCTGTATTACCAAGTAGCAATGCATGTATTAGGGTGATTCGTTGAATGATGAAAATAAATAGAACAGCGCAAAAAAGGACAACCGGAAGATACACACACACTGCGCTCTTATCTGATCACCAGAGATTTACCAAGTAAATGACACGTAATCAGATTTACAAATATTTTTTTGAGGTCCCAAAATATTTACAATACCGATTAGAAAATTTTCTTCGAAAAACATCTTCTGTATTCTAGTTAGTAAAAAAACCGATGCATAACTTGGGTTACAAACGGCCTTTTACAATACCTGTAGGCGTCTTCGTAAAGTTAGAGAAATATTTAAAGAATAGCACTTTCTCTACATAAAAATAGTTGAAAAATTCAAACAAACATACACCTAACTATTTTGGGGCTTTAATTTGAATATACGAGGCGACAAAAATATTCAAAGAGGAAACTCTTTTTTTATAGGAATGACGAGCAAATCCCAAATATGAGTAAACTTTTTACTCGACCTGACTAAATCCGAAGTAGTAAACGCGAACAAGCGCATATAAGGCGAGAAATATCGTCTGGCCACCTTGCTATTCATTGCAGCAAATATCTGCAACGATATTTCGTGAAATCTAAGACTCAATCGAACAGGAGCCTTTGCTCGTGACGCGTTTAAAGTAGGTTTTCATGTTTTCGGTGTTTATTTTTCTTCGAACTTGTTGGTGTTTTTTTTAATATTGATTTTCTACGTGTTTGATATTTTTCGGTATTAATATTTGGTCGGAGAAGAAACAATCAACGTGTATCGGGTATTGCATTGAAGGGTATTGGGCATGGGCATGGTATTCTCCATTGTTCCCAGAACACAGGTGCGACCTGAATTCTCGGAAAACGTCCCCGTAGCAATAAGAAAGAAACACGACGTCAGGTGTGGGATCACAAAAGAAGATCTAGGCCAACGGGCGGACAGTCGTTGAGTGGGTTCTGTGTTCCGGGTCAATATAACCGCAGATAAAGAAAAGTTCTTCCTGAGAAGCCCGTGTCTTTCTTATTCAAGGTGCAGCACCGATTCGGGAATTTTTTTCTTTCGCACATTTGTAAAACATACCCGGGAGTTGGTTTTCAAGGTTTATTGATATTTACCAAAAACAGGCAACTCTGTACTAGTTTTCAACTCAAGAACCGCAGGAAGAAAATAAATAAGGGCCGGCGCTTCGCGGAGCATTAACAATTCTCCTCTTTTAGTAAAGTTAAATTGAGGTATATGTAGGTGCGTTTTAGATTCTATCAATGTAATATTATCCAGACGTTAACAAACCTTTAACTTGGGTATGGGCTAGTTGGTTGTACTTATATAGCTAAGTGTGCTGCGGTGCGAAGTTCTACAGAACATACGCTTGACCAGAAAGTGAAAGGAAAACAAAAAGTTATATGGAGTTGAGGAGAAACACAATGTACTTGAATGGGCGCAGACTAACAGCTGTTTATTATTTTCCTTTTTCTCCACTTCCATGCAAAAGTTTTCTCATGCAGGAGTCTGAAAAAAAACGAAAATCTGAGAAAGAATTTAAAAAAAAGTGTCATCATGAAGACATGCGGACTTTCGAAGTTTGTGGTGTTGTTTCCTGTTCTGATATATGTTCGGTTCCTGTGGTGTAAGATGTGACATTGAAGCTGGTACTGGTGTCCACCTCGTTGTGCTGTGGAGTGTCTGAGCAATTCCATTTTTTTTATTTTCGGTCAGTGCAATTCACGGGTCACTGACGCATGTGCCGCGCTTTCCTGATGCCATGTGGAAGGCTTCTGTGATTTCACGCTTGGTCCTATCTTTTGATCTATCCAAGACTGAGGCAGTAACGAGTAACGCTTTGCAGCTGCATCTTGCACAATGCGTTGTCAGGTTTCCCTGCGCTTGTAATTGCTCTTATGCAAATTTATGTTCTGGGGGTCTCTCATTTAGGCACCTCCCCGACTGCCCCATGTATGATTTGCCATACTTCAATGGTATTTTATTGACGACCCCTTCTACGCATTCAACGAACTTGCATTTGTGGTGTACCGGACACGACGAATGACCCGATGGGTCGCCTTCCTCTATGTTTACCTTCTTGCGCAGTCCTTTTAGCTTGAAGAGGGCGGATAGTGTCACTTTGACCTCGTGTGTTTCGTCTATCTTTTTCAGCCTGTGCGAAACGTTGCGTATGTATGGTATCACAGCCAGTGGTTTTTTGTCCGCGTCCTTTTCCTTGGTTTTGCTATTGGCTCTGAGCCTTATGCGACATATTCCTTGCAAGAGGCAACAAAAATTTAGTGCCGTTTTTCCAGGAGATCGGAGTCACAAGACGCTTCAGATACGTGGACTATATTCTGGTATGTCTTCCCGAAGAACAAAATGACAAACCTCGTGAGCGAAAATGTCATGCAGAAGTTCAAGAGAGCGCACAGAGGTATTGAATTCACATTTGAGCTACCGGAGAGATGCAGACTGCAGTTCTTAGACATCGAAATGGCATTTGGAGAGAAGCATACCTGCTGAATTTACAAGACCAGAGGGGAGAAAGGCATACTGCCGTACGACTCAGGGCATACTAGGTTGGTGAAAAGGAGCGTCGCGACAGGGTGCGTCTGGCAGGCCATAAAAAACAATGTCACCATAGGATGTCAAAAGGCAAAAAAGGCAAATCACCCAACTGCAGGCGAGCGGCTACCCAGAACCCCTGCTGGTAGCTGTGGCAGAAAATGAGATACAACACTTAGAGGCAATATCAAAACCAAAGAAAAGTACGCGGGCAAAACACCTCTGGCAATGATACCATACATACACAAATTTTCAAACAAGCTGAAAAAAATTCGGATTTATCCGAATCTTTTTTTAGCCTTTGCTGAAAATTTGGATTTATCTGATGAACTCCGTATTTTGATGCGCCAATCCCCCCCCCCTTCCCGCCTCTCCCCCCAAAAATTATTAAAATAAGAAATAAAGTATTTTAAAATTCAATTTGATTAGCGCACAGGGTCAATGATCCTGGGAACATGCCACCACAGTTATCTTTCAAATCTTGGACCACTTCTCCGTGAGCGATATCCATAAGAATAATAAAGAACCATAATAAAGAAGTTATCTCTCTCTCTCTCTCTCCGTGAGCGATATGGTTGTATGAGTGATGTTTTCGTATTTTGCAGCGTCACGCTTATGGCTCCAGCCTTGATTTGTGAGCTCCGAATTTTGGTTCAGCATTCCTTTAAGGCCGAGACTGACCAGATAGATGCCTTTCAAGCGGCAGTTGCCTCATTGCTAGAAACCACATGGGAACAAAATGACGAACTAACGGATTTCGCAGATAGAAGTCCTCGCTCAAATTCGGTCGTTTTCGGCCTTCCTGATTCACCTAGTGAAACGGAGGTTCCAATTAAAACACCAGTGATTCGACGATTTATTTAGTTTAAAACTTGGAGTGCCTCGCTTATATGCGGCTATAGAATCCATCGGTTTAGAAAAAATAAAGAAAAACGCCCCGTGATATTGTTTTTCGAGACTACATCGAAAAAGCTAATGTACCTCGTAATGCTAAAAAACTAAAGGGATCACCATTATTATTCAAAATGATTATTCGCAAGCCACGCTCTTCATACGAAATATGCTATGGAATAGTGCTGCAGGTGATAAAGCAAGGGGCCTAAGAGCCTTCCGCGTCCATGATGAGCTACGCGATGGCGTTAATCTTTATGCATTGGATGATGTCAAGAATGTTCGTGTGTTGCTATCGACTACAAATCCTGATCAGGCACCAACCGTTGTATTCCTACACCCCAAATTATCGAATGACACGCCTGCACCATGACGTGTTGACATCTTATTGAGGCAATTAACATAAATGAACTTAAATGCAAGAAATCATGTTAATAAGCTAACCAACTTTGAACAGGAATTAGTTGAGCATGACCTAGACTTTGAGGCAATAACGGAAACGTGGCTGCATACTGCAGTAACGGAGAGCGAAATTTTACCTCCGGGTTATAATATTGTAGGTTGGATTGTTAGTCGCGGGGAGGAGGCGTTGATCTCGTAATAAAAAAAACAGCTTCAATTTTCAAGAGATTAAAAAATTACCACAGGTCGAACCTGTTTTGTGATGAATAAACCCCTTAACCCTCCACTGATTATTGGAGTCGTCTACCGCGCACCTAATGCCCCTAGATCCGTCCTAGAGTATCTTAGAGAGTGTGTTTTTTTCAACTTCCTCTAAAATACATATGGTTTATTTTAACTGGCAATTTTAATCTGCCGTTAAATTGAGTGGGATTCACTTCGTACATTGGGGAATGCGTGTCCCAACTTAGACCTTTTAATTGATATGGCATTCAATGCAAACCTTATTCAAACTGCGCACAACTACTCTCAAACACATGGGGATTCTAACTCCTTAATAAATCTTGTATTTCTTTATGATTTTCTTACAAAACAAGCATATGATTGACGTATTGAAGAAGGTATCTCAGGATCATTCGGTCGTTGTTTACGACTTCACAAGCCATTCCCATCCCACACCACCTGACGGAAGCATAAGTTACGTTTATAACTTCTCAAAAGCGGATACAGCGCAACCCTTGCATTAATGGCGACATGATGCTCCTTCAGAGGAAAATTAGCGGCTAAAAAAAAATAAACTGCTCTGGTTTGTCAGAGTTGCGAGATCAACTTTCACAAATGATAAGAAAAGCGCCAGAAAATTTCCAAACCGTAACTTTACACATTTAGGTTTTGAGAACTGATCCGTCGAAATTTGGGAGATTCATTGCTCCAGTTAAGAAGTCCAATCAATATCTCGTTGTATTAATATCGTTGTCGACAATGGTCACGCTATCGCTAATCATTTCAACGACAATTTTACGTCCGTGTTTTCGGTTGATACTGGCACTACTTCGGATGTCTTCACTTTGTGTCAGCGTGCCTATAACTGCTAAAATCTGATCTCGTAAGAGAATTTTCGAATGTTTACTTGATTTGTGTGTGAAGAAATCCCCTGGTGCAAACAATATTCCAAACGCTTTTTTGATTACGTATGCTGAGTGATGCTCCCGTTATATACTTTTCCTGTTTGACAATATATTTTAATTTAAGTGTTTTTTAGATGGTAATGTGGCAGGTCGTTCCTATCCTTAAGTCGGGATTTGACAGATCTGATTCGAACTTCCACCCTATTTTATTGTTAAGTTCCTGCTCAAAAATCTTTGAGCATATTATCTTTAAACACATTTGAGGGCTAATAGAGAATAGATCTTTTTTAGCCAGAATCAGCACGGTTTTTGGCGGGAATTTTTGATAACAACGCAAGGTGTTGAAACCATTCATGACTTTTCGAAAACATTAATAATAGATATCATGTAGACGTTTTATTTTATGATGTCCCAAAAACGTTTGACAAATTTGCTCACTATAAGCTTCTAGAAAAGCTATCTTCAGTTTTGCTAAATTAAAATTTAATGATATCGCTTGGAGAATACCTCAGCAAAAGATGTCAATATTGTGAAGTAAATGGCTGCAGATCATCCCAGTCCTCTATATATATTATGGAGTTCCCCAAGGATCGGTGCACGGTCCTTTACTTTTGCCCATTTTAATCAACGACATTGGGCATAATATACCTGTGGCTACACGCCTTTTTGCTGACGATATCACCATGTACGCCGAGGTAAGATCAATTGCCGATGAAGAATAACTCACTACTGGTTTAAATAAAGTGAATAAGTGCTGAGAGGTGTTGCAAATGTTCTCAAACTTCAATAAATGTGTATATATATAATAAAAAAACAACTTTCCCTTTTAACTATAATGTGCGCTATCCTCCCCTTTCACTGGTTGCTCATATAACTACCTTGGAGCCATTATCACGAACGTTCTACGATGGAAATATAGTATCACACATCTTACACGCCTTGCATTAAATAAGCTTTGGTACTTAAGAAGGAACCTAAAACCTGTATCATCCATTGTTAAATAATCAGCGTATATAACATTGTTAAATCAGTTCTTGAGTCCCCTTTACAGGGGACTCAAGAACTGAGTCCCCTTTATGAGACCCCTTTACAGCATCTAACGGTAATTGAATTAAAAAAAGTGCAAAGAAAAGTTTACACATTATTTACAATAAGTACTCTCGTACCGACTCCGAAACAGAACTCAATGCGATCGCTGGCCTTCGACCCTTGGAACTTCGTCGTAAAATCAACACGCTAAAATGTTTGTTTAATTTATATCATGACCGCTTTAATCTGAATAAGAATAGCTACATTGGCCGCCGGCCTCCTCCACGCTACCCCTCTCGGACGCTGAACGCTATGGGCCTTGTTGAACATACTTGTAAATTAGACACGTTTAAATTTTTCTTTTTTCTCATGACAATACATGACTGGGATTGTCTACCTAAGATTTTATTTATACAAGCCGAATAGGCCTCATTTGTGCGCGAGCTTTATCGTTTATTTTTCCTAAAATTTTGTTGCTTTTTGCTCGGTGGACTCTGCTATGTAAACCTGATATGTATTATGATGTTAAGTTTCCCTTTCCTATGTACACCCGAACGTGTTGACATTTGGAATGTGGTAATATGCGTAGTGCTGACCCTGTTGATTTTTCGCTCTGTGTATTTGCAGTGATGACTGTTTACTGCCCACCAGTACAAAATCTCGAATCGAAGATGTGGTTTCAATAAATAAATAAATGAATTAATAAATGAATAAATAAATGAACAATTAAATACAAAATTATTGGTTTTAAGGGTCACATAGGAATTGCAGTATTGGCTGCAATCTTTTTTAGAGGCCAGACTAATTTAAAGAATTTCCTAACAGGTTTTTGTTTTAAAGATATAAATCCATACATTTTCACATTTCTTTGGCCCGATTTCAAAATTGCGTCCACAAAAGGTCGTCGCAATCCCTGCGAACAATGAGGCTTAAAAAAGTGACCTCATCGTTTGAATGATGTCGTCACTATCTCGGCAGCGTTTTCTATGCGGGCGCACCGATTACACGTGTGAAGACGTGACATGAAAGGCTGTCACTTTTCCCAGCAGTCATTAGGGGCAGGACTTGACGTTCTCTTCTTTTCCCGCAATTGGTAAAACGGGCGAAAGCAGGCGAGTAATATGTCGAATGATAGAATAATATCTCGAAACACATTACCACTTTATAAATGCTTAAAATTTGTCTTGCCTCTAATAGTACTTGCCGCCGATATTGCATTTAGTAAAACCAATAATTAAAAAAAGTTAATTATGAGTTTTATGTTGATTAGTGAACATACTGCGATAATTATTTCTTCATATAATGCACGCAGAGCCAGGTAAACACATAAAAAAGACAGTACTCGTTTAACACTCACCACCTATTTTTAAATATATCTTCGAATTAAAAGAAAACACACTGTAGAGTCCGCAGAATACTGATTGTAATCAATTTATTTGAAAATAAACTGATTACAAATTAGAGATCGCAGACCATTCAGTAATCTTCGGTGTTGCGCATGATTTTGAAGCCAATAGCTTAACATGAACAACTCAATTAAGCAAATGAATGAATGAATTCATGATTAAAACAGATAGATGGATGAATCAATGAAGCAAAACACAAATTAGTCAATAAATGAATAAGCAAATGAATGAATAAACAAATGAACGAATAGACTAACTAATAGATGAATGTATGAATGATTGAACGAATAAACTAACCAATGAATGAATGAACTGGTGCAATTTACCTTGACCTCTCCTGGATAACGGCCGAGAAGAACTCTCTCGTGATTCCAAGTTCCCTTCGGTTGTTCGGGTTTTCTAGCCAGCGGGTCCCAGACGGTCATCGTGTAACCCTTCACGTTTAGTTGGAGGACCACCAGGCTTGTGCCGTCTAATTTCAGAAACGAAAAAAAAAATGTTTTTTTTTTTTTTTTTTTTGTTTTTTTGCATCAAGCCGTAGCGGAGCTGACGCTACGCACCTATGGAGCCAGCCAAGCTGCGCCCAAACTGCATAGTAACAGGGCTCGTCGTCTTTGAGCATTTGCTACACACTTAAGAACTTTTACACCCTTAGATGATGTAGAAAGCGTGTTCCAGAGACTGAGACATGTGGCCACAACCTTTTAAGACCTTTATTTCGAGTAATAAGCGCCTTTTAATCTCAATATGGTTTGGTGTTGCATGGGATTCATTTCATTCTTAAAGGGCGTAAATCGGGTGCGGAAAGGCGCGACAGGGTAAGGTGAAACACACTTCAGTAATAATGACATTTACTGAACTTACTCTTATGGCTATGTCGAATGATTCGTGCCTTTATAAGCGCTCATTACTTGGGGAACATTGATTCGACACAGATAAAATAGGCTATGTGTGAAACATTGACGACAACAAAACAAATTGCGTGTCGTCCTTCGCGATTGCGGAGACGGTCACCTGCGAATGAGACTTTGAATTTCCGACTACGAGTGTGCATGTGAAAACTGCGCGTGGTACTTGCTTGCTGCTTGTTAACTTGTTTCTATTCAAATAGTATCCCTAGGTTGTCAGCCCTGGGACAGTACCCTGTTGTTATTTTTTAACGTCTACCAGCGTCGTAAGGGCGTTGCTAAACAGCGTAATGATGAAAGCCCTGGTACAAACTAATTTACACACTTAAAGATATAAAACGTCTTCGTGTGTATCGCCGGTTAAACCAGTCGCGTACAGCGAATGTGCGCGACTGGTGAGCAAGGACGCACCAAATAGTGCGAGTGCGCGTTCGCACGAAGTGCGAATGACTTCGCCTTTGCATGCTGGGGACCCCGAATCTGGACAGCTCAGTTGGCGAAGCAGTTGGCTCACAGTGTTAATGTAGAGTTCAGATCCTGCCGGGGGAGTGAAGTCTTTATGTGGTTCCCTATGGGCGTAACGATTTTCGGTGTCTTTACTGTCGGCTATTACTGCCGGCTTTTTCAGCCAAACGTTACAGAACTGCATGAAAATCGGCTCATTGAACATACTCCGTGTTAATAAAAATACAATGTTCCTTCAGTAGAGGTAAATTTGAATTGATCACTTTCATACTGTAATTTGTCTTTTCTGTGACTCGAAAGACACCCGTCTCTTTTCTTCTAGACCAAAATATTTGGCATTATGATATCTTTCGAACGAGCAAATATGGCATTGGGATTTATATAAAAAAAAGGTCAAACCATCCTTGTGGATGAGCGTCTACGTTTTTTGTTTGAGCCCTACATTTTTGAGGAATGTTTTATACTTACTTCCGTAGTTGTACCAGAACGTGATGGCACAAAGGAAATTTGTGTTTCGAATGACCGGGGATGATGCAACTGCTGTTTTTGAAAAGTACTTCGATTCTTCTTGAACCAGAATCATGTAGTGACCTGCAAGCATTTGTTAACAAAAGTTAGTCGGAAAAATAACATTACACTACTTTGATCGTGCTAACAAATACCAGGAAGCACAGAATGTGTTGTGAATAAGATGGGCACATGATATGTCTGTGTGTGACGTCACGTGCATGTCACGAGGTCACATGTTTGTAAACGTCATACAACGTCATGGTGGCTCATGACGTCACGGTGTCATACAATATAATGACATCAAGTGTCGTTACCGAGTCACGTAACCTCATTACATCACGATGACACGTGGCCTTATGATAGCATGTGATGCCATAATGTCACGTGGCGGCATGATGTCAGACTAATGTGGCATTAGAAGGTCATGTGACGTTAAGCTGTCTCACTGCATCATGGTGCTACATGACGTCTTGATGTCACGTAGTGTCACACTCTCTCGTGATGGTTCATGGCGGCATTGTGATAGAACTTTGCTGATAAAAAAAAAAACACATTTTATGTAAGAATCAACATGTGATGTGATAGCGTCACGTGACACCCTGACACCATGACGCCCCTATGGGCCCTGCGGGCTTATATGTATCAAATATAAGTTTGTGTAAATTCTAACGACGAAATATAACGGTGGAAAGTAACGGCATTTTCATGGAGTTAAGCGTATAATTACATACTGTGTTAAAAATTAAACGCGTATAATATCAAAAGCCACAAAATGTACAGCGTACTTCGAGTTCCTTTGGGTCTTCATTCCTTTGTTTTATTTAGTATGAGAGTGATGCGTCATTGCGCTGAATTTAGCGAACTTTCGTGCCGCTGAACTTAGCGTTAAGTGTTTTCTCGTTAACATTATCGAGGAAATGAAATTGGTGTGTAACGCCGCAACAATTCAGGGTTTTCTCGCTAAATTTAGGATGTTGGCATTCCTTTCTGATAAATTTAGTGTGACGTAAGTCAGCTAAATATGACGTGTTACACTTTTGCATTATACTACTGCGGTATAAGTACGTGTTATTCTTCAGTGTAAAACATTTTCATGGACTTGGTTTGAGACCTTCGCTCTACGTACAATTTGTACAAAAACAAACCTAGAAACCTATACAAGCACTTTCGTTCCAAACCATCACTTTAGAAAGAGGTTTGCAAGCAGTTTTACAAACTGAAGATTTAAAGATTTTAAAGCGTTCATTGCTGTTAAAGCATGTTACTGCAAACGATTACACTTAAACATTTTTACTTCAAAATTAAAAGAAAATTCTTCTATAGCGAGGGTATATAGTTGGTGATTCTGCGCTTGCCGAAAACTTGATAAGAGAATCCAATTAAATAGGGACAAGGTGATGAAAGAAAAATTCAAAACTTCTAAAGTGCTAATACAACCAGCTTTGTCTAAAGTTTGGTTCATACTTTTCATCTAAGATGCCTTGTTTTGAAATAAGTGTTTACAAATAAAACAGTTGGTTCTACAAAGATACTTGAGTTCACAAAATAATTCGGGAACCGCGAAAACTTGAAACGTACACGGCCTATAAATATGCACCTTCAAGCGTATTATTAAAACAAATTCCTGAAATCACTTTTTAATCACAGAACGGCTCCAACTTTTACTTCTCTATTAATCTGACTGCGTATTCAATAGGCAAAATATGAAAACCGGTTGCAAAACTACGTGGTTTCAAGAGCAAGTGAGTTACAATAAAATTATTGGGTTGACATTTAAAGTTGCTAATGACGACATACAGTTACGTTAGAAGAAGGGTATGAAACATACTAAATAATCTTTTTTGAGATCGCACGGTACTGATTGGTAGATCGAATATTTGGTCGATTGATTGATTGATCGACTGACTGATCGAAATTTGAAGGATCGTGATCATGGCTAGTTCTTAAGCTCTAAACTTGGCTAAGTCAGCGAGCACTGGTAGGGAACTGTGAAAGAATACACCAGACGATACAGACGCTGATTGATTGCTTGATGAGTTGATCGACTAATTGCTTGACCGACTAATTGATTGATTAGTTAATTGATCACTTGAGTGATTAAAAGTAGAAGGGTGGTGAGGCTGGCTAGTTAGTAAGCATTAAACATGGTTAGAATCAACGAAAACAGAAGGGAAACTGAAGAAGAATACAAGAGGCAGGACAAGACAGCGTTTGTCCTGCCTAATGTATTCTTTCAAAGTTTCCTACCTCTTTTCGCTGATTTTAACCATGTTTGATTGAAAGTGTTTATATTTTGTAGATTTCTTGCTCATGGAAATGGCTTGCTGGGGATTGATCAGCTCCCAAATGTCTCAATCACAGCATCCCCGTAAACTTCGGGAATGAAACTTGGCCATAGTTACCATTAACCTAAAGAGCATAGGATTATGTTTGCTCCTTTAACGTGTTGACATTAGTGTCTTTGTACATGCGCTGACCCTGGACTGGTTGGAGAACACGTATTCAAAGTTACCAACGCGGCCACGGGATGGTGCCACAGTCCCAATGGCTACGGTAACTGGCTATGAAACATATTCCGCAAGCGCCGACAAATGGCGGCGGGGTGCATATTTGGATATGCTAGGACGCGTAGCAACGAAGGTAGCACTTGATTCGCTGGTTATGGAGAGCAGCCCCGTGACGTTACCAGTATTTGCTTTTTGTGTCGCTCTTTGGCCTTCTCACCGGCTAATCAATTCAGTCATCGCATTGGCTGAGTAGAGATAATATGATAACGATAACGACTGGCCACGTCGTGCATTTTACAAGCTGACAGTCTTTGGTGCCGGTGTTTCTTACCGTCTGTGGTTTCATTTGAATTGAGCTTGGGGCTTTTCTCGAGTTCTCCGACGCGAATCCTCTGCCAGCGCATCGATTTCCTGCTCCCGGGATCTCCTAGGCTCCAGCCGCAAGTCGTTTTAGCGAAGTCACAGTTTCCGCAGTCCACCTCGTCGGCTCCGTTCGCGCAATCGACGACAAAGTCGCAGACTCTGTTTGGTGGGATTGCCGATTCGGGGACGGTGCCACAGACGAAGTTGTCCGCCACTGGCCTGCCTGCAAGTTCGTGGATGTTCTGTGAACTTCCCTGTGGACTTCAAGACATAGACAGCGCTTGGTTACGGGGAACGGAGCGTGTCAACGTACTGCATGCTCGGAGTACTAAGCAAACACTCGCGCTGCGGAACCCACTGATCCTGCGTTCAATCCTCACTCCTGCCTGTTTCAATCAGAATGAGTATCCTACCGGGGTGCGGTCGTGCATTACTATTCGGTGACGCACGTTAAAGACGCCATGCTAGCAGTGGAACTGAACTGGCGGAATATCTCATCTACAACGGACACACTATGCAGAGCGCACTGAGGCTCACGAACTGCTCGCCGTCGAAACATACACACAACATAAGCCCTTATTACAGCGCGTTGTTTTATGGGGAGTATTGACGGGCCACCGCGTTATTGGCCGGGGTTCGCAGCGTATGCACAAAACTATAGACAGTGCAGGGCTATAGTAACTGCTACTGGTGGCGAAATGTCTTGATAGAGTCACCTTTCGCGGGTGCTCCCCTGTGACGTAGAGGGTGTGATTTGAGCAGCCGATGGGCTAAGGAATCGCAGGGTAGTTTTGCTATTTCATATGTAGGCCGATTGATAAGATTTGCTTTATCACAACAAACTGTATGACGTTCTTATGAGTTTATCCTAATAAATCACAGCATCTCAAAATCATTCTTCACATGACCAATATATAGAACGTTCAAAAACAAAACTTGACCTGGACATGGAATATATTGCCAGGTATGACGATGAATTCGTTAGGACGAGATTGCTCACATAATCAGGAAATGATTTAGCTTGTCTTTCTACTATAGGGTAAACGCACATGATCGTCATTTTATGGGAGGTTGAAGAAAAAGAAGCCGATTTTCACGAATGTATCAAAAAGGCGTATAAAAAAAGACGTGCAAATATAGATTGAGTTGTGAGTCAGCTAAGTGAGAGTGTTTTGTCTGCTGTGAATGTGTTACTATTTGTGATTGTTTTTGCGGTCAGTGGTGACGTGTTTGTGTGTAACTCCATACTTGCGCTGTTATTTTGAGACAATGACGTGGCAGCTTGCGTGGCATGCGTTGCGACCTCTTTGATTCTTCTTCTTTAATATAGGTAGTGGCTTCTGTAGAAAACTATTTGCTTGTCGGTCACAAGAGTATAGAACGTGCTGTCATCTGAGCTGTACACATGCGCGCTTTGTTTCTCGTGGCACCTCTCGCTTCTTTTTGTTAACGGAATTTGCCACTACCCACGCTACCGCCCGGGGTGTGACTGGGCAGTTGCTGGCTATTATTCGTACGGCACCGTGCGGATCAAGTCTAAGGGAAATAAGATAATCTGGCACTCTAGTTGGTTGCCCATCATGAGGATCTATAGCGCAAAACACCAGAGAAGGAAGGACAAGAGAGACAGGCGGAGCGCGAAATATAGCGCTCTACCTGTCTCCCTCGTCCTTCCTTCCTTGCTGTTTTGTCCTGTAGATCTCCATGAAAGTATAAGTGAGTCGTGTCCTTTTCCATTGGCTTTTTCACCCTCCCGCATCGAATGTTTGCCAAAAGCGTTTGTCACATTGCGACTTCTGTTCAAAGGGAGAAGTCGCAATGTAACCTTTGTAATGCAACAAGCTGTAACCTCAAGAAGAAAGTCGATGGGAGAAGCTTTAATTCTAAACACATGATCAATTGCCGGGCGTGGTCCGACAAACGAAGACAGTTGGTTATTTTTTTTCACTTTTTACAAAATATTTATTATAATTAAATAAATATAAGTGCAACCCACTTATAACGATGAGAAAACCCAAAATTTCAATCGTTATATCCGATTATCCTTGTATCTGGACTAGAAACTGATCATTTCCAGTCTAGAAACTCTAGGAACTGATCGTTATAAGCGGTACATCGTTATATGTGGTATCCTTGTAAGTGGGTTGCACGTAGCTTTCTAAGTCTACAACATATTTTGCACAATTCTTTGGGTATGAAAAAAAACAAACACACAAAAACTCTCGAATTCCATAAAAAGTGTATACCTAATTTTTCGTGAAGTGTCACCAATTTTATAGATATTAAAGAACTCAGTGCAACACGTTTCGCGTCGACCGTGCGATTAAGAATTCTTTGGCCAGCCACCACCTCTTTCAGCCAATTATTTCGGAGAAACTTTTCTGTAATGGTTTGCAAAATGCAAAAAGGGATGAGCTTGAAAGTAACCAATCAAATAACACAATGGAACCAATAGCAAAGGCCAAGAAGTTGTTTCAATTCAAGTGTTTAGTTCACACGCGAGAGGTGCTTAAGTTTGGTTTGCCCATTTTTAATTTGATGAGCCACTCCTTCCCCAGCTTTCTCTCGTTCAGATAATAAAAATTATACCCTATTTACAGTGGTAGGTTTTGTATTGGGTTAAAGCGCTGGATAATATATTTTTATTATCCAGCGCTTCAGTAGTGGCGTAAAAAATATATTGAGGTATTTAGCGCACAAGGTAGAGAGAAGAAGGACGGGACAGAAAAGAGCGCTACTCACAACTACGTTTACTGACAAGAAAGGAAGAGAAAGAAAAATCCAAACAATCCGCCGCGGACTCGTGCACCTAACACAGTCCTGTGAATGATAGGGGATAGTTCATCCAGGCTCGGCTGTGGTAGATGCACGAGTCCGTGGCAGATTATTTGGGTTTTTCTTTATCTTCCTTTTTTTGTCAGTAAACGTAGTAGAGAGTAGCGCTCTTTTCTGTCCTGTCCTTCTTCTCTCTACCTTGTGCGCTAAATACCTCGATATGTTAGACTACCAACTAGCCCAAATGTCAACTTTACTGCGTAAAAAATAGTCAGCCACCATCTCGGCTCTTAATCACTACGGCAAAGTAAATGCTTCCTGAGAACACCTACGCGAGCCATATCTTCAAGTTACGATAGAAGCTCACAGTACCACAAATATCACTGAATAAATTAAAAGAAAAACAACGTGTGCAACAGCTTTTACGGCGATACCCATGTAACGCATGAACCGGGCAGAACACTGATCTTCAATAGGGGGCTGGATTGTGCATTGAGCAAACAAATTTAAACCCACCGACAAAAAAAAAAGAAAAACGGTTTATCCCGGATGTGAGCTCTTCAGAAGCTTTGCGACTCTTTGAGTGCTGGTTCGAAAAGCGTCAAGGGAGCTTGGTGTTTTCCGCTCATCTCAGGAGAGCCTGATTGTGGCGCAGTAACAGCGCATGCAGATCCCAAAAGTATCCTGAGAAGCCATTCGGTGTAAAAAATTGAATATTCTATTTGCTCGAGTGTGCGCAAATGTGTACAAATGCCTTATTATTACGATGAAATACAAAATCGGATTATTAAAACCCTCTTGAAGTCGCAAGAAAGCATGGACCAAAGCATCGACTGACGCACTACGAATCCCAGCAGACGCCCCTAATTCCAAGTCAAGCATCGAAATTCCACTAGCTTCACTTGGACCCTGAATCAGAGAGCAACTATGCTCTATCGAGCACCTTATAGTAGATTTCAGTAGGGCCAATGAGCGACACGCGGCGAGGAGTCTGTGCTGTCCGCTCGATGTTTCTTACCCGCTACGACGCAAACGATGATGATGATTGTTTGAAGAGCACCCCCTGTAGTTCTGACTCGCCGCCAACAGCTCAAGAAACAAAGAGCGAGTCTTATTAGTTTAATATTTACTCGCAATTCGCCGTTCTAATTGGTTAATTTTACCATCTTATTGCCTGCTGAGGCAGAGCACAGACGCATTCCACACGAGCGCCGCGTCGCGCAGAGCACTGACGCAGCACGCGTATGGAATGCGTTTCGATCCGAATACTCGCCGAATGTTGACGAAGCGCTCTTGTTTAATGCATACTCACAGTGCATGACCAAGTAATGGCGGCCACACCTATCCTGTGTGGCCGCCATTCTGAATGACGCCGGAATATTCTCAGCGTCATTCAGAAACTTCGAAAAGGGTCTTTTCGAATAAGTGCGTTCTTCCTGAAACTAGATTGGTGCTGAGTCATACTGCAACTTTTAATGGCATTTGCCGAAAAACGTGCTCGCCATCGAGTGAATCCTGCATGCTAATTATCCTCGATCCGGCAGATTCAGCATATGTGAATTCCATACCAGTGTTGCAAGAATACAAATCAATACGATGGAAAACATGGAGGAAGGTAGAAGAGAAGCCGATATACCGGCTCAAGCCAGTCAAACGAGAAAGTTCCAAGTGCAGCCGGTAGTAGAGTTCGCGGTCGGTGGGAACGTGCCCAAGACTGCCCAAGGGTCTCCCTTCTGTCCAATAGCGTCTTTTTTTTCTTCGTTTTTGGCCATCTTTGGGGGCGTGTTCCTCCAAACCGGAAGTCTCTCCTGGCATCACCCCCGGTGGCCGACTCCATGAGCTTCCTACCGCCGCGGTTGAAAGCAACGAGACAGCCTAAAATGATGTTAATTTCATGAAAATATTGTTAGATCTTTAGTACATTGTTTATGCCCAAACCTACCGGTTCCTTGCCGTGTTTTACGAATGACTTGCGACGACGCTGCACTCTGCGGCACACGGTCGCACTGCCGTGCTAAAAGTTAGCGGACCTACGTTCCACTGAATTGAGAAACCCGTGCTCATGCGACTCTGTGATGTCACACACGCAATGATATTGTGTGACACTGCACCCCGCGAAATTTAGAAGACACGTTATTTTTGTTAGATTTTCGCGGAAACACGTTGCTTTCGGTAATGTTTTCTAAAAATTGGTGACGTCGTGTGAGACACATCACGGGACACTGTGGCATTGACAGGAAACAACGTGATTACCAGCTTTATTTAGCGCAGAAACTGTCCCACTAAATTTTAGAAAATGCATTGTTTTTGTTTCAATGATTCCCTTTAAATCGACTCCAGAAAGATTTTCGCTAAAAGTGGCCGAACAATTGTGACGTTATTCAAGATGACGTTACGTGAGGCTACGACGGCACCGTGCAACAACGTGATTCTCCGCTTAATTTAATGGAGAATATTTCCAGCTGAATTCAGCAGGCCACGAAGCACACAAGACGCACACGGGATCTGCAAACCATTATCAAACCTGACCGGGAAACTAATATTTAAAAACAAAAAAAAAACAAATACAGCCACTTTTGCTACTAGCTTACTGCTTCATTTAGAGTGCTGGAGCCATTACACGAGTGACACGCGGTTTTTCTAAACCACTTTGTATTTTACGTTTGTTTTCTTCACTGGTGCGTAGTCGTGTTGAATGTGCCTCAGTTGTCTGGAACTGTATTGAAGTGACAAATTCAGGTGTAATTGAGAGTGTTCACCGTAGATTCGTTCGTGTTTTGTTTGATCGTTATTTTCAACCGAATTATTTCTATAGTTCTGAGAGGATTTCTGAACTCGTGAAGTTAGACTCGTTGCACAACAGGAGAACGATTCGTGAACTGACTTATTTGTATAAGATTGTAAATGGTATAATTGATTCCCCAGAGCTACTCAGTCACATCTACTTGCACGTTCCTCGTAAGTCTTGTAGACTTTCTACTTTGTTTTACCCTACTGTCTTTTACCGTGCTGCACCCATGACACGCCTACAACTGACTTATAACCATTTAGAACAGATCCGTGCGAATGCTAGCCTTGATATTTTTGATGAAAAGCGTAAATTTCGAAAGTGTGTTGAGGCTATTGTTTTTTCCTAATGTTTCGCTTTTGTCCTGTTTAACATTTGACTACTCATTGACTCATAGATAAGTGCACCACTAAGGAGGCGTTAAGCTGTTGATGGGTCACTGAAAATAATAATAAAAAAATAAATAAATAAATAGTTCGCAACGTGAATCTGCCATGTTTTTTGTACTTTTATGTATTAGGTGGATATTATTATTTTTTTATTTATCCGTGCCGCGGGAGTGTAATATTAACTAATTGAATAGTTGTGAGACATTCTACAACCCGAGACGGAGGTGTACAAAAAGGGACACACACAAACGTCTAGTTGAATAGTTGTGGTCGGCTTTGCCTTGTTCACGAAGTGCCTGATCTCTTCGATGAAATGTAATTGTGTTATGTTTGTTTAAACAGCCGGAAGTCAGCCAGCCACAATTGTCATTCGGTGCATTCGATGTAGATGAGAAATTCACCCGCCGGAGTAGCAGACCGTATGCCGTGACGATGCGCATACGGATCGAAACACACAGGGTGAGGATTAAAAGCTTCGACAAAATTAACTAACAACTGCGGGAAAAAAAAAGTTGTATCTGTAACCGTTACCACCCTAGTCTAGGAAGTCTGGGTTCGAGGCTCGGTAGTGAAGTATGAATCTATAGTAGAATTTGGAGTTTGGTTATATCTACAAATTCTCTCATATTGCGCAGACGGCTTTAGTTTTTTATAGACGATATAGAACAACTCACCTATTTCGCTGCAGTGGAGTTTGGATACCTGCATATCATCGATTGCCACAAAGGCGGACGTGTCCTCCCCACAGTTGGCTCGGATCGTTACCTATTTGAAGTGGAATATTTAAAACAATGTTTTAGGAACAGAGTCAATTGGCACGCTTACATGTTTGCCACAAATAAGAATGACAAGAAATTCAAATGTGTCGACAAACATGAATTCGCTGTTTGCCGGTGTCCAGTTTTATTGGCGGACCAAAATCTGCATTTATCGGGGTTTATGTTAAAGCAAATGATACACGGATACAGGATTCCCCAAGTTGCAGGCCGTGATTCGAATACTTGGAAAACATTCCACGAAAGTTTGGGTTTTTTTCTAAATCAAACGCAGATCCAATTTGGGGACCTTTTTTCCTCCTCGATTTCCATTAGACCGACTGGGGATTTACTTTTTTGGGGTTTATCGTTATTTACCGAAGAAACGGAACCATATTTGTAAATTAAAATCACCAGATTACAAACTGCTAATATTCTCAATTCTTGTGTAACGTCAACCACTTCTCTTTCAAGTCCTAAGAGCTCAAGTTTTGGTCACACCTTAGCTTTGACGTCATCGAGCAGTGCTTAGCTTCTATGCACTAGACTATGCAGGGCCTTTGAGCCAAATGTAGGTTTTTTCACACAAAGGAGGCAAATCGACTGCCTCATTGGATCATAAAAAAGAACGCTGATGCTGCATTAGATTAACAGTCATACTTTATACTGTAAGAATGTTTTAGAAGACTCTGACTTCACGATCTCATTTTAAAACTTAAACGAGCAGCTATGTACAATGTACGCACAAAGAGTCTGACCTTCTTTCGAACAACTCGATAACACTAGTTTTATCCTTTGCTCTTCGCAAGATGTAGAAGCTGTTCAAAGTTTACACATCCCAACATTTCTTAAGACGAAATGTTGCGTAAACTCGGATACACGAGGAAAGGGGAATTCATAAAATAGTAACGGCTGGCAGTTTTTCCTGCTTACTTTAAAAAAAAATAACGAGATTCCTCCAGATTGGTACCTAATAAAATTAATCCCATAAATTGATCCAAAAGGTAATCAAGCACACATAGTTCGATTTATTCTAATGAGCAGAATAAGTGTCTTTTTGACAACTACATCCAGCGATGCTCAACAAATATTTCTAATAAGATAACGTAATAGACGTCCCCGTAAGAAATGAGATAAATAAACGACAATTATTCTATGTATACGCACTGACGGCTTCAAAAAGAGGAGGTCATGAATAGGTGCGAGCACCTTCTTGCAGCGTTACGTCCAACGAGGTTACCGCATTATAGCGTGTTAAAAAGGGCAAAGGCCAAAAACACGTAGCAAGAAGCATGACGATAATCAGCGACGAATTGCGTTTGTTCCCAGAAACTATAAAAAATAATCGACTTTAAATATGCTATTACTCTTTGGCGCACTACAATCAGTAATAGCGTAAAAACAAAAACGCAGGAGGTGGCTTATGTTGGCGCCTAGGGCTTCGTGATTCTAATGCAATTAAATGCAAAGGTGCAAGCGAGCGGGACAAGAATGATGAAAATAATCCCTGGAGAAGGGGAACAAGAGGGACAAAGGACAAGCACAAATCTCCAAACACAGCTAGGTGACTGGTGCGCGCCCGAAAAAATCCGCCTGGTCCGGGTATCCAAAAGGTAATCAAAAGGTCTTCAATTACTGTTCCCGATTGTCCTATCCACACCGTTTCACGTACCCCGTCCTCTGAATACCAGTTGATGTCGAAGACGGATCGCGTCCAACGCCTGGTCGCCTTGTCGAGAAGTTGGCCGGGCACTTGGATGTTGCAGCCGCGAGTACTGTTGGACACGTAGTACCAGATGGAGGCGCAGGAGAAGCGATGCTCCCGTAGCCTGAGGACGGCCGAGTCTCCGGTGCTTTCCGTTCTTCTGAACAACAGGTAGTAGCCTGGTGAGTAGAGAAATTCGATTTTTAAAGGGATGCCAATGTACCGCATTCTCGGGAGAAAAGAACCATGTTTTTCGGACGGCGTAAATGAACTAACTATACGCAACGCAGAGAGCTGAAACTCCGTAAGGATATGACGCCGCGTATGGGATAGAAAGCGAAAGTTAAAGAACATGACGTTACCTGAATCACGCTATTCAAAAGGAAGACAAAAATGTGCCCTTGAGTTGGCGTCCACCTAAGCCCAATATTCATCGAATAAAAATAACATTTTGGGTGCCTGTAAATTTTGTTTCAGTGAAAATCATCTGTCAGCAGGAATGAAAGCAAAAAGAATAAAGGAAAATCCATTGGTGAATCCTTATGGAATACGTTAGTATAACCCTTGGGAAACGCAAAACACCTCCCCTTTTCTTCTTTGAGAAACGTTAACGCTGACCCCTTCACTTTTTTTTTGTTTTAGCTTTTCCATTTGGGTTTTTCGGTTGCTTCCTCTTTTTGGCTTCATTACGGATTCACTCTTAGCGTTTCCCAAAGGGGGCGTATGTGGCGTTTCCCAAGGATCATGGTCACGCATTCCCTAAAAACTCATCAATCGATGTTTCCTTAATTTTTTTTTCGGGCGACGCTGGCGCGCCTCGTCTTAGCCTCTGTTGCACGCAGACCCGCGTCGGCTTGCCGCTTTTTGCGCCGCATTTCGGCCGGCCGAGCTAGGCGCTGCTTACGCTCCTCTGTCTCGTTCGCCCGCCTTGCTCGCTTAGTAGCGGCATCCGCTGCCAGACGCTGCTTTTGCTGTTCACCGGTTTCCCGCGCGGGCATTGGCTTCCACCCCGTGACGTCACCTCTTTCTCGCCTTTGTCCTTCGTTACTATCCTCCTCTCTAGGCGGTGTGCTTCCCTTTCCACTGTTTTGCGCGCAGACGGACGGCGTAAGCCTTTCCCCGAAATAAGTGCTGCAGGCGCCCCCGATGTCAGTTTGGGGTTTGACGTATATTTTTATTTATTTTACTTATGAGAACCCATCACTCCTAACACAAGTTGGGACAGGTGTGGAGTAAACGTTCAGATTAAATATACAAGTTTACATAAAATATGCAATATAAATGAAAAAGAACCAAAATAATACCGCCCATTAGGCCTGCATAAACGCTTAAATCAATAAAATAAATAATTTACTTGAAACACCTTTCCAGGCACTACGCCAAATACATGCCTAACTCTGCACAAGCTTGGCAAGTTATGAGGACTAAGGTGGGCCTGCACGGTTTCGCTCCCGGGCGTTACGAAGATTTCCTTGGCGTATGAACCAAGGAGCCATTTGGGAAGGCTACATCTGGCACTTGTTTGCAAATTTAGACTTAATATTGCAAGATGAAACCGAAAAGTCAAAAGTAATCCGACTCTTGTTGGGCGACTTAGGCCCAAGGATGCCAGATTAGAAAAATAACTACCAGCAGTGAAGCCTTACTTGGGTACTTTGGCAGGGCCAAGATACCCAGGCTCTGGTCAAAGAACTAAAGTCTGGTTCGACTCTACCATGGTTGGGAGTTTTAAAGCCCTAAACTCCCAAACAAAAACAAATTGTGGCCCAACAAAGTGTTCAACACTTCAATATAGTGCGAAAATAAGTCTAAACAGTAAGCATTAGTTAATAACCACGTCCCGTGACGAGAACAAACACAACACATGTAACGGCTTATGTCACATATATTTTAAATGATATTTGCTAATTCTTCTATACCGTTTTATCAACACAATATTCTGGGATAAACATTATTCCAGTCACGTATAGTTTCAAAAGCACAGATAGTAATTTTTAAATTTTACGCCAATAGTGCAGCGCGCTTGGTGGAGCGCGCATGTATGGAATCAGCAAAACGCGCGTCTTAGGGACAGTCGCCCTTCTGTTGCCGTCGCAGAATGTACGGTTCTTCTTTTGTTCAGTTGCGCTGTTTTGAGGCACAAGACCGCCTCATTGACCGTTTATTTTCGGTTTTATATTCCTCTGCCTATTTATTTTTCCATCTTGGCAGCTTTTACTGTTCCGTCTTGATAACTTTATGTTCTCAAACTTTCGCGTTCTATCACCACCGCTAGCGTGGTGATAGCCTGGTGACTCCAACGAAGCTCCAGTTTTCTGGGGCGCGAAGTTCATATATACGGACCTTAAAACACGGGTCTTTTTGTCCCAAACACCCATTATATAAATTATTGTAGCCACTGTCCTCCCAAGAGACGTTGGTTATGCATAGGAGATTCGTATCATTTAATTACAACTTCTAAGTTAATACGCGCTATTAGATGGCGTTAACGCCCCGAAGGAATCGCAAAACATTAAGCGCGAATACATAAAGTAATTCTCTGCATGCATTGAGCTGTCAGTGGCAATACGTTTAGTGCGCACTGAAACTAACAAAGAAACTAAAAGTTTCTACATTTAATTTAAGCCTGACACATGTTTGGTCACTGCTAGCTTTAGAAATGCAGGCTGCGGCAAAAACATATTTGAACGTTTTTCTTCGCGGTTCCTTCTTCGGTGTTTATATAGCTGCTCATTGGTTGCCGAGCGATCATAAGGGGACGAGAACATGTCGACCCCTGTGTTTCTTAAAGAGACGCTGAACTGCACAAAACATTTTTTTCCAGTGCTTGCAGGGGACAATTTCGCAAAAAAGAAGGGGACACCTCGCGACAAAGGCCACATTGCCACTCCTTCCGGCTTCTAGTTGAGGGGTTGAATGTGCTTGCGGTTCTCAAATGTTTTTGCCGACTGCCTTTTTACATAAAAAATAAAGTAAGGCGAGTTTACTCAGTTTTTAACGTTAGGGAGCGATTTTAAGTAGATCGAACATAGGGACAGTTGTGCACACAATGACAGGGAATGAGAAGAGGAACACGTAGACGACAGACAAGCGCCTGTCTATCGTCTACGTGTTCCTCTTCTCTGTCCCTGTCCTTTTGTGCGCAACTGTCCCTAGGTTCAATCTATACCAACTCGCCCAACTGTCTACATTACTACATTCTAAGTAGCAATTAGCGAGAGTTGAAATATTGTTTCATGGCCCCTTTAACTGCACGAGGAAGTCTGCGAGAGCATTTTTTTTTAACACCACTCGAGCCTAGAATAGACTGCTCTGAAATCCGCGAGAGACCATAGTCGCGCGAACGCGGCGGGTAACAACAAACGTGGACGGCGCCGGCTTTTTTTTTTCGGCAAGTAAATTTGGTCGGCGCAAGAAAGTTTTCCGCGAGTGTGAACGAGCCATAAAACGCAACTGTTCATGCCACGACAGTACTCTGCTCACCCTACCTACGCATGCACTTGTTTGTTTAGTTTAGTATTTTTTAGGGCTAATGAAGAACATATTTTTTTCGTTTTGAAAGGTAGCAGAGTTCTTTGCTTAATATATAGATAAAATGCATAATAGGTAGACAACAACAACATAGCACTTTTTTTTTTTGTTCATGTTTCACTGCTTGTTTTTTGGTGCTTTTTACGGCCGATGGCACAATCGCATTCACTGTGAAGCGATTATCCACGAAGACTCTCGAAAACCGCCGTGCCTTGTTTCAAAAACTGTCAGTCACTAAAGAAAATATTTTGATTTCGGTTTTGAGAATTTTTAACTTATCCTTTTGCGTGAAGCATCCTTCAAAGACAAAAGTTTCGTTTGTTCTTCACGTGATATTTTTAGAAACAAGTTGTGCACCATCCTGCGGCCCCAAATAAGCGAAACATTTCAGTAGTATAATTTTGTTTTGCCGTCACATTTTAAATTACATTCAAAATACTGCAGCGAACCCCAACTACAGCTTAAGACACGCAGGACATTGTTGAATATATACTGACGCTTTTTTGCTTTCCGATTCGTGCCGCGACGTTCTTTTTCGTTGATAAATCAATGTCATTCAAAGCATCAGGTGGGCTAGCTGGGTAAATGTCATTAAAACAATAGTGCAAGGACGACGGCAGAAAGAACGAGAACACTTTCCTGTCTTCTCGTTCTTCCTTCCGTCGTCCTTGCGCTATTTTTAGTGATGATACCAATATCATTGGTTGGGGACTTATCATAAGGTGATCGGTTCTCGCCATACCGGGCTTTCTTCAAGCTGTCTGTGATTTTGCGAGCTGAAAAATCGCAGGCAGCACTGGGTTGGAAAATAAAATTGAATTGAATTGAATTATATAGGGCGTCGCAAGCGGGTCGTGTCTTGTAAAACAAACGAGCCGAAAAAATTGGTACTTGCAGATAGACAGTTAAATATTTAATTTGATGTGCACTCAGCAGCTCAGTCTTACCGTGTGAAATTTCAAAACATAAATATCTTCCCGTAAAAAAAAAAAAAAAAAAAAAACATTTAGGCAATCAGTTTGTCAAAGTAAATGATGTGCACGTTCGCAAACCTGCTCGCAGCGCCTTTCGGGAGATGGCACCAGAAGTAAATTATCGTCGCTGACACCGCCCTCCGCGAACGCACCCAACATTGGCTTTGGCAAGTTTTTTTGCTTTAAATTTTTTTACAGAAACAAAACTACGCCTTGAAACTTCTTACCATGAGACTGACCTGATCAGTGCATTTTCGGCGAATGTTTGAGCATAATATTGTCACGGATGAAAATTGATGAGGCGATGATAACTGAAGAAACTAAACGTTTAATGGGGCGAACTTGTGCCCAAAAATAAAAAAGGGAGCAGAAGAAAAGAGTAGAGCGTCGCGGGCGTCGATGGCGGCGTAACAGTAGGATCGTACGCTGAGGCGTGACTGACTCTGGCTCGCTACGCAAAGCCCCATATGTACACGTGTGAGCTTCTGGAATAGTAATCGGCGCAGAAAGTTCGACGCGTAGAACATTCGCACCTCGAACAAGCACCAGTATTCTGGAATTTGCCAGAACACTAAAAGGCAGGGATACACAAAAGACACGTCGAACCCTGGAATCGAACCCTGGCTTTTCGCGTGGGAGGCAGGTACGATAACCGTTAGGCCACGCGCGCGCTGCCTACTTGGCCAGCTGCGCGCGCGGCAATATATGCAGTCGCCGATTTTTTCGGCTTGTGTTTACAACGGAAGGCCAACCCGCTTGGGAGAACCTAAAGTACTATATGCACTGTTGGCTAGATCGAGTGCAAGCACAGATTGTACGCGACGACCAAGTCAGTGTTTTTGAAAGTCAACAAACAAACCAGTTATGCAAGACAGGGTGCACCCGATTGCCGAAGCTGGACTCGTAGCTCATCCGGGGCCTGAAGGCCATCATTGTATATTATGTGGAAAATATGAGCAGGTCTAAATAGGTGGCGATTGCTACGACGCCAAACATTTCTTCTGGTGAGGTACCATTCGTAAACTTTAAAGACAAGGAATAGTAGCAAATTTACGTCATGTGGATTAATCCTGATACATATACGTTAAAAATAGGGTATGTCTATAGTTTCATGCAAAATACGTAAAATAGCTAATCGCTGCAATCTAAGAAGTACCTCGGCGATTAGTGAAACTAGAAATATGCTTAGTCCTAAAACAAAACAAAAAGCACTGCCCTGCAACAAGGTGCATAATGTCTCCCCATGCTTAGTTCCGCAGCGCAGACAGGAAGGACTCTTTACGTCTAAATATATTTTCAGCCTTGTCATTTTTGTGATGTTCTTTCGTAGATAGCTGCGATTGACTCTCCCAAGTGTTCTGCGGAACAGCAGACGCCTCCTGTTTTCATAGAGTGCAGAAGCAATGAACACAAAGGCACTTGGTGTCTGCTTGCGGGGTTTTGTTTTAAAATGGATTTGTAACTCACCGTCTTCTGAGCCCAATGTGTGGTCTCTGGCTAGCTCGCCGAAGCTCCCAGCTCGCTGGACTTGCCATCCTTTGACGCCTTCTGTAACATTTGGTGATGAGTAGAAATAAAAACCATGGGTGAAACATACGCATGCTCATAATTACTGTACATTACTTTGCAACATGGGCACAACTTTGTATTTGATACGTTTTTATGGTAAAACACCTCAGTCACTCTTGATTGTTACCTCAGAGGCACCACATGACCGAAACAAAACTAATACAATAAATAACTGTGTGAAAATAGCTTATAGTTACTGAAAAAGCTAAACTGTTTCTCGCGTAGTTCTTTAATTGAAATACATGAAATACGTCAACTGTTCTGATCAACCGGAATCTTTTACTGCTGCGTTTGTAGGAGCCATGCATTTGCAGAAATACTCCATGTGTGTTTATGAGAAACTAGCGTCTGACTTTAACGCCTACATTGTAAAGCAATATTCAAAAGTAGGCACAACTTCGGCAAATCTAAGTCCATGCACCGGGGCGGATTTAAAGGGGTGGGGGGTGGGTGTGCTCCCAGCCTTATAACTTGAGAGCACACATAAAAACAGTGAGAATTCAACAATTCTCAAGAACCATCAGTGTGTTTTTTATACTTTAAGGAATTGTTCACACATACACCAAAGCGCTACCCCAGCGCTGTTAGAGAGAGTTGGAATTAGTGTCGGCCTTGTCGATGAAGCGCTGACTTTGCCCTATATTAGTGATACAGTGCTGAAGAAGGGCTGTGTTATGTTCAGGTCAGCGATGCATAAGCGCTATTCATAGTTTTGACACAGTTCTGCAATGTATGAGTGAACCGGTTTTTACATTGAGGAGGCTGACATAAAGAACACGCAAATATTGTAGCACATACTTGTTTGGATGTTACTGCTATTAATTCAAAGGTTCAGCGAGCTAGACAAGAACAACGTTAATAATCCGCAGAGAAGGAGAACAAGAGAAACAAAGGACAAACTCAAATCTCCAATCACAGCTATGTTACAGGTACGAGAGTGAAAATATTGGCCTGTCTTGATAACGAACGAGCAACCTCTCAGTTTTTAATGGAGCCCTCTACCAACTGAGCTAAGCAGGACTTGGACGTCAACATAGCAAACGGGTTTTTACATAGCTGTCATCAGTCTAACACCAACAAGGGTGAACCGCTTGCATTTTAAGGTTATGATGATAATCAATAAATTTAAAAGTGCTGCAATCTAAGAAGTACCTCGGCGATTAGTGAAACTAGAAATATGCTTAGTCCTAAAACAAAACAAAAAGCACTGCCCTGCAACAAGGTGCATAATGTCTCCCCATGCTTAGTTCCGCAGCGCAGACAGGAAGGACTCTTTACGTCTAAATATATTTTCAGCCTTGTCATTTTTGTGATGTTCTTTCGTAGATAGCTGCGATTGACTCTCCCAAGTGTTCTGCGGAACAGCAGACGCCTCCTGTTTTCATAGAGTGCAGAAGCAATGAACACAAAGGCATTTGGTGTCTGCTTGCGGGGTTTCGTTTTAAAATGGATTTGTAACTCACCGTCTTCTGAGCCCAATGTGTGGTCTCTGGCTAGCTCGCCGAAGCTCCCAGCTCGCTGGACTTGCCATCCTTTGACGCCTTCTGTAACATTTGGTGATGAGTAGAAATAAAAACCTTGGGTGAAACATACGCATGCTCATAATTACTGTACATTACTTTGCAACATGGGCACAACTTTGTATTTGATACGTTTTTATGGTAAAACACCTCAGTCACTCTTGATTGTTACCTCAGAGGCACCACACGACCGAAACAAAACTAATACAATAAATAACTGTGTGAAAATAGCTTATAGTTACTGAAAAAGTTAAACTGTTTCTCGCGTAGTTCTTTAATTGAAATACATGAAATACGTCAACTGTTCTGATCAACCGGAATCTTTTACTGCTGCGTTTGTAGGAGCCATGCATTTGCAGAAATACTCCATGTGTGTTTATGAGAAACTAGCGTCTGACTTTAACGCCTACATTGTAAAGCAATATTCAAAAGTAGGCACAACTTCGGCAGGTCTAAGTCCATGCACCGGGGCGGATTTAAAGGGGTGGGGGGTGGGTTTGCTCCCAGCCTTATAACTTGAGAGCACACATAAAAACAGTGAGAATTCAACAATTCTCAAGAACCATCAGTGTGTTTTTTATACTTTAAGGAATTGTTCACACATACACCAAAGCGCTACCCCAGCGCTGTTAGAGAGAGTTGGAATTAGTGTCGGCCTTGTCGATGAAGCGCTGACTTTGCCCTATATTAGTGATACAGTGCTGAAGAAGGGCTGTGTTACGTTCAGGTCAGCGATGCATAAGCGCTATTCATAGTTTTGACACAGTTCTGCAATGTATGAGTGAACCGGTTTTTACATTGAGGAGGCTGACATAAAGAACACGCAAATATTGTAGCACATACTTGTTTGGATGTTACTGCTATTAATTCAAAGGTTCAGCGAGCTAGACAAGAACAACTTTAATAATCCGCAGAGAAGGAGAACACGCGAAACAAAGGACAAACTCAAAACTCCAATCACAGCTATGTTACAGGTACGAGAGTGAAAATATTGGCCTGTCTTGATAACGAACGAGCAACCTCTCAGTTTTTAATGGAGCCCTCTACCAACAGAGCTAAGCAAGACTTAGACGTCAACATAGCAAACGGGTTTTTACAGCTGTCATCAGTCTAACACCAACAAGGGTAAACCGCTTGCATTTTAAGCTTATGATGATAAATCAATACATTTAAAAGTGCTGCGAGCTGGACAATAATGACGATAATAATCACTGGAGAATGAAAACAAAGGACAAGCACAAATCTTCAAACACAGCTAGTTGACTGGTGTGTCCAGGAATTATTATCGCTATACTTGTTGTGGACACGAACCTAAAAGTAAATGTTTTTTTTTTTTATGGTTATAGCAGTCTGAGCTGTCATGGTAGTCGCTAACGGTTATGCGCAGTGTGAGCATAAAAAGTAGTACAAAAATATTTATAATATTTGAAAACTCACATGAAGAAGTGCGATACACTCAACTTACGCGTAACGTCCACCCATGGTATGCAGACGTCCTCTTCAAACGTGCAGAGGTCTAAAGAAACAAATTTAGACAAAGCTTTTATTTTCTGCAGACATTGATCTACCTTATAAGACAATGACGCGATAGACACTTTTCAAAAGAGCCCGACATGTATAGTAACTACTGCGCCAATGATATTCGAGTCCGCCATTACTTGGTCACGTACTCTAGACATCTATTCGACACGATGACTCGGCCAACGTTTGGCGCGAACTAGGCTCAGCTCGTACCGAAAACCAGCGCTGCGTCAACGTTGGCGAGGAGTCGGATTCAATCACAAACCTCGCGCTCAAGAAATGGCGACCACCAATGTTGCTTGATGGGCTTTAAAAAAAATGTTTTGGCGTGAGATGACGAGTTTAAGAAAAGTTGACTCTTCATGACCGTTAGTTAAAGGGCCGCCTCTTTTGTAGGGCTTAAGGACACACTTAAAACAATTACAATTAGTTCACAGTGAGGTGACGTGAATATACTTTTTATGCCTAAATCGTGATAAACAATGGATAAGTTTATTGGCGAATTTACTCAAAAGCTTCTTCCGCAACACAAAAAGAACAGTGAAGTTTTCAACCTACTTTTTTAGTTAAGCAACTTTGTGTGAAAAGAAAACTATTTGGCCCAAAAATTATTGAGTTTTTTTTTTCATCAAAACTGGATTTGGGTACAAACTTTTCATGTGCAAGCTTGTAAGTTTGAAAAGGAGCACACTGACATAGAGTAATGGCCTCGTTTGATGTACCTGCACCTCCTGCTTCGGTGCAGAAAAGTGTACGGCAGTGTACTTTGGTATGTGTATTGAGATAAAACCGGAAGCACGCCGCCACACACTTTCCTGCACCGGTGCAGGAGCTGCAGGTAAATCAAACGAAGCATAGGCAATGTGAAATGGTGGAGGAGATACATTATCAGTGTACGCATTTTGGCGTTTTTTTTTTTTTTGGCTAAATCTGGCGGTGTTTTGAGTCGCCTAGGTTTAGAAATGCCCGTTTTCCCGGTGGTGGGGTTTTCAGCGATTTCCGCATCATGTTAGTTTTATTTTCCTCGTGGTCTAAATTTTTCTAGAGTTTCCATTTGCGAATAGTGAATAACTTCATTTTTGTGGTAAGTTGTAGTCGTGGGGTCGTCATCATTGCTCTATTTCAGCAAAATTGATGTCAGTGAGAGTAACGCTTGCAACACCCTTGAAACGTTACAGTGACAAACCTCGAATCATGCTTTCTACGGTATGGTACGTGAATGTATGCATTCGATTTCCAAATCTGCCATTGGAAGTGGGTCCAGCTAACTATGCACAAACATAAAAAAACTTGGGGGCTATATGGAGCATGCAACCCCCGTCGACCGCCTCGACAGCATACTGGCAGCGCCACCAACAGCGTCCTCCTATTGGGTCCACAAAGACTTGACTTGACCGCAACTGCGCCTTCCCGTGGCTGTTTTCCTGAATCTCGCTCTGGAGTAAAGGTCTGGCACGTTGAAATTAGAGAACGCATTCACGCCCACCGCGGCTCAGTACGTTCTCACGTCATTCGATGCGCAGGTCCAATGACGTGCGACGATCGAACCCGAGCTTGGAGGTCGGGTTCGCTCGTGTTCCTCAGAGTTTTACGCGACAAAATATGGATCTACGAAATGCTTGTTTGTTCGACGGTGAAGAACTTACTACGGAAAGGTATTCGCAAGTGCCAGTAACTGATACATTCTGCACGAGAAGTATTTTTTGCTGCTCTTATTATCAGATTGCTATTTGCTCGATGGCGGATCGAGTACAGTTAACGGGAGTGAGATGATTGCGGCTGTTTTCCCCAGCACATTGAGGCGATCTGTCTTACCAATTTCCAGGTCTTGCGTAAAAAAAAAAAAAAAAAGTTAGTGCAGACTGAGGCTCTGAATGTTTTGTCTAACAATGTACTCGGGTGAGCTGACATTGATTACGAACTAAGGTCGGCCACTACATGATGGCTAGGTGAAATGCTTCTGCTAAGAGTCACACCATAGCGCCGCTATCTTGTCGTATGATTCCCATAGGCTTCTAAGCTTTGGACAGTGGTTAGTGGAAATTCAAAGCGACGTTAAACGAGGCAAAAGACCTGAAACAAATACATTTTTTTCGAAGCATAAAAAAGTTAGTCACCAAGGCGCTGAACTACTAACAAATATCGCTTTGAATGTCGGGACGGTGGAGGAAGGTATGAAAGACAACACGTCTGGTACTTCTTAAAGTACAGCACCTCATTACAGCGACAGAAGAAGATATACTCTTACCGATGCTGTCTGCTAGATGCTAACTTTTTCCCCTGTCTTTAAGCATTTTACTTCAAGAATGCACAACCAAGTAGCCAAACTTGCCATCTTAATACATCTGGTACCTTCGTGATAACCGTAAGATCATGAAATGGGCATCGTTTTCTCGATGAAAGCAATTTGCGTCGAACAACTAGCTGCCGTCTAAAGTTCTTTTTTTATTATCATTAATCGCGCAATGTTTAGAATAATTATAAGAGTAAACCTTTTGTGCGCCTGGATTTTTAACCGTTTTGATCGGATTTCCTGGATTCCTATTACGGGGTTTTGACTTTTTTAGTTGGGATCATTGGGACAGCCTATGGGAAAATTATTATTCGGGTCATTATTTAACATATCTACAGGGTACGCCGTTAAAAAAAAAAAAAGAAAACAATTGCCACGCCTTGCAACATTCGAATTTCAAATGTACATACTTGAAATTGGGCAGGGTAGCCTAGTTTCGCAAAACGTTTTATGTCTATTTTTTTCAGAGCTCAACTCGGAAGCAGCGAGTTTAAAAATAAAGCAAAATCGGGGACCATATATTTCTATGTCTTACACCAGCCTGTTTGTCGAATCTACGCTGGTTTGTGACCTTGCTCCCAGGTGGTCATCGCTAATATATTTTGTTAGAAATAATAATTATCGCGATTATGTCGCTCGTCGCCACCCTCTACACTTTGTTCTTGGTGTTTTTGCGTTGAGCACGCCACTCGGGAGCAAGCTCATAAACCCAGTCTCGAGACGACAACCGGGCTGCTATAGGGAAAATAAAATGCACGGTCTACGATCTTGGTTTACTTTCAATTTATTACTACCTCCCGGTTGAGCTCTAAACAAAATACACATAAAACGTCGGGTGTAACTACGTTCGCGTGCCCAATTTAATTTATGTACGTTTGCAATTCGAATTTTGCGAGCCGTATCATATGCATTGGTCCTTACGGCCGCACCCTGTATATTGTCGCAATAAAATAAACCTATATTCGCTGACAGCTTAAAGAAACGCCGAGCGTATAGATCCGACAATCTCACAGACCCTTCTTAAAAGAGTCCGCACCAACACCTGTCCGCCATTGCTTCCTCACACACCCAGAGCATGCATTGGACAACAAAGTCTGCGTCAGCATTCGGCGTGAACTCGGCTCAGCTCGTATTGGACACGAGAGTGACGGAAGCGTTCGCCGAGGACTCGGATCCAATCGGGCGCTTGGTGTCCAAACAACGGCGACTGCCAATGTTGCTTGGTGGACTTTCAGAAATGGCCTATCATTATTCCTTCCTAGCCAACGAATCTTCGCCGTAGGCCACTATAATGATGCCGAAAAACGATCCACAAAGAAAAAGGTGGGAATACGATAAGCCATACCCTAATTTGCTTAAGCGTTGGGCAACTATTATATTTATATGTCTCTGCTTAATGTTACTATATTTGAAAATGTTTTGTAGGTCTTCGTCGGCTTCCTTTACCGTCACGCGGACAGTTTCCATCGGTGAACTCGACATCGTCCAGCATCACACCTGAGGCTTCGAGGGGATTGGGCGATGAGACCGCTTCGAACACCAGCTGCGGAAAGCAAAATATACGACATGTGAAAACCATCGGAGCAGTTTGCGTTTAAATTCAACGCATGACAATCAACATGAGGATATTATTTTTTTTACCAAACTCAGCTCAATATGAAGTGAAACTTTTTCTGCATGGAACGGTATGCGAGTTCGCGGCGGCATTGCGTGTGTTCGGGAGGGGACCACGCCATTTTGTAAAAAACGAAACTTTAAAACAATGGCAAATACACCTGCAAACATTTATATAGTACAATTCCGTCATTGGAATCAACAGGTACATTACAGCGAAGGCAGCCCCCCCCCCCCCCTTCCACTGCATCATCCCGACACTGACTAGAAAAGAACACCTGAGTGCTGAATTTTCAACGTCAAATTGAACATGAATACCGAGTCAACATACAGCTGTCACTCCTGGCCAATCAATGAGAACACCAGTCCCAGTTGAATGCTGAGTCAGCACTCGTCTCCATGCTTTTCTCCGCGCTGTGCTCCTGGCGGTGAGGTAGAACATTTACTCAATGCTGCCTCGTTGACGTGGTGTTGCTCGGCAACGCGCTACGAGTGGGACCTTCACATTGACACAGTGCAAGTTATAGGTTGGTTTGCAGTTATCTCTCTCTCTCTGAAGAAAATAGTCACGCTCTTTGGTCATGGTGTGTGGAAGGCATCTCCGACAGGTACGTTTACCGTGTCCTAAAAAGTGGTCCGTCAGTTTACGCCCGATGACGTCATCAGAGTGTTCATGCCATCACCGGCCGCGACCCTTGGCGGTGTAACAGCGGCAGGGGTGGACGTGACAGACACTTGTTCTGCTGCACGTCACTCGCCAAGGACAGAAACTGAGGGAAAGGATGAGACGAGATTGTGGGTGCACGTCAAAGCGCCGATCTTTGGTTGGAATGATTAGTGGTTGGAACGCGTTCGAGCAATGAGTAGTGACGCCATGTAGCCTGCGCTTTATGGCTACGCCAGAGCTTTTTACCGCTATCACTTACAAGATGAGAATTGCAATAAAGAGCTTGAGTTGTCAAGCCTTTAGCGCGAACTTCCTACCTTCCGCAAGGCTATGACGTCCGGCCATTCTCACTTTCTCGGTGACACCACTAAACCTTAAAACCAGAGCTAGCCGTTCTCAGCTTCTACGGTCCCACAGTTTTTATCTGTCTGGCTGGACAGCCGACGGAAGCTTGGGCCCCCCAGGAGTTGGGACGCCACGACGATAGCGACACTCGCGTTCATTCATACGTTAATTGCCGGGACATCTAGTGCCAACAACCACGCTGGGAAAATCATCCGGAAACGGGACACGTAGGCTTCTGTGACGCCATTGGTTGCCGCTTCGGGACCATTTTTTGGTGTACGGGAAGGTTAGGACGCCAAACACGCCGCTCGAAGACCCTCTCCAGGAACCGCGTTTTAGGTGAACCACTACACCGTTATTGGAAGCGTACCTGCCACCGCGTCCTGGACGAAATGGTGACGGTGCGCGGGTTCCACCGGCCTGGTGTGGGATCCGTGTACAGCGAAAGGACAGGATCCCGCAGAAACGTTTGTTCGTTGTGCCTGCAGCGTTGTTGAAGAACGAGCATTTCATCAAAATAAAGCTTCAGATACAGACTTTGAAATTATTTAGTGCATCATATCGCAGTATCGTATAGAAGCGGGAAATTAGCTTTAAGTCAATTGTAAACCAGGAGCAGAAAAAAAAAGGACGGACGACACAAAACTCAAAAAGATTTGAATTTTTTTGCCGTCCGTCATATTTTTTCTTTGCGGCTAGATTACTATGTCTGCCTAACTCACCCGTTCTATCACTTTAGTATAAATGCATGCTTAATTATAAAATCTTCTCCAACCTTTTAATTTTTTGCAGGAAATAAGGAACTCTAACCAAAAGTTTAATACAGATCGAGTAACCCGACGTTTCGAGACCAGTTCGGTCTCTTGATCACGGGTGAGTGAAGAAAAGAACATGCGTCGCTTAAATGCATATACAGGTGTATGGGGCTTTGCTGACTTCACGCAGTCCCGAGACGTAGCTTCATTTCGAACAGGGAATACGAGACTAGATATAGTTCAATTAAACGCTTTTCATTTATCTAATGAATATTATTTTATACCACCAATCACTGAATAATCTGGTGTGTACATTGACCCCGTAGGTGTTACACGACTCCGCCGAAGAAACCGTTGCTATGGGCGATGCTATGAACGCATACATGGGACTGAATTCCGGTCCGAAAGAACCATCGTTCAAAATTTCGGACGTGGAGTTTAAACGTCTAAAATTTATAGATATAGGAAGCCTAGATTTCACAATTACCACGAAAGAAATTTGCCGACTATCGACTCTTTCTGAAATATTTGCGACGGCAGCTTCCGGTCTTTGAGAAGTATGAAGATGCCTGCTGTAGACCACAAGCGTACACAGAATGACTGAAGTACCGTAAAAACCCGCATATAATACGAGGTTTTTTTCCAAATTTTGCCATGTAAAATTTGTGGCTCGTATTATACGCGGGTCCCAACAATTTTCAGCTTCAATGAGGCGCGATCTAACGCAGTTCGACGTAGTTTCGGTTTCGAAGCAATATGGCGTTCAAAACAGCTATCATCATTATTAAAATCACAATGTCCGATGCGCCACCATCCGTCCACAGTCAGGCTAGGCAATGGCGTCGGCGCGAAAACAATGCTCGGCCGCCTTCAAAAGATAAGTTGTTTTGGTTGTGGAAGACATCGGCAACAGTGCTGCCGGACGACAATTCGCCGTAAATGAAGGGAGCATCCACGGATGGAGACGACAAAAGCAAGCTCTGTTCGCGTGCAACGGAACAAGGAGAAGCTTTAGAAACCCAAAGAATGGCGTGTTCGCCGACTTTAGTCGAGGCAAGTTTCAGCGACTTTGTGAAAGGGCAACGTGAAACGGCACCTCGCGACCTCGCCGTAAACATCGAGCTGCTGCAAGAGAAGGCGAGAGAACTTTGGCGGAGCCGACATTGGGCTGCTAGCTTTATGCGCCGCGCCAGGTTTTTACTGCGTCGGCGCACGCTCGTCGCTCGCTCTTTCAAAAAGTGCGGGAGCTCAAATGCGCTCGAAGGCACTGAAGACGACTGCCTTTGAGAAGAGGCGTCGGAGAAGGAGTCTGATGGATGTGATGACAGTGATTGAGGTTCAATTACGACGCAAATAAACGTTTTTCTTAAGACTTCTTGGGTCGTATTTTTCGTGGAAAATTTTCGCAGTCTTTAAATTGTTTCGTATTATACGCGGATAAAACTTTTTTTTCTTTTTCGCTGTCCTCAAATCATGCCTCGTATTATACGCGGGTTCGTATTATATGCGGGTTTTTACGGTATATCATGTGCAACGGTTTTAATCATTCGCATAGTTACACGTTTTGATCTTGTATTTATTGGGAACATGGCCGGCCTAGGAAAACTATTGTATGTGCGTGCGATAGGCGATACTGTCTGACAAAAATCACCACACGTATGGAGATCTGCAGACATAGAGTGAAAAAAGCATATGTTTAGTACATGATATCAAAGCAGCGTCAAACACTCTTTTTTGATTATGCAGAACCCCTTTTTTCCATCTCACATATCGGTTCAAGACGCCAAACTAAGTTTTTCAAGCTCGCAATTCTGGTATGTGTTTCGTAGTAGCTTGTAAAGAGAAAGGCCCGGCTGAGTCTTTCGTTTTCAGTAATACTCGAAATAGCAAAATATTGGGATAAAAACATCAAGTAAGTTATAGGGTGCGTTCAGTAGCTACTCCGGAAATCAAGAACCCAACGCCCCTTCCACTAAACGACAAAAAACGACTTCCGGTGCACGTAACTCCGAGTTCTCGAGGTCAAGCTGCCGTCCACCAAGTCTGGAGGGAGTGCACTAGGAGTCAAAAGAGTAGGGTACGAGGTATTTCGAGATTGCGGTCTAAGTTCCGGTGCTGAAATATAAACAAAAATAAAAAAAGAGCAAAATGGCGGGAAAGCTGCGTCGGCTGCGACGTAGGTTCACGGTTCGCTCGCTTTCGTTAATAAAAAGTTCTGAAGATAAGACTAATAACGCCTTCGAATATCGTTTTCAGCTCAGGCCTTTTTTGGAAAATGCCTTGGAGCGCATTTCGCTTCTTTTAGATATGCTAATAAATTTCGTAACCTTTCCTTTGACGCCGTATTTTGACCGCGGTTGCACGGTCGGTGGTTACCGACGATAGTCCTCTCCGTGCAATGCAGCAATGCAGGGCAGTTGGACACACAGCAGAACTGTAACGTGCACGGATTCCGACGGTGTGAATGTGCGCGTGCCGGGTCATCTTCGTGCCACGTTGTGCACGCGACGAACTGTGTGTGTGTGCGCGCGCGTAATCCTCGTGGCGCGTGCCACGCGCCCTGCATCAAGAAAGAAAAAAAGAGAAGGAAGGCGGAGGACAGAAAATGGAGTGCGTTCGAGCGGGCAGACCAGCGTGTGGAAGAAAACCGCCGGGCGTCCAGACCCGGGTTCTTCAAGGCTTCCACCTGGCCTGACCTCCGGCTCCCACGAAGCCTTCACTCCAGTTGAAAGCAGGTGCACGTGTTGCGGAGCACACGTCAAGACCACAGCGGCCCCGTCTATTCCCACACGCCACCCCAGACGCCGACGCCGTGCCAACGCCGCCGCCGACCCACCGGCTTCAAGCTGCACCCTGGGCTTTCCGGTACGTGCTTTGTCGCCGCTCCAGCCCACATCACCTCCCAAGACCCAGCGCCACGAAACAAGAAAGCGTTAAGTTGTTACAGCGAACTTTCCGGTTGCCCTTAGTGAGCAGCATTGAAGCAGTGTGCCGACATTGCGAGAACAATCTGTCGAACGTGCGTTCCTATAACTATTTCCCGAAAGTCATACCATTCATAGTTTTTGGTGTGTAAATTTAATTAGTGTGTTTTCATCTTGGCATATTGTTTTCTAATATAACGCTGTTTTCTACTTAAACGGTCTCGTCTTTCTCAATTCACAGTACCTGATACCCATGATTCTTCACAATTGGCGTCCGCGACAGGACGAGACCGTTTGAATCTTGTGGTGCATAACAGTAGAAATGGAGACGAGGGAAATCATATCTCTGGGCCAAGCGCTAGGTCTCGCAGGAGACGACTTACGCAAATGGGTAGAGGCGGGACGAGAGCGTGAACGGGACGCGAAGGTAGCGGAAAGAGAAGCGACAAAAGAAAGGCTAGACGCCGAACGCGCACTGGCTTCTCTTGAGCAGGAAACTCTCCAGCTAAAGCTTCGCTTGGCAGAGGCTGCATTCCCAACAGCATCCGCCGCCGCGGGTGACAGCGGTACAGGTCCAGAACCGTCGTTCATGATAAACCCGCATAAGCTAATCCCAGCATTTGACGACAAACGCGATGATTTGGACGCGTACCTCAAACGGTTCGAACACATCGCCGTAACGCACAGCGGGCCAATAGAAAAAGCCTCCGCGCCTCCGCCACGGAGGAGGACGGCGCCGCGAGGCGTCAAACACCATCTTCCCGAGGGGAACCATGGGGTGATGCGGAGCATCGTGTTGGTTCCGAGGAAAGAGTCAGTTGCGTGCTGACGTCGAGAGATGGCGCCACCGACTGCCCTAGCGTTACCCCCTACGCGAGCCTTCGTCGCGGCTCGCGGCAGAGAAAGTTGGAACGCTCGCCGCTCGCCGTTTATTTTATTTTTTTCACACTTGAAGGAGAGGAGACAAGAGGAGGAGAGTTGCGCGTGCGCGCGCGGTGTGAGGAGAAGCCAACGCACGCGCAGTGCACGCAGCTGGTAGAGAGAGAGAGCGGAGAGAGTAACGCGCAGCTGTTGGAGAGAGGGAAGGAGGAGAGTTGCGCGTGCGTAGTTCGAGTGCCGACTACATCGCGGACGCGGGACATAGACCCGAGCAAGAGATGCTCCGCATCTAAAATGGGCCACTGCTTTGAGTATGTGACTAGGCGGGGAGGCACTGAACGTTTTTGAAAGATTATCCCCGGAGGATTCAATGAAATATGATCAGGCCAAGCTCGCGCTGCTCCAACGCTTTCGCTTCTCAGCGGAAGGCTACCGTGAAAAGTTTCGGGAGAGCAAACCCCTAGACGCTGAAACTAGAAAGAAGTACGCCGCTCGACTCTCTAGTTTTTTCGATCGCTGGATGGAAATGTCCAAAACGGCCACAAACTTCGAGAGTGTACGAGACCTCGTTGTCGCAGAACAGTTCCTCAACAACTGCCACAGCCAGTTGGCGTTGTTTTTGCGCGAGAGGAACTGCAAAACACTGAGTGTAATGGCCGAGGCGGCAGACCATTATCTCGAAGCGCAACATCAGCGAAACTTGCTGTTGTTCAGGAAAGCGCCTGAATCAGAGAAATCAAAGGACGAGAGTAGAGAAGCCACCAAAAAGCCTCATATCAGATGTCTCGTTTGTGACAAAAAGGGACACAAAGCATCTGACTGTCGCTCAAAGCCCACGCAACTGTACTGCGTCTACTGCCGTAGGCCAGGCCATGATTTGAAGACGTGTAGGAAGAAGAGTCACGATCCAAGACAAGCTTCTTCGGGTGTATCTCCTAAGAACGTACGCCATGAGTCGCAACAAGTCGGAAGACACAAACCTAAGAAAAAAAAAGGCTGCCAAAGAGGCTGTAGATGTTGCCCTAGAGAGGACGATCGAAACGTACGACATGATGGTTGTGGAAGGGGAACTGTTAGGACAGCCTGTTTTGGTTTTAAGAGACACTGGCAGCAACACTCTGATCGTGCGCCGGTCGCTTGTCCCAGAAACAGCACTTACAGGGTCAAAAGCTACTCTTCTGTTGGTAGACGGCACCCAACTGGAGGTTCCAGAGGCCAAGGTCGACATCGCTTCACCATATTTCAAGGGTACCGCGATCGTGAAATGCCTAGAGGCACCGCTTTATGACGTCATAGAGGGAAATGTTCCCGGCTCGCACAAGGCCACTTGTCCCGAACCATACTGGAGGGGATCGTCCAAAATTGCTGAACTTCCGACTTGTAACGAAAAAGTCGGCAGTGAGACTGAAGGTCATGAACCAGCCTTAGTTTTGGCGGGAACACGTTCTCCTGCTGAACACTCGCAGGTGCTCTGTTGTGGACATCGATTCCCTACAAATGACGAAGAAGACATTTCAAGAAGAGCAAGGAAAAAATGCAACTTTGCAAGGTTGCTGGGAAAAAGTAGGAAAAGTATTTCCTGGCAAGAGGGACACCTCACACACGTAAACAGTGGACAAGGGAATCTTGTTCCGCTGTTATCAGCTGTCACCAGGCAAGATCTTGAAACAGGCGGTACTGCCTAAAGTTCTGAGGGCTCAGGCATTAAACATGGCCCACGAAAGTCCAATGGCAGAGCATCAAGGCATAAAGAAGACCATCGACCGCATCCTGGAAGCGTTTTATTGGCCAGGCGTACAGAACGAGGTCCGAAGATTTGTCAAGTCATGCGATGTCTGCCAGAAGACCTTTCCTAAGGGTAAGGTGGGCAAGGTCCCGCTTGGTCGCATGCCATTGATCGACACGCCGTTCGAGCGCGTCGTCGTAGACATTGTCGGTCCGCTGTCGCCAACATCAGCTAAAGGGAACCGCTACATTCTCACGTTGGTCGACTTTGCCACACGTTACCCGGACGCCGTAGCACTGCCGTCAATAGACTCGGCCACGGTGGCAGAAGGACTCTTGGAGATGTTCTCCCGGATAGTATTTCCTCGCGAAATTCTCTGTGATCGAGGCACTTGTTTCACCTCTGACCTGATGAGAGAGGTCAACGACCTGGTGGCAATCAAACGTCTCAGCACAGCTCCCTACCATCAGATGTGCAATGGGATGGTTGAGCGGTTCAACGGCACCCTGAAGCAAATGTTGCGAAAACTAAGTCATGAGCAGTCCAAATCTTGGGATAGGTACCTCTCACCACTTTTGTTTGCGTATAGGGAGGTGCCACAATCTAGCCTCGGGTTCTCTCCATTCGAGCTCATCTACGGACGTCACGTGCGAGGTCCGCTTACGGTTCTCAAGGAACTATGAACAGAGGATGAGATCAGTGACGAAGTTAAGACCACGTATGGTTACGTCCTGGATCTCAGGGAGCGACTTGAGAAAACTATGTAACTAGCGCAGCGAAATCTAGTTCAAGCACAAACGAAGCAAAAACGGCACTATGACAAGAACAGCAAACGCCGACAGCTTAGAGTTGGAGACCGGGCTCTAATTCTTCTCCCGACAAGCCACGACAAGCTTCTGATGCACTGGAAAGGACCTTTTCCTGTCACGGGGAAAAAGATTGAGTTCGACTACTGGGTCAACCTGGGGCATACTACGAAGCTCTTCCACATTAACATGTTGAAGCGATATGAAGAGCGCGAAGGGAGAACACCTCTTCAAGCTTTGTCCTTTATTGTTGTAGAGGAAGCGGACTCAGACGCTCAGCTGCCGAGCTTCAACGCAGAAAAAAAGTTACCGGTCTGAAGCTGTGACGGTATCCGACAATCTGAAGGAAGATCGACGGACTGAGGTGCGTAGACTTTTGAAGTCGTACGAGGACATCTTTTCCGAAGTCCCAGGAAAGACGAATCTCATAGAGTGTCGGCTGGACCTGACAACCTCGGAGGTGGTGAACACACCACAATACCCTCTTCCCTTTGCGGTGAGGGACGTGGCGGAGGAAGAGGTGGACCAGATGTTGAAGATGGGAGTAATCGAACGCTCTCGCTCACCTTACAACTCGCCTCTGGTGCTGGTGAAAAAAAAGACAACACGTATCGAGCGTGTATTGATTTTCGCCGCATCAATGACCTCCTAATCTCAGACGCGGAGCCCATACCGAGAACCGACGCGGTGTTTGCAGAGGTCGGAACCAAAAACTTATTCTCAAAGTTTGACCTCACCAAAGGATATTGGCAGGTGCCACTGGAGGAAGGATCAAGGCATAAAACGGCTTTCTCGACACAATCTGGACACTACCACTTCATATTCATGCCCTTCGGCATCAAGACGGCCTCCGACAATTTTCACTAGGCTTATGAGGACTCTTCTCAAGGGGATTGCAAATCTGGTACACATAGTCTAGACGATGTTCTCGTGGCCACAACCACGTGGGAGTAGCATGTTCAGACGCTGCGGCAGTTGTTTGAAAAGATCCGCGAGGCAGGTCTAACAACCAATCCGCAGAAGTGCGAGGTTGAGGTGACCTTCATCACAATCTTTGGGCATCGCTTAGGAGATGGAAAAGTCCAACCTTTGGAAAGTGTAGTGACGAAGCTCGTGAACGCGCCGAAGCCGGAAACCAAGAAGCAAGTCCGGTCTTTCTTGGGACTGGCGGGGTATTATCGTAACTTCGTCCCACACTACGCACAGAAAGCACAACCTCTGGTGGAGACGACTCGGAAAGCCGAGAAAAACAATGTGACTTGGACACCGGAGAGAAAAGCCGCCTTCGAGGAGCTCAAGACGGCACTATCTTCTAGACCAGTTCTGAAGTCGCCGGATGTCAAGAGGGAGTTCGTGCTCGGGACAGACGCCTCTGAGACCTGCATAGGAGCTGTTCTGCTACAGGAGCACGTTGGACTTCTTCATCCAGTATCGTACGCTAGCAGGCAACTTTTGCCGCGCGAAACACGGTACTCCACTGTCGAACGCGAGTGCTTAGCGGTAGTATGGGGCATAGAAAAGTTCCACGTCTTTCTTTATGGAACTTTCTTCGCGGTTCAAACAGACCACCAGCCTCTAAAGTACTTAAGTAAGGCCAAACACCTAAACGGTAGAGTTTTGCGGTGGAGTCTAGCCTTACAGGAATATTGCTTTTGAGTAGAGCGCATCAAGGGCTCTGAAAATGTGGGGGCAGATTATATGAGCCGCCCTTAATCGGCCTTCGTAAAGGGGTAGTTTTGTTTCTGTGTGTTTTTATTGGTTTTTCTTCTGAGCCGACGGCTATTGATTTAATAGTGTTAATCTCGCGCAGTTCGATGAGTTTTTGTTTAAAAAAAAAACTTCGTGAAACGGGGCTTGTGTAACGTGCGCGGATTCCGACGGTGTGAATGTGCGCGTGCCGGGTTATCTTCGTGCCGTGTTGTGCACGCGACGAACTGTGTGTGTGTGCGCGCGCGTCATCCTCGTGGCGCGTGCTACGCGCCCTGCATCAAAAAAGAAAAAAGTGAGAGCCGTTTACAACTCCCTGTAACGCCGAATTGGAGCGCAGCTCTTGAGGTGGAGGAGGGAAGGGTAATTAGGGGAGGGTATACCCCTCCTCCTCCCCTCATTCTTCAATCTGCTCCGGGGGGGTCACGTGACCTCGGGGGGAGGGGGGTCGTGATCTGTGACCTCGGGGGGGAGGGGGAGGGGGAGTCACGTGACCCCTCAGGTCACGTCACCCCCCCCCCCCCCGGGGTCACGTCACCCCCCCCCCCCCCCCCCGAGGTCACGTCACCCCGGGGGGGGGGGGGGGGGGGGGGCTCGCGCGGTGCATTATGGGATATTTCCCATAATGCACCGCACGGTTACGCCGACGGCGACGCCGACGCCGCTCAAGCCGGAAACGGGCGCCTAAGAGCTGCGCTCTAAAAAAGAGAAGGAAGGCGGGGACAAAAATGGAGTGTGTTCGAGCGGGCAGACCAGCGTGTGGAAGGGAACCGCCGGGCGTCCAGACCCGGGTTCTTCAAGGCTTCCACCTGGCCTGACCTCCAGCTCCCACGAAGCCTTCACCCCAGTTGAAAGCAGGTGCACGTGTTGCGGAGCACGCGTCAAGACCACAGCGGCCCCGTCTATTCCAACACGCCACCCCAGACGCCGACACCGTGCCAACGCCGCCGCCGACCCACCGGCTTCAAACTGAACCCTGGGCTTTCCGGTACGTTCTTTGTCACCGCTCCAGCGTACAACACCTCCCAAGACCCAGCGCCACGAAACAAGAAAGCGTTAAGTTGTTACAGCGAACTTTCCGGTTGCCCTTAGGGAGCAGTATTGAAGCAGTGTGCCGACTTTGCGAGAACAATCTGTCGAACGTGCGTTCCTGTAACTATTTCCCGAAACTCGTACCATTCGTAGCTTTTGTGTGTAAATTTAATTAGTGTGTTTTCATCTTGGCATATTGTTTTCTAATATAACGCTGTTTTCTACTTCAAACGGTCTCGTCTTTCTTAATTCATGTACCTGATACACATGATTTTTCACAAGACATGCCCTTACTGTTTTTTGTTGTTTTTTGCGTAGCGAATATTGTGGGGAATGGGGGTATGCGAGTATTTGACGTCGGCTGACGCTCGCTTCGGCCGACAAAGCCTTGATATCCAAGCGCGGCCACTTCCGGTGTGTGTTCGAATACATTTATGAAAAGTTCGTAAAAACGCGCAGAACAAACGTATGGCCGCCTGCTACAGGGACGGAAGCGGAAACTGCACAGGAGCAGCTGAAGAGCTGCGCCTTTCTGTCGTTCAATAGACATTCCGAGAACACTATCTCGAGTTACTCTGTTCGAAGCTGAGGCAGCGACAACCGAACGCGACCATACATATTTTACGGAAAGTTCGTTTGATCACACACACGTGAACTTAAGTAACTTCTGTGCCATCAGAACTTCTTCAAATGTGTGCTGGATCAGACTTCGACGTCCAGACACTTCACGTCGTCGTCGTACGTGATCCGGCTTCACCGTGTTTTCACCGTTATTAAATATTTCGGAAGCCTCCACAGATAGGCGATCGCGCGTTCGCGCACCTCGAGCGTCGATGAGCTGTGCACGGACACTCTTCGCTTTCAAAATCCCAGAGAAAGTTGACCTCGAGAATAGAGTTTCCATCGATCGTCACAAACGTAACTTAACGATCGGCGTACTCCTTCAAAAGGAACCGTTGGACCCGCGAGGCTATTGTATCGTCTCCTAGCAAAGTAAAAACGGTTACGATACTTCATTATGGGTCTTTTCATCGATTTATGGAACTCATACAATAAAGAAAAAGTCTTTATAATCAGAACTTGAGAAACCAAAATGCTTACAAAAAATGTTTACTTCTTATATGACAAATTCTTACCTCACGTTGAACCTTCGTGTATTTGACTGTAGCAACGGCCCTAGAAAAAGTTTGTTTGGAGCTCACTGCCATGTTGTGACGTCGTCATTTACGGGGTCAATTGGCTTCTTAGTTTACACTATTTCTATCACAATTTTCAAAATGCGAGTTAATGCTAACCTTGTGCGCCTCTGCTAAATTCCTTTTAAATTTTACTTGACTAATATGATACAACTTGTATCTTCTGGGGAAGTCTCTGACACAGCAATAACTAAGGCCGGGTTCTACGCTGAATGTTCATTGCTTCAGTATATTTATATTAACATCGCACGGTGACCACGTGTACGAAATCATGCAAACTTCATTATACAAATTGTAGAACCCTAAAATATTTCATGTAATTTTTCACACCTTCAGTGACCTTTGGGTTATGGACGTTTCTGTCGCAACAGTAGAATTTCGAAAGGGTGTGCGCTACCCACACTAAGTTCTACCTTTTACATCATGCATACAAAAAGGCTAACATTGACATCGACTTTTGTAGAAACATATATGTATGCGGTTATGTATGCTCCTTTATCGTTCATGTTCATATAAAAAGATTAGTTATCGATTTTCAAACCTTTCGTGTCAGAGTCGTGTGATTCAGACGACATTGATCCTGGTGGTTTGTTACTAATATTAGTATGGCCCTTAGTACATTACCTAGAACTTGTCTGGTATGTTTATGCCCCCCCCCCCCCCTCCCCCCCAGAAAAAAAGCCGTTCCTCGATTTCCGTTGGATGACCTCACAGTAGTGTCACGTTGTCGCCTGCCGCGTTCCGGGCTGTGTCAGAGCTACCCAGCAGCTGTGGTCGTTGTGACGGGCACTTGTGCTACAGGTCGCTTTCCGGCTCGACACTTCACGGGCGGCGACCACGAGTTAGGATGCCGCGACGGCAGTGAAACTTGCGCTCTCTCGTACTATGTGCCGGGACTTCTAGGTTCGACCGCTAGGATCGCGGCCTCCGACAACGGCAACGGCGGGTTCTGTGAAGTCATTCGTTGCCGCTTCAGATCGAATCTGGACGTATTGGCGGAATGGGGCGTTAAACACGTCAGTCGAAAAGACGCTTGACAGGATCTGTAGTATTAGGAATTGGTGCGGTGTCAATTGGAAATAGGAACCGGATTAACCCTCTACTCGATTAACTCATCAATTAATCGGCTTTGTTTATAGTAGTTAAAAATGTCAAAATAAGCTTTCGCCTCGGCGGAATATGTGATAAATAGCGCAGTAGAATTTTGAATTTTAAATTAACCTTGATGGGGGGTTGTGAACAGTCAAAACGCACCCACACTAACAAATTATTACTTCAGCCGCAGAGGCAAAGAGGTTTGTTGATAATCTCTGGCAATAGCAAACTACCTTGATTGTTGCCAATACGCTGTGCTACACTAAACGAACATTCGCATGGTGTTGAGGTGTTTGGAACACGTATTACCTTTCGCACTTGTTTGGAGTTACAAATCTCGCCCCTAAAGTTTACATTAGGCCAAATGTTCTCCTAGAATTTGCCTTCATACAGGTGTACTCGTCCACGACTGCGTGGTAAAAGCGTTGAAGTTTTACATGTCTTTGTCAAAATGTAACAGATTAGCCGGTTGAATTGTATGTATTGCCTAAAATATACGAAGGCGAATTGCTGCTCATATATTTCTACAAGATCTTCTCTCCAGTGGCTGAGTTTTCTAGCAGCCAATAGGATTATCGGGCGCGTCTAAAATTGCATATTAATTCGCCACGCCACGTATTATGTTATAAATGTGCGATATCATAACAATATTTCAGTCGCTGTTTTCATTTTTAGTTCAAATACAAAGATGCAAATCTATTTTCTTTTCAGTAGTTGTGACTTCAGTTATTCATTTATTGATTTCTTTATTTTGTGTACTCGCGAACCTAACTGTCTGATTTGCTGTATTAATTTAGTGCTGCATGAATAGTCAGACCTCGATGTAAAGAACTTCTATGTAAAGAAACCCCCGATGTAACGAAGTACATAACTTTTTCTAACCGCAAGTGTGTGCACGCGATGTATTTCTGACCTCTATGTAACGAAGTCCCGTCTGCCGAAATTTAGATAACGAAATTTTATGGACAATTTGTCATAAACTTTTGGGTCCCAAAGGAGATTTCGCGAAGCACATGTGCTGAAATGGGCCTCCGATAAAGCGAAAAGGGTGAAACGGGCCGAATCTGGTGAGTGTGGTGTACAGAACGGCTACTAGAGGACACTAGAGCCGCCGCCGTTTTGTCCGTCGGCATCGTTCGCGCTGAGTAGTTCGTTTCTAGGCCTAACTAAAAGCGTGCGTTTCTCGTTGTCCTGGACGATGGAGCCTCGAAGGCGATGGAGCCGCCGCTGACAATGTCGATTACGACAACTTCTATACACCGACTCTGCTGTCATTGCGACGGAGGAGGTGACCGACGAGGCGATAGCTAGCGATGCTCGTGGGAACTTGCAACACTGGGACGACATCGAGCCTGATGAGCAAGACACCTGCGATGCGCCCAGTAACCGTGAAGTGGTGGACGCGATGAATGTCTTGAGGCGGTTCGCGATCCCACAGCAAGACGAAGACGCAATGCAGGCCGTCTGGCTATGCAAACGTAGTATGATGCCAATAATAATGCCACGAGTGGCTCAAAAAAAGGTGATGGACTACTTTCAATCGAAATAGAGGCCTCCTCGGTGAGTTTTGTTCACCTGAGAAACATTTGTGGAAACTTTCTTTAACGTTAGCCTCGAATTTCTATGTAGCGAAATTTCAATGTAACGAAGTAAATTCCGGATTTTACCGACGTCGTTACATCGAGGTTTGACTGTATAACAGATAGAGGAACTACTCTTATAATAATGAACTGCCACGGAAAAAAATGAATATACCACCTTTCTATTCCTATATTATTTACCACATATTGAGGATATGAATCCTAACAATTAGCATTGTAGAAACAAATGAGGAAGTACAAGCAGTTGCCTAACAATATCATTTTAATTACTTTTCTGATGAAGGCATTTCTAACGCGGGGCACTAATATGTTAGGGTTGGCAAGTTTTGGCATGAATCAGCACTGCAGTTTTTCTCTCGAGAAACAGTTTTTTATTGAGAATCGGCAATAACGAAGTACCTCTTAGCCTAAGCAGTCGTTTTATATGTTTAAAAACTGCATAGAGGGCGGTATCTTGTGACTTCTTACATGTGCTGTGACAAGAGCATACGTACGCACATAGATTGAGATCATGTTGCATGTTTTCTGTATGTTATCATTCTTAATTACTCCACTTTGGTCCTGTGGGACGTTCTAAATGCTACCAATGTTTCCAATAGTCCCAATTAAACGTTGTATCTCCTCTTATACAAGGCCACAAATGTTCCATGGAAAGGATATACTTACACATATACGTTGAGGTCGCTGCGATATCCCAGGCCTTTCCACCAGAAGGTGACGCAGGTTGCCGGGGTGGGCTTACGGGTAGCGAAGTACACTCTCGATTCCGGATGGGCGGGGTCGACCTTGCTAGTGTTCAGGAAAAGAAAATGCCCTGCAAACGTCCGAAATAAATAAAATAAAAAAAAAATTCAACTCTAAGATCCTCGCTTCGCAATGGTGAATAGGCCCTTTTCACCATTGCGCGTCATCTCGTAGCCCCTGCACAACATGTCCGAGTCTCCCTGCTGTCTTGGCACGTATTCGCAACATGTACAGTACACGAGGGCTGCTTCAGGGTTCGCCGTAAACTCGGATCCACCCACACGCTTCGTGCCTCAGAAATAGCGACAGCCAATCTTGCTTGATCGGGTTTTTAAAATGCTCATTTATGTAGAAGAAAAGATGTCCTATAAAGTTAGTAGCTCATCTAACTTAAAACAGCTACTTTCGTTAAATGATAGTGAGTTTTTGCTTTCTTTATTCGTCACACAGAAAAACAAATTGCCTAGATTAAACATTTTGTCAAATGAAATGGAAGTACAGTAACACTCTTTGAGGTCTTCGACGAATCGGCACTTTCTCTCTGAATATAGCGCAAAACAGTTTCCCGGTAAATTTATTGAGGAAATCGCGACGTAACGCCACACGACGCTGTGATGTCTAGGAACACACCGGCATTCAACGATGCTGCGACGTCACGTAGCACCACGACGTCACGTGATGCCGTAATGTTACATGACGCCGCGCCGTCGCGTTACACCGTGACGTCGTACATGTCAGTGTGACGTCACGTGGCAGGACGACGTCTTGTGGCAGCGTGTGATATCACGTGGCAGGACGACGTCTTGTGGCAGCGTGTGATATCACGTGAGCGTAGGACATTACGTGACATTGTGAAGTCAGGCGGTAAGACCATCAGGAGCAGGAAAGGTCCTAGGGGTTCCCATCGATACACAAACTCAAATCTCTGACGTCACATAACGGCTGTGGCGCCGCGGTCGTCGACGTCGCGCGTGAGCAGACGCGTTATCTCAGGCGAATCCAGTATCTCCGCACTGGCAGTCCCGACACGGGTGTGGGCAAGCGCTGATACGTTCGTAAACAGCGCAATTTGGTCTCCAAAGATATTGCCTTGAAACGAACAAATCACTCCGCTCCCGGCTATGGGATCCGAGAAGATTCTAAGTAAACCTTGAAAAAATACACAACCATTTTGGAATTTTAAATGCAAATTTGTAGAAACATTGCACGAACGGCTGGACGTTTGGCTGTACACTGCGATACATGCGAATGCCAAACGGAGTTCCATAGAAGTAAGGCTGCGGCAAGCTTCAAGGCGCAAGTGGAGCGTGAAATACACGAGGCCTTCGTGATATCGGCCCATGGTTCGAATATATGTATCAGCGTATCAGCGCTCCCTTTATTGCCCTCTCTGATAAGGAGCAGGCCTTTATCAGTCAAGCGTCAGACACTCACCAGTGATGTCCGGCTACTTTATTTTTTTAACCAAAATTTATCCTGTGTGTGCATGTGCGGTTTTAATCAATTCATGCATGTGCTCTAATAAAATTCAGTTGCAAGTTGAGCTCTGTCCAGTGTGCCACTCTTCTCTGCCCTCGTTTTTTTTTTGCGTATTTCCCATCGTGTAGAAACCCCAGTTGTGATTATTTATGAATGCGATATCATTTATTGCTGCACAGACGAGCAGATGTTCGGTTCCCTGTCAAATTTAGCGGGAAATATGTATTGGTTAGTAGGACACGTGACGTACATTTTTCTACTGAAGTTAGCGAGGAAACTTAATTGATCAATTTTCGAGCCAAATTTAGCGGGGAAACTTAATCGGTGCATAAGTCACGTGACGTGTATTTTCCGCTAAATTTAGCGAGAAAACTGTATTGGTGGATAGGGCACGTGATGTCAAGGTTCCACTAAATTTAGCGGGGAACCTGGGTTGGTGCATAGGTCACGTGAAGTCAATTTTTCTACTAAATTTAGCGGGGAAACAGGGACGCCCCCCTCTTTGCCGTTAGAGTCTACATACATAAACAAATATTTCTGATGACGAAAATAATCCCTGGAGAAGGGGAACAAGAGGGTAGCTTAATAATGCTATCGTATTAAAAATATTCATTTCCTCGCATACAGTGAATTCACGCATAGACGTTTGCTGATCAGTCACAGGAAAACGTATTTTGTTGTATATAAGGGGGACCGCTAAAATAATATAAGCTCGGACACACAATAAACATTACTTCACGTAATGATGCTTTGAAGAAAAACCGCACTGTTACCAAATTGCTTATTCCTCATTTGCTTTAATTTCATTTCATTTGTTCATTTTTTGTGTGCATCAACGGCGAGTAGCCTAACTAATGATACACAGGGTCAAAATGAGCATAAGTAAGAATTAAAGCCTTGAGACGAGAAAGCAAAAAGGGGACATACATTCCACTGTCTCAAAACCAGCACAGCACACAGCTGTCATTTACTTCCACAACAGTCTTCTTTTTTGTCATCCTCCATCCAAATTATGCACATTAAACAGCTGGGACAATCACTACGCTAAGAGAGCCTCGAGCACACAAACTGAGTCTTCTTCCTTGTCGTCTTTTTTTTTAGAGCGCAGCTCTTAGGCGCCCGTTTCCGGCTTGAGCGGCGTCGGCGTCACCGTCGCCGTCGGCGTCGCCGTCGGCGTAACCGCACGGTGCATGATGGGTAAATTTCCCCGCTAAATTTAGCGGAAAATTTTCCCCGCTAAATCTATCGGAAAATTTTTCCCGTTAAATTTAGCGGAAAATTTTCCCCGCTAAATTTAGCGGAAAATTTTTCACGCTAAATTTAGCGGAAAAACTTCCCCGCTAAATCTAGCAGAAAATTTTCCCCGCTAAATTTAGCGGGAAATTTTCCCCTCTAAATCTAGCGGGAAATTTTCCCCGCTAAGTTTAGCGGAAAATTTTATCCGCTGAATTTAGCGGAAAATTTTTCCCGCTAAATTTAGCAGAAAAATTTTCCCCGCTATATCTAGCGCAAAAATGTTCCCCGCTAAATTTGGCGAAAAATTTTCTCCGCTCCGCCCCCGCCCCCCCCCCCCCCCCCCCCGAGGTCACGTGACCCCCCCCCCCTTGCCTTCCCCTCCTCCTCAAGAGCTGCGCTCTAATTCGGCGTTACAGGGAGTTGTAAACGGCTTTCATTTTTTTTCTTTCGTTTTGTATTCCACTCCAATAATTACATATCCTAACGGCAGCACACACAAACCATCGAGAAAACCATGAGTATTAGGACAGTTCTAAAGGTAGTTTTCAAATGTCAATTGCTCACAAAATAAAGACAATTCGAGATCACTCGAGTCACAACCTACTTAGAATTAAACACATAAAAACGCTTTAGTGTCCTCGTCCAAAGTCAAAGACGGCATGCTTGTACAATTTCCGGCGCTCATAATCTGAATTGACGTCTTAATCACCCTTTTAAAATTATATTTTTCTTTGCCAGTCACATTCGTCTGCTTCCAATCTGGGTAACAATTTTCACATTCACTGAGGTGTTTTACGATTTCTGAACTGGCAGAAGAAGAATTAACCGCTCTTTTGTGCTCCATTATTGTGTCGTTCAGGCAGCGGGCGGTTTGACCCACGTACGAGAGCCCACAGCCCATTGGCATCTCGTTTACTACTGCCATCTCACAAGTGGTTGCCGCATCTTTATGTTTTTGTTTTTTGGCAACCTTGCTTAGCTTCCGAAAAAGGAGTTAGTCTACTTAATTTGAAGCCAATTTTAAAAACAACTCGTACACCATGACTTTCTGCCAATGCTTTCAGCTTGTGTGAGACACCATGAAAGAAGGGCAAGCATATATCCACTTATCAGGCTTCTTTTTAAGCTCTGTGGTTTTGTTTAAACTAACCAGAACATGTTGCAACACACTTGATCTAACGCTTAAATTATACCCGGAGGCACCATATTTCGACATTTGAAAGGAGAGGCTTTCTTGAACGTAGTGGTAGCAGGACTTAATCTTAGGCACATTTGAGGAGAGAACACACTACCCCTCTTTTGACTGCTTTAGGGTGGCAACTACGAAAGGGCAATACAGGTTTGGGCTCAACTTTTGCATAGCTCCAACAGAATCCGTGGGTTTGAAAAATCTTTAAATCCAGAAACTAAAGATACTCAGCCGTGCTTACTTCACAGGTGATGACAAGTTCAAGGGCTTGCTCCTTTATACAGGATACCCAGCCGAGCACATCACGTCCTTCAAATACACAAATAAAATATCATCTATATAACGCTTGATTATTACAGGATTGGGCAACAAGGACGGTACTTTTAAATCGACAACTCAGTCGAAAGCAGCCAAATAAATTTCAGAAAATAACGGTGCCAAGGAGGACCCAATACTTACACCTTGTTTTCTTGCGAAAATCGTGCCATCAACCTCCGCCGCTGTTCATTTTAGGTAAAGGTCTAGCAATTCCATGAAACTTGAACCATCTATGCCAGACGTAGCTTGGAATCTGACCAAATTGTCTTCTACCAACTGACGCACCCTAAGTAGAAGCACGGATTGGTCCATTGTGTAATACAGATCTTTAATATCTAAGGAGGCTAAGCTGCATGATGTAGAACGGAACAAGTTCGTTAGAACAAGTTAATTAGATTATAAAGGAGCAGACCCCTGAGCTTGCCTTCACCGGTGAAGTGTGCACAGCTGAGTATCTTCAGTTTCTGGATTTAAAAAGTTTTCAAACCCACTGACTCTGTTGGAGCTATGGAAAAGTTGCGCCCAAACCTGTATTGCCCTTTCATTGTTGCCACCCTAAAGCAGTCAAATGAGAGGTAGTATGTTCTCTCCTCAAAAGTGCCTCAAATATGTTCTGCTTCAAGAAAGCCTCTCCCTTCAAATGTCGTGGTTGGATGCCTCGGGGTATAATTTAAGCGTTCGATTAGGTTTCTTGCAACATGTTCTGGTTAGTTTAAACAAAACCACAGGGCTTAGAAAGAAGTCTGATAAGTGGGTTGGCTTGCCCTTCTTTCATGGTGTCTCACACAACCTGAAAGCAATGGCAGAAAGTCGTGTTGAACGAGTTGTTTTAAAAATGATTTCAAATTAAGTGGGCTAACTCCTTTTTCGGAAGCTAAGCAAGGTTGCCAAAAAACAAAAAAAATGCGGCAAGCACTTGTGAGATGGGAGTAGTAGACAAAATACCAATGGGCTGTGGGTTCTCGTACGTGGGTAAAACCGCCACCTGCCTGAACGACACAATGATGGAGCACAAAAGAGCGGTTAATTCTTTTTCTGCCAGTTCAGAAATCGTAAAACACCAGAGTGAATGTGAAAATTGTTAACCAGATTGGAAGCAGACGACTGTGCTTGGCAAAGAAAAATATCTTTTTAAAAGGGTGATTAAAGGGATCCTGCAATCATATTTAAGCGTCTAACTTTTTTTTGCGGTTTCCACGTCTCTTGGGGTTCGGGCACGCCAGCGGGCACGGAGAGAGTAACTAAATATCAGTGCGTAATATTTTAACCGTACGACACGGAAACCTCCTCCACCTACGGGGGCGACCCGCGGTGCCGAAAGCGCGCGATATATATAAAGTCTTCGGTCTTGGCCTTACTACTGATGGGAGCCGATAAAAGCTTTCTTTTTTAGTCGAAAAACAAAATACGAGTGGCGCGAACCGTTTCAATAATTTGTGAAAGTAGTTTTTGTCCAGCATTTTATATCAGAAAAGAAACAAACGCAGTTTATAAAGTATGGTAACAAGAAATGAACCGTCGACATACCCGCCACCAAGCGGTGGAAAAGGCGGCGCATACTAGAAAGGGGTAGTGGGATCAGGCACCGACAAGTGGCGAGCGTAGAAAGGTCCCGGATGTACGCGGCGGCGCAGCGGTCGGGGATGTCCGGCTTCAAGCGTTCCGAAGGCCTTCGGCGCAGTTTTGGCTTGCGATTTGGCCATTTTGGCGGTATGGCAGCGCGAAGTGGCTTCCGTTCTGAACTAATCTTTACCCGTGTTCGGTGTCGTTTGTGGCTAATGAAGTGTCATGCAAAATTAGTCTTTAATCGTGCAGCAAATGCAATGCCAGCCGCCCTGGCCGCCCTCTTCATACAGCCCATTCAACACATGCTTTAGTGGCGCCCTCTTGAGCCGTCGACACGGAGTGCGGCAGCCGTGAGCGCTCGCGGAGCTCACTACCCCTCCTCTAGTTCACGGCCACTCAAGCCACGACTAACGACGTCAAGAAGGCGGTTATTTTTTTCTTATCTTTTATAATTTTAATTGGCCTACACCTTCTAAAATAAAGCGCAATCCGAAAAAAAAAAAAACTTTTAATTAAATTAATACGTTCAGTGCGCACAGGTTCGGTGCAAATTAAAACCCAGTCAAAAAGTTGTTGCAGGGCCCCTTTAAGATGACAATTAGGATTTTGAGCGCCGGAAATTGTATAAGCATGCCGTCTTTGACTTTGGATGAAGACACTTAAGCATTTTTATCTGTTTAATTCCAAGTAGGTTGTGACCCGAGTAATTTCTGGATATTTTTGTCGTATGAGCAATTAACATTTGAAAACTGCCTTGAGACCAGTGCTGACACTCATGGTTTTCTCGGTGGTTTGTGTGTGCTGCCGTTAGGACATGTGTAGGGGTGTCGCGAACTTTTGTCGAATCAGATTTTTAGGTCGAACTTCGGGGTTCGACTGTGTCGAACCGGTTCGACGAACCTTCGAACTTTTCACCAGATTCGACTGGTTCGACTTCGTGGACAGTGTGGCCAGACCTTGATACAAGCATGTCTAGGTTTGTTGAATTTTTTTTTTTATGAAAAGGGTTATTTTATTTCATAAACAGTTGCAGGTAAAAGAAACTAATTCTAACCACTGAAGAAGTTAATAACTTAATTTTTTTGTACTGTATTAGCTGAAATAACCAATCAGCGCTGCTCTTAATTCATCCCTTAGCCATCACCATCCAATCCGAAGCCAACTGGCCAGCCTGCCGCGCATGCGCACACGAGTCGAACCTCAATACAAGGTTCGTCGAATTTTCCACTAAAAGTTCGAAAAAGTCGAACCTGGTCGAACTCGAACCTCGGCCGGTTCGCGACACCCCTAGACATGTGTTAATTGGACTGGAATACGACAAGCAAGAAAAATAAAAAGACAACAAGGAAGAAGACTCAATTTGTGTGCTCAAGGCTCTCTTAGTGTAGTGATTGTCCCAGCTGTTTAATGTGTATAATTTAGATAGAGGATGACAAAGAAGAAGACTGTTGTAAAAGTAAATGACAGCTGTATGCTGTGCTGGTTTTGAGACGGTGGTGTGTATGTCCCCTTTTTGTTTCCTTGTCTGAAAGTTTTAATTCTTAGTTATGATTTTTCGCCAGCACGCCAGCGTTTTGATTATTATTTCAAAATGAGAACACACAAGAAATCTACAGCAAGCGCAACAAATAATATCTATGATTGGGGAACGGGATATAGGTAACAGTTAAATATCAGCCATTGAACGCCTAAAGCTAATATTCGATTCTGAAAACAAAAACAAAAACAGACTAGATTGTAAGGAGAAGAACTAACAATTAAAGTGTTTAACATAAAACAGGGACACGTTTGAATTCCTCTGAGTCCCCTTGATGTTGATTTGTATGAAATAACAGGAGCAGGTAGGGGGGGGGGGGGGGGGGATACGCTGCAGTTAAACATGAAGCATTTTGACTGAAGTAATTGGCACCCTATTGCAAATAAAAAAAAATGTAATTTACAATTTCCTTAATAAACACACACAAACTTATACACACTTTATAAGCTGCATATGAATTGTAATGATTTCATAGGTTTTAATTCTTTATTAGACTCTTTAACAAATGTTTTTACTAAGTGCGAAAACCTAATATACAAATAAGTAGCGAGCCAGCAGACACCGGAAAGGTGAAATAATAAGACAAACACTGTTATTCGAGAAAGGTCACCAGACTCGCTGAAATGAATGTACAGTTAGGTTTTAGACACAAGTGAAATAGAAACAAAATTAGATGCCGCATTCGAGTGCATAGCTTGAAGGCATTATGAACTGAGAAAGCATTGAGTCTGAACCGTCTTTTTTTTAATGCAATAGCATTTGGAGGACAACCGTACCGTGAGACTGTGCGCATTCGATCGTCACGGCTCAAAAGCTAAATTTAGCGGAGAATATCCCCGATAAATATAGCAGGAAGCGTTTCGAGGTTAAATTGCACGGCAAACAAATGAATTGCAGTACAACTGACGCAGTGATACTTCACGCGACCCTGCATCACATCAAGACACGTTAAGTAACGTCATCTGACACCACGCTGTGAAGTCATATCATATTGCGTCACTTCACATCACGTTATATATCACATGATTTGTATATCTTGTAAAATTTAACACGCCAAATTGTTGCTGTGAAAAGTATGCATCGCACAGAAAAAGGGCTGATGTAATATTGGTTCTTGCCAAAGAACGAATTCGGGGAAAAAAGTGTGTGATAAATTTAGGTTAATTTTTAGTTTTAGTAGTTAAATTCATAGTTAAAACATTTAAAGGTATCATTTCAATTAGAAAGGTGGTGGGCATAATTGAAAACTGATAAATCAAACCACAATATAAATATTAGGCATGCACAGATTCTAAAGGCTCTACCTGAAAACACTAAATTTCAACGCTAGGAAACTCAAATACAAAGCTTAACTAGTGACATGGTAACTTTTTACACACTACGATAGAGCAGTAGCGCTGCAGGGCCTTTGTCGCTTGGAGAAAATGTCTCTTTAAAGCCGACGTCTTGCGGCGAAGCCACAATAACGGAGACAAGCTAGCTCAACTTGAGTGAAGGTTTGTTTTCGTTTTTTTCTTTTAAGAAGGTCATATTTTACTCAATATTTGACATAACAAGTTAGTTAAAGTCACTGTAAACGGTTAAGAAGAGTTTGAAAACAATAAAAAAGTGGAGCTTTCTTGTTAATATTAACGTGCAATTTTGTTATATTTATAAACGTGCATTTCTGCATTAATAACAAAACTACAATAATGGTTGCACGCATTTTGTATATTTTGTATATTGCATTTCACAATTATCATTTGGATATATTTTGCCTTGTTTTATATAAAGTAGCTCGTTAGTATATAATTTGTGTATATGTCTATAGAACGTGTTTGTTTGACCTGATCCGTGATATCTTATGCATTGAAATAATTTATTGTCTTTTAAATATTTTGTATACGTATTGTAAAAAAATAATAAAATAAATTGAAAACAAATAGTGCTATGCTCATGCTTCTGTTTGAAAGTGAGGGCAGCGCAAAACCCATTGCGAAACCCTGGCGATATCCACGCTAGAGCTTCCAAATTTTATATCTCCGTAAGAAAACTAGGTAAGGCGTTCGCATATAGCGCAATGTTGCTCCAAAGAGCAAGGCTTTCACGTATATTGTTTACGACAATTTTAAAAAAAAGTTTTGGTCCGAACCATTATTATACAGTGTTATATGAAATCATCATATTGCATTATATTTTTCGCAGCAGCCAGAGAGAAGGCGTCAATTTTTTGTATGTACCTGTATAGTCTTGGAGCGTGTGGTCCGGAACCTTCAGGACTATGCTGCTGCCGATGTCCCATCTTCTCAAAGTGCTAGTTTCAAGGTAGAGGGGACATGGGCGGAAAATCTCGAATGTACACTTCTCTGAAAAAAAAAAATAAATATACTTATATTAAAATGAATGGTATACATTCAAACCTTCAGATGCAAAAAAAAAAGATCTGAAATAGGTAACGTTGTAAAAGTATGCTTGAAGATTTCCACCTGCTAGGAAATTTCATATTAAAATAAACTAGGAAAACAATCCCAACCCTCTAAGACATTTGACCCTCTCTTCCTCTAACGGCGTTTTTTAGCAAAACGCGATTTCAACCAAAAAACTTCGTAAGTCGATGTATTCTCCAGAAGTAAACATGGAAATTATAATTATTAGGGCTCTTCTTTGTCTTTTTTTCTGTTTGTTCCTTCATTTATTCTTGTCGTTTTAGCGTTGCTGCTGCTGCTATTATTAATCACAAAGTCGCCAAGCTTCTAGCTAGAAAAATATTTAATACTGCTTGAAACTACGGAACGTATACTTTTTATTCCTAGTCCCGACAAAAAGTTTTTGCATTAGGTTGTATGAACCGCCATTGTAATTTTTTATCTATTCCAGATACCTTATATACAGTATTTGTCTTTTATTTTCATACGAAAACATTGCGAACCCTTGGATTCACCCATATGTATTTTGGGGGTTGAGGAATTCCGTGCCCGTGTCCAGTTTTCTTAAAATAAATTTACGACAAAACTGTTTTTGTTTTGTCCGACACATAAAATTTGCCCCGAAAAACACTGAATCTGTGGGAGAATAAACCCCCAAACATCCCCTCACGCGATGAAAAATAAATCCGGATATTAAGGAACCACAGTTGCAATTCTTCACCAAGGTCGGTTTTCTTTTCGGTGTTCGGCGGGTCTTGGCGGGGTGGTTACACTACTTACCTCTTTGCGGACACGACCCAGGTGTAATCTGCAGGTCATCGATGGCAATCAAGCCGAAGCGAAGGCAGGCCTTCAAGTAGAGCTGCGGTTTCACAATGAATTACATGATAAGATTGGCTTTATTTTTGACGATTATCTAATGAACAATGAAATCTTTGACACAAAGCAGAAACTTGAATGTTCTTGCCATGAGCTCCGATGAAAAAACACAACAAAAACACAGTGTTATAATCTTTTCTTTGAGGTCTGAGATTGGAATGCTTTTCCTCGTAGTGTTACAGTCATTGCTCCCTATGCGTTTTCGTCTTTGCGAGAGCTTTAGATATATTTTTTCTGCACGATTGATTAATCATGATCTCAATTTATATACTGTAAACGACTAAATTTTCGCGAGGACCTAATTTTCGCGAATTTCGCGAATCGCCTACAAACGCGAAAAATACGTCCTGCGAACAATTCCGGCAATATGTGACCGCTACGGAAGCTACACTCGATTCGCGAATATTAGAACCCGCGAATAATTTCAAATTTTCAGCTTTGGCCCGATTCGCGAAAATTTGAGCCCGCGAAAATTAAGTCGTTTACAGTACTTTTAAATTAGAATGTGAGTATTTTGTATTGTTTTTGTGCATACTTCATCTGATGTTGTATGCCTATTAATCGCTAGGTATTCTTTGAGTATGTGAATGCATAGTAATTCAAGAAAATGAAATAAATGCTGAACGGCGCCTCTGAAGTGTCGCAACAAACTAGTTATTCTTTATTTATGAATAGTGGCCACCCCTAAAAGAATCTGTGAGAGGTATTGGACATATCCCATCCAAAATACATTACAAGTTCACATAACATATACAATGAAAAGCAAGAAAATAACCAGAAAAATATCACCCGCTATGCCTTCACTGAGTGTATATAATCAATAAAAAACTTGTAATTGAGGAACTCTACCCATCAATAGTACAAAAAACATAAATCTAAACACTCAACACTAATTATCATTTCCTTTGACCAGAGCAAAAAAAGTCAACATGTTTTACAAGCTGTACAGCATACATTTGAAATAGCATTTGCAAATTGCCGTGGAAAATTTATAGCTACAATATTCTGCAGAATGTTATTTCAGTTACACATAGTTCTTCGGAAAATCGAATACCTATCTGCGTCGATATAACATTTCAGGATTTTTAAACTGGTGCTTATGATTCTATTTTAGATATTTTAAGTCGGAAAAATTTAGCCTATAGTGGGAGCTGATATTGTACAGATGACGAAAGATCTTAAAATCGATTTTAGTCTAGTAGTTGATTTTCGTCTTGACGAGAGAAATGGGAGATGAAGTTCGGTAAACATATTTCTAAGAGAATCCTGACGCTTATAGGACCCTGATAAAATAAACCTCACCGCCTTCCTTTGAACTCGCTCTAGTTGGTCGATTCGATTTAACTTATGAGGGATTTCATGCACCACTGTTGCGCATTCGAAAGTCGGCGTAAAATAGGTTTTGTGCGCCATCACTTTCATTGTAGGATTTAGCACATTTAAGATTTCGACTTGGATAACAGAGTTTTGCAGTACATCTAATTTTATGATTGTGTTCGCTTCAGCTTAAGCCATTTGATGATCAGAGTTTTATTGTGTTTCCCAAACAGCTTTAGGGGCCTTTTTAGGGTTACACTTTGAAAGCGTGACAGCTAAATACTTAGAACTGTCTTCTTAAACCAACAGGAGACCCGTCAAATTGAAGGTTGAAAGGCAGAGCATTTTTATTTTTATTGGTTATTCGGGCGAAACATTTTTTTATTTAATAATTTTCATTTTTCATTTTGCGCACCAGTCCTGAAGAGACCTGACAGATATGCTTAAGCTACACGCTAAGAAATGCTTTCGCGTCTACTTACCCGCAAAACGCTCGAAGAGCCAATCTGTGCGATCTACGAAATCAGCTCAGCGAATGATGAGGCGGAACATCTGTTTAGACCTCAAAAGTAAGTCTGCGCTGTGGAATTACGCAATGCAAGCATTATGCGTTGCATTGGTTAATGGCCACAGCGCAGACTTCATTTTTAAATCTAAACGGATGTTCCGCCTCATCATTCGCTGAGCTGATTTCGTAGATCGCAGATAATGGCTCTTTGAGTGTTTTACGGGTAAGTAGACGCGCAGGCCTTTCTTAGAGTGCATGTTGGTCATCATCAGTTACAATCCTTGAGAATATCAGACAATCGTCAGGTAATAGCCGTACAGTAACATCCGCACTGACTTGAGCAGCAAGGTCATAAATTAATATTAAATATACAACTGGCCCTAAAAGTGACCCATGAGGAACGCCAAAGGGTACCGCTGATACACCCGAACGGACGCCGTTATTATCTACATACTGTAGTCGTTAATATATGTATGCTTGAATCCACAATATTACGTTATGACTCACGGCATAGGAAAATAGTTTTGGAAGTAATTCATCGTGAGGCACTCGCTCAAATGCTTTAAATAGGTCAAGACATACCACATCCATCTGACGTCGCTCGTTTGAAGGACCAAATTTGCCGTGTTTCAATCAAGTCTGTGATTGTCGTTTGATTTTGGATAAACTCCTTCCGATTAAGATTAAAAATGCTGCATGACAAAAAAGTGTAGCGCTGTAGATACATCATGCTCAAACTTTCACACAATGCTTACGTTAAAGATATGGAATGGTAGCTGTGAATAGTGTTTACTTTCTTTTTTTTAAAACTCAGCACAACCCTGGCACTTCGGTAACCGGATGAAACGGGATGAGACTGCATCGAACTTTGGAAAATGGTAGTCAGGTAATTTGAAACACATTTGTACTAATTCATTTGGTAATTTATCAGGCCCTATTGACTTAATTACAATTAACTGTTGGCTAGCTTGGTTAAACATCGTAATTACAAAAGCGCAAAGCACAACGACAGAACAAAGATAAGAACAGGACAAGCGCTTTGTCCTGTTCTTATCTTTGTTCTGTCCCTGTCCTTTGCGCTTTTGTAATGAAGAACCTATTGACTTTTTCACACCCATATTTATTTGAAATGAAAATATCCCTTTCTTGGTAAATGCCAAATTTTCTGTAGTACTAGTGCTCGTCTCATCAGACCCAAAATTACACTTACAAGCAGCATCGTTTACAAACATGCTTTGAAAATAACTATTAAACCTATTAGCCACGTCGAAGGGATCGGCAATCACACCACCATTTCAATCAATGTTTTCCAATCGTTTTTTTGAAGGTGTCAGGTGACTCCAATCACAACTTTGGTGGCGCCCATTTCATAAAACATGACAATAACTCTGGGAAGTATTGGTTCTTCGCGGCTATCAGCTGCTCTTTTAAAAGACTTAGCAGTTAAAAAAAAAAAAAAATAGTTCATTATTTTTTCCCTGAGAACGCTGATGCTTAATTTTGCTTTAAAGTAAGATAATTACTCGAGTAAACCCGGGCTTAGATCTCTTTGCGGATTTCATCTTTTTATGTATAAAATGTTCTAAACAGCAACCAACAACGCGTTTGAACTTGACCCACGAAACGACCACGTTAACCATTCCTTCAAGTGTTGAAAAATGATCATGTGACACCTGGAGGTAGCCTAACACAATGACATCATCCGCTTTAAAAACATCCTTCATACAAACAAAACTTCTTGGTTGTCTCCGACGTCTAATTGCTTTAAAAGCTAACAACACTAACGTATGGTCAGCAACGTCGTCGGGGACAGACACCCTGTAGTAAGATATATGACTGCTCACACATATTAAATCTAACAATGTACAAATGTTTCCAGCTTCTCGTGTATAATCAGCTACAACATGTAGCTGACTGTTATGAAATGCAATATTCCAGAATATTTCACGAGGATTCACGTTTACCGTCCGAGTATCAAACTCATTCCAATTCATTCGAGGCAAGTTAAAATCTTCAGAAAATATAAGTATTGTTTCTAACCTAGCGTTGTTACTAAGGTAACTTTGAACGAATTCTTAAACTGAAGTAAGAGCGCCGGAAGGCTTATAAAATGCGTGTAATAAAAATAATCTCTCACCAGATACCGTACTTCTAAAATCACTGTCGTTCATGTATAAGTGGTCAATATTTTTTCAAAGTATGAATGCTACACCACCTCCTCTGTTGTCTGTCTTTTCAAACCATCTCAAATTCTGGTTGTAACAATTCAGGGTCAGTTCTTCGTGGATGAAGCCAAGTTTTGCTCACTACCCCAACATGGGGACTAAATAGCATTAGCACCTGCTCAAGTCCATCAAATTTATTAACCTGGCTTTGTGTGTTAAAATGTATCAGTCGGAAATGATCATGTTTATTATTCTGAACGAGTCATTCTTCATTGTTGTCTGAACCGCTTCTGCGCAACCTGACTCTGCGGTTTTCGTCTTGATTCCAAGAAAACAAGTCCCCATATATTTGAACCTTCTGATGAACGAGTTTAACCCGTGCGACATTCTTCATTTTTTAAAACGCGCTGTCCCAAACCCATTTCCGTCTTGTTATCGGTGCACGCGTATAATCGCCCTAGATAGATCCATGATCCTCTCAACTTCCTACAGCTAGAAAATATTTGAATTGTTTCAGTGAAATCTGCAAAGTACATAATGATTGGACGCATTTTTCTGATAGTCCCCTACCGATTCGGTGAACCCCTTCAAGAGAATTCACCGTAACCAATAAGCGACCCTGACAAAATTGTGGAACAACTTTGGTTTTATGTCCCCGTTTGTTTCGCAACAAGGATCGGGAGCGCCAAAGATTAAACGGTTATAATTTCTTCGGCTGCGGTCCGCTAGGTCTCAAACGTTCTCCTGTTGCGACAAAACTATTCCGTTCAATCTTACGACGGTGCCTTCAAGACCATAAACCTCATCATTACTCTTCTTCACCGAGGACTTGAGTTGCGTTATTTTGTTCGTAATTTCATCTATTGTGTTATCAAACTTGATTGATTTTCCTTAATATCTTGAACTTTCTTGCTCAGATTTTGGTTCTCTGGCATTTCGGATATATTTTTTTCAGTTCTTGCTTCTTCACTGGAGTTTAGCTCAACGTCACCCAAAGTGATTAGTAACATCATTTCACAATTTTATACCGCAGATTCGCAAAACACTTCGGGGCAAAGAAGAATAATAAGGCATCGGTTGTCACTTCGGAAAAGGCAGTGGTTGAGGATTTAAGCAGAGGTCGTTTCGGGCAGGTAAACAATTAAATTCGATCTTTTCCAAATTAATGGGACCAAAACTAGATTTGGTTTACATCGAAATGTATCTTTACAATTAGACTTTTTCCAAGTGGCAACGACAACTCTTTGAGTCTCCAAACGAATGGATGTTCTAGCGTAAGACGTAGAAAACAGAGTATAAATTTCTAATAACCGAAACCCGCCGCGATTTAGTGTGTTTACATATAAAAACACAGATACACACTGCACTTCTAAACATAAAAAGCTAGTTACAACTAGAACCATAACTCCGGCACATAAATACACACTTCTAAAAGTCCACACGTTCTGAGCATTTAAGCTGGCCAAATTAATATTTTAGAACCGGTTTCCTCTCGGCTGACCTTCAGGAAACATTCGAAATTGTAATTCTCGCATCAGGTGTAAATTTTGTCGTTTTCAAATTTTCTAATGGTTAGATAAGTAAAATTGTATTGCAGTGTTTTGTGTTATTTATGTGTATGCTGTTACTTTTTTTTCTTTCCAATAGTTGCTTGTGCTGCAAGAGTGGTCTGGCGCTAGGGGCCGAGTCGGGCCACTTTTACTGTGACCTTTAGCCTCAGCTTCGATAAAGTCTATGGTGTCCGAAGTATAAAATAAATAAACAAATATGTGTGAATTAAGATTTGAGTGCTTTTAATACACCACTGTTTTTCAGTTTGTTTCGAAGCGCTTGAATAAGTGCACAACCTCTATTTCGTTTCGACGAGTGATTGTAAAACGAAAGGTAATAAAATTCAGTCGACACTTTAATGCTTATTATTGCTTTGTAGATGATGTTTTAGGTTCAAGTCCACTTATTTGATGTTAGCAGCGACAGGCATGCACTACAGGAATGCTCTCTATTGCAAGGACATGCGATCAGGAAGGTTCCAGAAACACGTGAGCGCTGTTAATTTTTTGTGCCGTGATGCATTCACTTAAAGCGCTGAATTTGCGCGCATGCAGTATAAATACCAATAAATTATGATCTCATATAATTTGCAACAAATGTAATGTATTATGCGGAGTTGTATAAAACAGACCAACACAATAATGACAAAACAAGGTATTTAAAAATCCAGTGGGCGGAATCACTGGCGCAATCTCGTCCAGCATTTTCGTTGTTATGAGAAGTTTGAAACGTGCCGAAGGTGAGCATCCCAAAGGTTCACGAAACACCTTGAAATGCCTAGTACTCAGAAGCTTATAAATACCCTCACGTTGACATCAGACAACCAAATGGAGGATTCATGTCACGTGAATACCCCCTATCAGAGGCGGACTTAGAATTTTTCCGCCCATGGAAGCCTTTAACAGTGCCGCCCCCCCCCCCCCCCTCCCCCAGCCCCCACTTACCGTGGTCAGGGAACAGTACAATTTGCCAGAAATATCGTTGTCTGCGCGTAGCAGGCTAAACGTTTAACCAAAGGCGTGTTTGAGCGTGGAATATTGTTATTTATTAAACGTCAAACCATACCTCTCTTCATGTGAAACATGAGAATACCCTTGACGATTTTCACGACCGAACGCCAACGCAGGAAAACGAGTAGCTCTACTCGTAAATAATGCTCGTATGAAGAAATAACGCATTTGAACACCACCCTTACGCCAGCGAAGAATTTATTTACAAAAACATTCGTGTCATCTAGCTTTTCTCGAACGTTAATTTTAGACGCTGAGGTTAACGGCTGAACTAGAAGAAATTAAGAAAAATCAGACTGGAAGTTTGGTACTGGCGCATTGTTTACCAATGTCCTCTGGCTACACTCTTACACTTTCACTTTTCTCTAGTGTGCATAGATTTGAGGAAGCTTTATACTGCTCGATTTTGGTCGCATGATTTTCGAGCCGCATTTGCAATACAAGTTAAACGGAGGTGGCTATCGTTTAACCTCTGCTCCGAATCCTTTTACGCTATTTTCCTCAATGGGCGACCTGTCACACATGCGCATGAGAAACCAAATTGCGCAGGAAGTTCCCACCACTAAATGGCAAACAATTTCCGTGGTTTGAGTTCTTGTATCTATTAAATAAGGGCTCTCTACAAATTTCAATAAGCTGTCGCGTTATGTTTCAATAGGAGCATCAAACACGACCCTTGTCGCGTCGGCGTCTGGTCGTCTGCGTCGGAATTTGTTATTAGCATTTTCGAACGTGTGGTTGTTACTGTTCACCAATACGAAGCTAAGCCTTAAAATTTCACAAGGTTAAATAACCCCCGCCCCCCTGGAATACATATTTCAGGAAAATGTTGGCTAGCTTGGGAAGTTGCCTATACTTTGTGAGGTAGAATGAATTCTAATCTATCTTTGAGAAATAGCAAACTGCCCATCGTGCTTAACAATCGCACGTCAACAAATTTGTTTGAGTTTATGAAAATTATTCAGTATTCAGTTTTGTTAACTGACGCTCAAATTATAAAGTTGTAGAATATTAACATCCTGAAGCCGGCCATAAACCTCGTTTTAAAGTGAATATTTTTTTGCAGATGATATTGCGTAGCTTAAACGTTTTCAACTCAGCGTAGGTAGTTGCTTCTAAAACCTAGGAACCTCTTGGACAACCGACAAAAACAAATAAAGGTATACTTTTGAGCCATTTTAATCGGGTGACAGCTTGCGGCACCTAGCCAGTGTTTTTAATATTAACTTTGAATAACTTTCTGGGATCCAATCAAAATTTTCACCAGTCTCAGCGTGGCTTCCACAAATCTTTCTCCTGCGAAACGCGACTGCTTTTATTTACGAACGACTTGCACACATTCCTTAATTCAAACGATATAACCGACTGCATATTTTTGTACTTCATAAAAGCCTTTGATAAGGTTAATCATCAGCTTCTTGTACTAAAACTGCAGCGCCTAAACTGTAACTTTTTGATTCTTCAGTGGATTCAAGATTATTTTTAGTCGCACGCAATACGAATCTTGCTCACCTTAAGTACACGTCGGTTTGGGTGTACACCAAGGCTTTGTTTCGGGTTCATTGCCTTTTTTATTTACATTAATGACTCACATACTTGGATATCTTCTAACCTTTTTTTTTTGTTCATGATTGCTATGTCTGCCGTAAACAAAACCGAGGCTTCTGACATTCTAACTCTCTTCAAGCTGACCTTAATAACATCACTGCTTGGTGTGCCCTTTGAAATATGGATCTGAATGTTTTATAATGCCAATCAATAAGAGTTTCAAGTGGCCAGCTACCTTGTACAAATTATATTCTTAATGATTGTTTGCTTGATTCCGTACTAATATATATATATATATATATATATATATATATATATATATATATATATATATATATATATATATATATTGGCGTTGATATAACCCATAACCTCTCATGGTAACATCACATTAACTGCGCGTAACAGCTAAAGCCAATCGAATGATCGGGTATATATAAAAAGAAACTTCTTCGTCGCGCCGTTATCACTAAAAAGACAGGTATGTTACATATGTTAGCTCGTAGCTTGAATATGCTTTATGCATTTGAGATCCTGGCTACGTCACGCTAATAAATAACCTGGAAGCTGTGCAGAATCGATCTGTCCGCTTTATTATTTTAAATTATGAGCGCACTGCCAGCGTAACTAACATGAAGTCATTTTTAATCTCCCTTCCCTCTCCACTCGCAGAAAACTAACTCGCCTCTGTCTCTCCCATAAGATTTATCATCATAATTAATTGCTTAGATCACGCTTGATAAAACAAGCTTTCTTTACTTCACAGCATCGCGATCATTGCCAAAAAGTAGACATACCTTATCAAAGCACAGTAACCTACTCATATTTTTCATTCCGAAAACCAGCCTTGAATGTAATCGCTTGCCTGCATCTTTAGTAGGCATCCAGAACGATGACCGCTTTCGGAAAGCTGTTAGTAATGTTGTATAATGTTTTTCATAAAAAAAAAGAAATGTTCCTTTTATGTAAATAACTCTAGATTGATTATATTGTTCTTGTCTTTAATTTTATATTTTTTATAAGGTCCCTCCCCTCAATAATGCTTTGGCCTCGAGGGTAAAATGATAAATAAATAAATGATCGCTTAATCTCTACTTAGTTTACATAAAAAAACATCTATGCGCATGTACACAGTGTGTTTGTCTTAAAACTTAACATATCTGTATAAACATAGCCGTGACAGCTACACTTGTGTGGTTTGTGCGACTGAGTTATACGGCCAGTAGGACATAGTATAGGGAAACAATCGCAAAGATCGGTCGGTTTAATAGAACTTTCTGTTTTCTATTACTGCCGACAGATGTCGTATATGTTAGAGACGCAAGCGCGCGGGGCGTGCCATTTCGGGTTTCGATAGCAGAGGATATAGCGAAATATTTTTGATGCACGCGCCATCTGCTGGGAGCGTCTCCAAATCAACGAAAACCGTCTGCGACGTCCATGAAATGGCGCCGTATTGCCGAAAGCAGGTTATGGGTGACACTTTGCGGAGATTTCGTACTCTCAGGTTCTCGTCACTGCGCGCGGGAAGAATGCAAAACCCCTTTTCCTTTCCACTCTTGCTTTGAGGAGAGGGCAGTCGGGACTTCCCGTCGACCGTTCCGCGCGAAGGGAGCGAAGAGGGCAGCCTTGGGTTTCCTCCAAGATTCACGCGACGAACGGAGAAGCTACATGTCGTCTGCTTAAAAGACTTGTTTTCAAGTCTTTTAAGTCCCACTTTGGCAGTATCCAGTTGCTACGCGTAATGTTGGATGGTTTTTAGAAATTTCCACCGCGCTTACGCACTTCGCGGATAACCGAGCACTCGTGGCAGTCGTCAGCGGCATCCATGACGCATCCACGACGCCAACCCCAAGAGCTACAAGAATTAACCAATTCACACCTCCGTCCTCAAATACATGACGGCACCATTCCTCCCGCAATGCGCGATCGCGCTACAGCTATCGCTTTCGTTTCTTTGGACATTGTGAGCAAAAAATACAACTTATTTGTTTCTTGAACGAGGTAGTTTATCTTATAAATTTTTAACTTTATGCGTGCACCACCTGGCCGCACCTCTGTAGTAAATGCCAGAGCGATATGTTGAGAAACCGATTTTCGCGGAGTGTTCAAAGTGGGATCAAAACGTCAGTGTACATGATGACAACTCCTCACCTACTCTATATGCCGTGTGAAAAAATCTACAAATGAATAAAGAAGGTCGTTATTGCGTACAACGGGAGGAATACGCACCCTGTCGGCTGTTGTTGGCAACTGCAGTTCACGGATTTCATGAGCCCAGTGATGAACCGCGGTTGAGCCGTCTCTCCGTAGCTTGGCTGAAAGGGGCGGGGAGGTGAACAACTCAATGCTGAAAACAGAGGATACACATGGTCAGTGACGCCAGTTTCTCGAAAGTGGGAAAATTACTTGTGGTGCGAAAGCCGATTCTTAAGCTTCAAAATTTGATTAATAATGCACGTGGTAATCATGCTACCGTTTGGGAAGAAACAATTGCCTTTCAAAAAACAAACCTGTGGCATACATTTTATATTAAAATAAATTAATTATTTTATTAATTGTTTTTAAACTGCCTTTCTGTGCTATATTTTATTTATTTTGTTTGCTAATGAGCAGCTCAATATCTTTGTAGAAACGCACTGCAGTTAGGTTCAGATTAATGATAATTAGTCTAACGATACACTGAAACGAAGAGAAAAAAAAAAGGAAAGGGCCTAGAGAACACGAATGTTTTGAAGTTAAAAAAAAAGCAATAATTACGCCGTTAGACGCTGTTTAGGTGTAGGTAGTCCTGCTCTAGGCCGCGCCAATAACAAAATGTGCTTAGTTAGCTAAGCGCATCATTTCAGCTATTATTGGTTGGAATATGATTGACATGTGAAATTTTAGTTGTAAAATGGTTTCTCCCCGCCGTAATATGAGTTTTACCGACCATATATTTATGTTTGAGAAAATAATAATCTAGGTACAGTAATTATCGTTTTCAGAAATATTCCGAGATTGCCTTTTCAGTTTAGGTTTCAAACGATAACAAACACGGCTGCCAGCGTTTGCATCGTGCTAAACGATTGTAGCCTGTTGAGCTCGTCTCTTTTTATAAGTGCGAGTTGTTTTGCATTCACCGAGGGGTTAGAGCAAGATCTCCTTAACCGACCTAGTTTGTCCCAAAGAACTGTCACAAGTGCGCGCCGTGGAAAGCGCTGTGCGGGTGTTTGCTTTCGTAGCGGGACTGGTCTAAGCCTACCGCTCCACGTCAACTATTTTGCTCGATCTGGCTTAATTTGTTCGTTTGTGCGTGTTGATGCCGAATAAAGATGCTGGTTCCCGTACAAGCGGCCCCGCTGCTCTGTGAATTGTGCAGCCGTAGTGATTGCGACCATGGTTTCGATGTCAAGAAGAATAATACATGTAAGAATTTGGGAGCCATTTGGCTTGATGCAATCGTGCGTCCGCTTCTCATCAAGATTGCCATGGTGTGTGTTGCCGTCATTTCGCTTCGCGAGGCAAGTAGCTTTAACATTTTGCAGCAAACCTGGCCTGCCAAAAGAAATACTTTTAGGTCGCGTTTTAATTGTGCGTTCTGACGTCCACCCACATTGCTTACGTATGAGATGCGGGTAAAAGAAACGACATGAACGAACCAGCTGAAAGAACTTCAAATTTATTTTGTCGACTTCGTTCAGTCCTTTCAGTCAACTTTTTTACCACACATCAAGATACGCTGATAAACTCTTGTATTGGATCATGACTCGTGCACGATGAAACGCTAGGACGCCACTTTTATGGTTGCGTCTTGCGAGAGTTGCACACGTTTTGAAACTTTGGCGGAATAGCAGACGGACGCAGGCGACGGCAAACGCGGACGCGTCGTTTTCATGACCGCAAATCTGGCGTTGCAGACGTTTTTAGACGGTGGCGGAAAAGCAGACGGACGCAGGCGACGGCGGACACCAACTCGTCGTTTTCATGAACGCGTCTTTGCCGTTGCAGAGGACGACAGACGGTGTCGGAATAGCATAGGACGCCCAAGGCCACCGTGCGTCTGCTCGTACGACTAGCGGACGGTGTTAGACACCAGACTAGACGCTCCGGGCGTAGCAACAGGGAGACACTAGTCTTCCGAGCATGTTCGGCTGCACAGTCAAGCCAATATAGCAGTAATGGGCGGGGACACTGATATGTGGGCGGAGCTTAAGGTCGGTTCAGACACTTGCGTTTGAGTGCGTTTGACTGCGTTGCGTCGAGAACTGAAAGCGAGTCACCGGCACATCTGTGCTTCGTTTGAAGCGTGGACTCCAATTCAAGGAATCTTCTTGGCACGCAATATAAGCAGCAGGGATGTTCTGGTTTCTCTTTGCCGCAACGCAGTCAAACGCAGTCAAACGCAGTCAAACGCAACTGTCTGAACCAGGATTTAGACGCAATTCACGTGGAGGTCATGCCCCACTCTAAAGCCTGGTTCAGACAGTTGCGTTTGACTGCGTTTGACTGCGTTGCGGCTGCGAGAAACCAGGACATCCCTGCTGCTTATATCGCGTGCCAAGATGATTCCTTGAATTGGATTCCACGCTTCATACGAAGCACAGATGTGCCGGTGACTCCCTTTCGGTTCTCGACGCAACGCAGTCAAACGCACTCAAACGCAAGTGTCTGAACCGGCCTTAAGGGCGTAAGTATTGCGCTAATTTTTTTTCGTAGAAAATGTAAGAAAATGTTTTGTTTCTTTTTATTTCAGTGATTTTAATTTAGTGGTATCAAAACCCGGGGCAACGGAGGCGTCTCGTTCGGCCCACGGATGGCTGTGGTCTTTCCAGTCACTCCCGGCCCGTGGCCCTCTGCTACAAATGCGAAAATAAGCACGTATAAAAAATACTGGGAACGAAAAGTGACGCCGCGACACGCTTTAAAAGCGCAAGCTGTGATATTATTAAGAAAAAAAGAAAATCTGCATTGAAAATCGGGTTCTTTCGCAATAATATTTCTTTGACATTTTCATCACCAACATTACGATTCGTTGTGCCGTGTTTTATGTACGTTTAACTATGACCTGTGTCACAACACTTGCACGTTATCATCATCAGATCTAGCGTTCTCGTTAGTCTTCTGCCATGCGTTAACATGCCAAAGTTCATTTGCGCCTTGATCTATGCCTGGAGAGTTCTGTGAGTCATTATTATTCTATAATGCCAAAAAAAAAAAAACAACATCGTATTGCATTTAAATTATGTGTATATATTCATCCACCCAACGTTTTGTTTTTGTTTTTTTATCTTTTAGTTTTTGACGCAGATGAAATATTTATATTAAAACAATTATTTAGGCTTATTAATTTAGTATTTTTATTTATTTATGTAATCTCATCTATTTATTGATCCACTAGGCTGCGTCAGGTACCCAATCTGGCACCTTAGCCAAAATGTTTGGAGATACCTGGTTCAAAAGCTACAAACTTTGAGTAAGCTAACGCCAGTAACCGCTACCTTAATTGTGTTATAAGGACTAATTTGGGTGGCCTCATAAATTGATTTGACGTGCGTGATTAAGTTTTTTTTTTTTTTTCATTTTATAACGATTATGATTTGATGCGAAATGTACTTACAATCCCATTGTGTTTGGTAGTGAGGCGTGCCATAGAGAGATGCAGATTTCACGGTCCATATCTTTATGAAATTGGGGGCTCCTGAGTGTGGCATTCTTCAATTTGCTACCAGAAGTTTCGACGAAAATAAAGCGACCTAAAAATGAAGCCCAATGTTTGAATCAGCCCTCGTATTTCAAGTAATTAGTTTTAATATACTTTGGTTGACTTGCTATATTATATAGGTATCATCCATTTAAATATCTTGAAATATTTTGTCTGCATTTACCTGGAGAAATCTGACTTCAACCACAAGACGCAAAATAATTAAACCTATAATAGTCTATATTCATATTTGGGTTGTCTTACATTTTGGTTATATTAAAACCAAAACCTGTTGCTTTCTTTTTAAGACGATACTTTTGCACTACTTTAGTTAAATATTTCTCTAAGAGGTACCGACAGATGACGCAACTGCATAAAATAAACGTAGCATTATTGCTTTATTGATCTTTCATTGCTTAAGTTAGTGTAACTTGCTGTGTAATAAATGACATATTGCTCACGGGATAATTCAATTTAAAATATATGAAAATGAAAACAATCTTAGAAATTGTAGTTCATCTGACATTATCATTAGTTCACATGCCCAAAGGGGATCGCATTTTGTCGTCATTCATAAATTGTTAGATTACTTTTTGAAACTATCAGGACATCTGAAATTACTAGGAGGCTTGGAAGTGTGTAGGACTTTTAGAAATTAGTAGAACGTTTCCAAATTGAAATCAATTAAACATAGTTTACTGAATAAGGGTTGAGATAATAATTCAGATTTGTTTAAAATTCTGAACATCTAAGTAAAGTGAAGCATAACTTTTCTTTATTCATTAATATTTACCAAAGTTACACGTAAATTGTTTATAAAAATAAAATACAAAAGCGAAAAAACAGCAGATTTCTGCTGAAAACAGGTTAAATATGTTTATAAAATTATTAGATAGATTTTTACCAGATCTAAAAACACGCGCAAAACACGGCAGGTTACTAATTGCTACCCATTTCTTTCAATCTCTCCGGGAGGTAAATCGGAGTGAAGAAGAATAGAACGCAATTCGTGTTATCTTTTTCTCTTTAATATACCCCTATGCAATACATTTAATGATATCGTTCAATGTCTTTCAAAATGTCTTCCAATATACATGCCATTATCATAACATTCAGGGGTAGAATCAATATGTCGTAAATAACCTAAATTTTTTTGAAAATGTTGGAAACAAAGGAAAAACGTCCACCCCACATACATTTTGAAGGCCATAATGCGTAACTATACTGAAGTTCGAATTTTATAGTTCTTCACGTTTTTACTTGAATTACATGGATATTACTTAAATTTGCATACACAAACAACTTGTGCGCTTGAAGGACATATGCACAGGGGAAAAGACTAAACAGTGAATGGGAAAAAGATGTCATAAAATAAATTTACAACGAAAATAATTTAATAATTTTTAGCTATATTTAAGGCTCGAACGAATTTATAGCTGCTGTCAGCGGGAGCCAGCGGAAAAGTTGCAACTAGCAGTCACGAGACTCTCCACTAGTCAAGTGTTGCTTGCGCTCGTTCTGGGGCTTCCCATGAGCGCTAAAAGTTCCTTATTAATCTTAGTTTGTTTTGTTTGCACTTATTTATTAGCAAAATAGTTCTATGCTTAAGAGACACGCATAAGAATATATTCTCTTCCATTTTGTCTGTTAAAACAACGAACGAAAGCTTCGCCAAATTTTGTTCGGAGGAGCGCGGTGTTTTGTTTTCCAAAATGTCAAATTTCACAAACGACGCCGCTGCTCGGCCAACACGAGGAGTGCAGCCATTAGTCGAGCAGCAACACCGCTTTGGGGGAAGTGACATGTTAGGAACTAAAACATATTACACCGCACCCCTTCCAACTGAAAAAGGCGAAGATTTTCTTCTGTTATCGTACGAGTCGAAACGGCAGTGATAAGTTTCTTATACTTCTTTTCTTTCAAACATCAAAACACATTGTTAAAAAAAAAGCAAGTGCAACAAAAACACGAAGGTCAATAAGTAACTTTTAGAGCGTAAAAGAAGCTTCCGAAAGAGCGCAAGCACGACGTGACTGGTGGCCATTCACGTGACTGCTAGTTTCCGCGGGCTCCCGGGGGGCCAAACTACAAATTCGTTTCGCGCCGTATATATAGCTGTACTTTTTTTTTTTCGTTGTGAGCTTATTTTATGACATCTTTTTCTCATTCTTTCTGTTTACATTTTTTTTTTCAATCTGTCTTTTCAATTAAGTATTTTCTGAAAACAGTTAATAGTGCAGCGTGCGTGACGGAGTTGGAAACGTACGCAGCTACTGGGAGGTGCAGCCGGGACCGAACCGCACTGGACCCGCTTCTTTCTTTTATAATTTTTTTACTCTCCTGGAATATTCCAGCTCACTCTCGGCTGTCATCGTGTGTTCTAATACAAAACATTTCTGAACTTACGGTGTATATAAAGGTAGCGGTAACGGGCTGCGTCGAAACAGTCGCTCTTCCGTCGCCGACGGAGGATGTGTGGTACCTTTGTTAACGTTTTTTGGCACAAGTTCGCCTGGTCAAACGTTTATTTTCAGTTCGGTATTTGTCAACCATTTTTTGTTCCTGAGAATAGTTCCTAAGAATTTAGATTTTGCCGTTTTCAGCTAAGAATTTTTTTTTAACGCTGGGAAACATTTTAGACACATTAATATTGCCCTTATCAGTACACAAATATTCAAAAGTTCTTAACGCTGTCTTGAAATAGAAGCAAGAGCCACTATTCTCAATAGGATGTTTTTAGTGAAGCATGTTAAAATAAAACGACGCGTAACATGTCCGTAAAACCTACGAACCTTTGTATGCCTTGAGGGTGTGGTCTGAACTGGGAGAGGGTGGAACGTGGTTTGCAGGGTCGTTTAGCTTAAATTGCATCTCGCCCGGGCTTGGTTCCCAACCGCAAAACGTGCCTTTTTCAAAGTCGCAGGTCAGAGCTGAAAGACGACACAGCAAAGATAACGGTCAATATTAGTGAGCCTAGATTACATAATGTTTCCAACTGCTCCATCACTGCCACGTGCTTCATGGGGCGTGTTTGAATCACGAGCAGCGAGGAGGAGGAGGAGATAGTGTGAGTCGTCTGCGAGGGTCTCCAAGCTTGGCTTGGCCTCTCTCCCTTTTAACCTTCTCGCGACGAGACAACTCGCGCATGCGCACATGCGTCCAATCTGCGCAGAAGGTTTCAGCAAGTGAATTGCAAACGCACTTCCTTGTTCGAGTTGCTCTTTTTTTTCTAGCTAGGCTCTTTTGTCGGTATACCTCACGTCATGGAGGTAGGAAGGAGGGGAGGCAGCACATTCGGAATCGAGCAAGCCAAACGAGAAACTTCCGGGTGAATCTGGATGTAAAGGTCGCGATTTGTGGGACCGCCCCCGAGGATGACCAAAACAGCCGTTGGCGCCAAATCACTCTCCTTTCCCTCCTATAACGAATTTTGGTTTTGTTGTTTTTTGGTCATTGTTGGGGGCGTGTCCCTCTAAACGAAAAGTCTTCCCGGCTTTAGCACTGATGGCGTCATGTCGCCTCATGAAGCTTCACATCTCCATGCCTCACATCGATCGTATCTCGGGAGAATCGTTAGAAAAATTAAGATGAGACTCATAAAAGTATTTAATGTTTGTTATAGTTTTTATAAAAATCCAATGCCGTATGTGGGCAAGGAGTGCGGAAGAAGGCTATGAGGTCTGCGGGGCATAGAATTTGGTGTTTTTCACGTTTTATTTTAATTATCTTACCAGGCACCCCCGCGTGAACACCTTGTGGTTCACCGTTATCGTTCTAGATACAACTTGATATTAAAATAAAACAAAACTAATAGGCCACTTAAAGAAGTCACCATGCAAAATACACGATGCGCATTTATTCAAACTGTATGCCTGTCATTCATAGACAAATAATTTAATTACCTAAAGAATACACGTAAGTACCTGTCAACCGGATTTTCATATCACCAGTCTGTTCTACAACCACGGGTTTGTTTTTCATGTTTTTACTGCGTGGGTTTACCTTCATTACAAAAAATACTTGAAAGTTACATCGTGCCGTGTCACCCCCTTCGCCCTAGTTTTCTTTGCGTTTTACACGTAAATAATATTGGTAGATATCCGCTAGTTTAAGCTCACCGTGTCCTTCATTTCCAGAGTGTTTTTCCTACAGTATAAGTAATTAAAAACTTTATACACCAGCACATATTTCGTTACGTATGGTAAAAGGTTTAGTTTTTACTTACAAGCTTCACCGGCAGGCACTTGTGCAGATGCCACCGCTGCTGCGAAATAAAAAAGAAAAAAGAATAAATAATCTCGAAGAGAAATCAGTGTACATTCATGTTACGTTCCTCGGGGCTCTGGGTATTTTCGGTGACTTGAGAAAGAACCCGTCCACTATGTTGTAGTCAAATTAATTTCTTTTTGCTTTCGGTAATGATACATGTTCATTTAAAAAATAAGAAAACAAAAAACACGTTTTTTTTTTTAAACAAATGTCTAGGTAGGTGGGACAAATGCAGTATTTTTTACGTTACTTGCGAAACGTAATCAATTACAAGTACTCTTGGTTAAAAGTATTTAATTAGATTACACGATGGCTTGTGAATAGAGGTAATTTTTCGTTACATGAAAAATAACCGTTACTTTTCCGATGACTTTATATTTCCAAAACGACAGACTTATTCTGCCGGTTTGAAAACTGTGGATCTTGCGTCTTGATCACCGAATTATAAACTACTTATCTTCTTAATTCAACAATTTCGGTAAACCATCCTCCTCTCTTAAACTTGGTTCGAGGATTCTGTGGTAGAAAAGTTGTGCAAACCAATGGCGCGATATAAAAGGGGAAGGCATAATAGTTATGTTTATAAATAAATAATTTTGGTGCTTTCAAGACTCGCGATTGCTTCCAAATAAATGGAATCAAATGATTCTAAAATTGGTCGAAAAGTAATTACAAGTAATTGGATTACTTTTAATGACTACCGTACAAGTCTGAGCAAAAGGCGAATAGAGTCGCTTGACTAAGCCTCATTTCCTGTATGTTTCGTGCAGCTCAGCCGCAGAGACAATATCAAAGTGTTACCGCATAGAAATATTAACATGCATAAAAATGCAAAAATGTAAAAAAAACAAAAACAATATAAAACACACCATTGCACGATAAGTTGTAAAACACAAGAGTTATATAAATAGCATTCGCAATTACAGCTAAAATGTGATGTCTTGAAACGCGTTTAGACTTTCATATGGTGTGCGAGGTCTCCATCATTGACATCACTTCTTGGTTGTTCTTTATTACAGAGAAGCCGAAACAGTACTTGGAAAAAACGAGTTAGAGGTGAATTCTGGCGTATTTTTATTCCGTGAATCTGAATGTCACGTTCGTTTTCATCGAAGATGTAAACCAAAACGTAAGAAAACACGAAAAACCTGCGACCAGTCGTGACGTCATACTAGAATCCTTGGGCCGCCAAGCGCGTGTCGCTCGTGTGGGCAGCGCGCGCAATCGCAATCTTGCCAGGTGTATTTTTCCGCACTAACGCCAGTCGTGACGTCTATTTCTGACTTTTTTTTTTTTGTTGAAAATAGCGAGAGTGCACGTGCATAGCTTCGACAGGCGCTGAAGATGCAAGATAGCAGGGATTCCGAAAACTCCTAGTATGACGTCACGGCTCGGGAAGAAATGGCTTCAGCGGATCTTTAAAAAATTATTTCTGCAGCCTCCGTGCACCAAATTGAAAAATAATCTCGATATTCGTGATCCTGGAGGCAAAATAAAGACGATTTTGGTGTTTTTCTTCTAATATAGAACCGCTTCAGTTTTCCTTTAAGTTCAAAAGGGGATCGGTCGCTGTCTCAATGGCCACAAAATGAATAAGTAAATATAATTGAGGAAAACAAACTAAATAAATAATCCTAGAGAAGCATTTAAATGCAAAATAAAAGTTATAGTAAAAACATAGAAAAGTAGGATATCAGGTGCATGAATACATCTACTTTATTTTGAAGTCTAATATTTAGGTATTTATGAGATTACCCAAAAATTAAGACCCAGAAAATTCACCAGGCATAAATCAAAGGTCATAGGAACTTTGGCATGTTCCAAAAGGGCAGAAGACTGATGAGAATGGTAGAACTGGTGCTGACATTATCCCATAGCTAGGACACAGGACACAAAGCACAGTATACATGGGAACGCAAGTGTCTAACAAACTTAGTAACACGGATAGGAAATAGGGGACAAAGAGTGGTGATGGTGCTGATGAAAATGTCTAATGAATAAAATGACGAGGGGACACGTCTTACGATAAGTAGATTTCTCTCATTTGTTTTTCTGGTATCTTGTTTACGCGGGTGGTCCACCTTGCACCGATGTTTCTTTACGCATTTATTATTGCGCCGGTTGCAGCTGACCTCCTGGAAGCGGATTGTGTGCCGGGATTTATAGGAAGAACCACGGCCAGCTGCGGACCGGTCGGAAGACCTACGCTGGTCGGATTTTGCCCGCGGGCAGGGGCTTCGAGATTACTGCTCTAGACCACAGTTTTGTAAACAACGGCCCTCGAAATTCATCCATTTGGCCCGTGGCTGACCGCGGTTCCGACGCAAAATAAAGTAGCAGCAGACCCGCTGCTACTTCATTTTGCGTAACGCGCTTCAAATACTCCAACGACGATACCAGAAATAACGAGAGGAACTGCTCCGCATCGCGGGTCCTCTCGCCATATTATTAACGGAACTCTTGTCATCATCAGCATCACCATCGCAACTCCTCCGCTTGACGTCTGTGTAGCTACGTTAAAATTACTTTTCCATTTTATGTAAGTACATTGTGCTCAAGTGTCCTCTAAAAGCTATTGCATATTGTCGCGGGACTTAAATTGACTGAGCTAGTTGGTTCATTGCTAACGACGGGCCAGATGAACACCATTCACCAGAAGTTTGAACGTGTGCGTTCTTTTTGTGGGGTGTAATATTTGTTGACGTGGCCGATTGTGTGCATATTGCCAACATTAGTTTTATTCTTCTCATTTGTATTTTGCTCTAAGAAAATGCGTCAAATTGCCCATGCGGTTTAATTTATGCCTGGTGCGCTTTCTTGGTCACAATTGTTGCGTAATGTTATAAGCTAAATATTACATTTCATATCGAAGTATATGTATTCATCAACCTTATGTTTTTTATACTTACTGTAAGATTAATTTCTGTGTTTAAGTTCTATCTAGTTTTATTGTATGTTTTTCTCGTTTAAATTTACCTTTTTTCGCTGCCGTCGAGACTACGACAGATTCCTAATCCGGCCCTTTAGCCAGACACGTTTGGAGACCCTTCCTCTAGACCGAAAGTAATAGATGTTGCGGACTGTGTATCTTACGTTGACGTAACTGATAGGAGTCGATTGAGCATCTGATATTATTTTGTGGAACGTGTAGTTTGCCGCGGTAGCGATTCTCACCCGAAATACTGCCAATGGCCGCATCTCCATCACTTCCTTTCCCTCTGGTGAGCGCCACTATCACTTGGCTCTGCTTTGAGGGCTTCAGCTTCAGCTGTACTGATTGCCAGCCCTCGCCCTCTGGTAGATCGAGGGTCTGCAGTGTTCCAGGAATGCCAGTGTTGTCCTTGTACTCCACTTGCGTCAGCTTCATGGACACAATGTCTGCATAAAATACGAAAGGTCAAACCCGAAGTTAGTGGATGCGAAGTGAAGGGAGAAACTTCCTAATTTTAAAGCCTAGGATAATGAAGTTCGGTTTGGATTGTACTTTGCGACAATCGGAAAATCAACAAGCAACTTTCGGTTTTCAGCAGGAAAAATGCTATAGCAAAGTATCTGATATTACTGGCTGTCGTGATCCTGTTGTTACTTTGAGGGGTCCTTTAGAACTTTTTCAGAGCGGAGCTTTTGTAACTCCTGTCAACCTAGATAACTCGTGCATCTTGGCGCACAAAGCTAAAATTTTTTATTTCGTTATTTTAAAATTCCGTAAAGAAGCAACGCTTGCTCACAAATTCTTGAAGATTCGCATTTAATCTTACTCGGGGCGTAACTTTTATCATTTCGTCCTGCTTTTTTGTTCTTGAAAGTGCCTGTTCATACTCGCCCCGAACGCTCGATGCTCGAACCTTCTGGGCCGAACTTTCGCGATGCCGACCCATACTAGAAAAGGAGCTGCCCATGACCTTGTAGAGTCAGTCACGCTCTCTCTTGCTGTTACGCTGCCAAATCGCCACCCGATTTTCTGTTGTATCGACGCTCGTTCATTATTTTGCTTAGCACAAGTTCGTCAATTAAACCTTTATTTTCAGTTTTCGTTTGTCGAGCTCTTTGCCATCATTGACAATACATAAGCTACACTCAGACAAGTCCGTGAATTAACTTTTCTAGAACACAAAGAGCTCCAATCATGGCAAGCAATTGAAGGATTTTGGCGAATGACGATGCTCAGATTACGGCAACATCATTGACCTGCGATGCACGCAAAGAAAAAGAGTGAGTAAAATGTCACGTCTATTGTCCCGGCGAATATGGCTTTTGTTTTTGTAATAATTTTTTCAGTGTTGTCAGTCGATGAAATTTTTATTTATATTGTTTGTTGTGATTGACGGCCTTCGTGTTGTGCAAGAAGGTGAACTCATAGGCTTTATTTGGAGTGTGTTGCACAGACGTGTGAAAAAGGCAACAGTGATATCACTGTCTCTAATATTTCTATTATTAAATAATCGTATGTTTATCTGATGACGTGACAGCTCCAAGTGTCGCTGATTACAAACGATGGCTGTTATGGGCGATAAAAAACTGCTTCAGAAAAAGTTTTGGAAAATAATTTTGTTTATTTATTTATATACTGCAAAACCCTTTATTTTCGCGGCCCCCTGTTTTCCGTGAATCGGTCACAGAGGACATAATCGCGGCCACTAAATTTCACAGAATCCAGACGCCTGCCTTGATTCTCTTAAGGACCGACAATTTAGCGTGCCCTGAAATTTCGCAAATTTTTCATTTCGCGAAACTCGTGAAAATTCAGCACTCGCGAACCTTAAGGTTTTATTGTATTGTTCCTTTAAAGGTCTTTTTCAGGGAAATTACACAAAAGGGATATATTTTGAAGTTACTGTAAGTATTAAAAATAAAAAAAGAACAGGCGGCTCGACGCAAAAAAAATGCTGCCGCTTTACAAAAAAAAAGAAAAAAAAACGAGCAAGAAGACAAAATTAAAATCATAAGAGCACGTTTGTGTGAATCTAGGGATCTGGAAGTGATTCACTAATACCATTAGAAATGAGGGCGTTTCAATATTACAACAACAACAACAAATAAAAGTTGCCGAAGATTAAAAAAAAAAAATTGGGTGAAGACTTTGGAGATTAAGAAAACAACAGTGTAGATTTTCGTACTATTCACTACCCGTATTTGGTGCGCAATAACGTGCGCCGATTACAGTTTGACTAAACACCGACGTGATACACATAAACACGTCCTCTCTTTGGGGGGGGGAGGGGGGGCGGTCCACAAAAATAAAACAGAAATTATTTTATTGCGATCAGCAATCCTCCTTTATCGTTTTCTTGAACGGGCCTGCTATTCTTGTAAACATCAAGGTTTAAGTCAAGAGGAATAATTTCGTTGTCTTCTGTTTTGGGTTTCCGCCAGTATTCCGTTAAAATGACAATACTGAAGTTGTCACCTTCAAAAGTATTTAGTTCCGCTTAGACATCAGGTTTTGAATATTTGTACATGAAACGTGTATGCTATAACTTTTTAGCTTTCATGCGTGGATAGATGGGCGAAGCCGACAGCTGTATGACTACCTTAGTGAAGTGGAAAACTCCACCAAGGATCGGAAGAAACGCCATATAATGCTGACGTTTGTTATTAATGCTCAGTTTATCAAATCGAAGTTTAAACGTTTCATGCTAGCACTGTCCGAACTGAAACAGTTCATGCCGAGAAATGAGGGCTAATTCAGATAAGTCTTTTTGCGGAAGGACTATATGTTACCTTTTAATTTCAAAATGTTCGCAACTTTCAGACTTGCTATGAGAAATCGAAATTGGGCTTTGTTCATATCCAGCTAGCTGCCGGCCGCTCTAGTAAGCCAAAATATGTTCGCACCTTTTAACAGTAAAGGGGTACCTTCATAGATCTCTCCATCTTTTAAATGTCAAACTTAAAAAAAAAAAAATATTTTGGCAAGCATTTCTTAAGGCGTTTTAAATTTTTCATAGGGCCTCTTCGAGTTCCTCTATTCTGCGGGCTCAGTAAGCAGGCCGTCATAGTAACACGTGACACAGTAATATCACATGAAGTCTAGGTGTCACGATAAGTATTAATGTCACGTGACAATGTTATGGTTATCGGGAGCTTCGTCTGAAATAGCGAGGAACGTTTCTCCGTCCTCCATAAACGTTATGTCAGTTCGTGACAGAACAGGACGATATCGCCTGCGCGTCCCGGCACCGTAGTTTAGGAAGGTCACAATTTCGAATCATCACTCTCGCCAGTAGAGTCTGCTTTGAGCTAAGAAACAAGATGGCGGCGCCCACAAGACCACCAGGGAATAGACTGGCGATACTCTAAGCGTAGCTTATTTAGGACCAATATATAAGAATCAGTTATAAAAAAAAGAGTCCGCATCCTCGCGAAGCGTTACTAATTTCTCCTTTTGTGTGTTGAGTTAAGATGTGTGGAGCGCAAGTTCGTCTTATTCTTCTTCAGGGGCTTCAGGGACGTCACAACGCCAAACTTTGAATGGCTCTGATTGAAGGATAGTGGGTAGGCCTCACCGAAAGCTGCCTTTAGGTCTACCCCCTATCCTTCAATAAGAGCCAATCAGAGCTCGGCGTTCTGACGTAACCACAATCCCTGCAAAAGGAGTAGACGAACATGCGCTCCGCATACACAGGTGAACCTTAGATTAGCTTTACGCAGTTTCATCAAGACCTGCAGGTTTAAAACGTCAGAAAGCATCGGTTAAATCTTCGACAACCCAACCTTGGAAGAACTACTTGGTGCAGCGCATAAATAATGCTCGAAACTTTCTTTCGTTTTTTCTTGATGTGACGACGGGTACAGGTGGCTGGTAGGGGGGTGAGGGGGGGGAGGGGCGAGGTTGAGGGGAGGGGCGTCTAATTGTACCACTCACCTGGTCCAGCTCGGAAGTAAGTCATTTGAAGAGTGTCTCCTTTGTCCCCCACTTCGAAGATGGGACTAAGCATACGCACTGCGTCGCCACCCGTAATTTTTGTCCAGTCGACCACTTGGATGCTTAAATCGACATAGGCGAACCTTTTCCAGGATATGGGCTCGTCTGCAAGTTAGAGAAATGTTTTGTTTGTTTGTAATATATACACAATCTCTGAAACATTCTGTGGCGCGGTTTCACAAAACGCGTTTTCACTTCCTGTACGTAGCGTTCCACCATGTTGATGCAAACATATGCGCCACTTTCCGCCACTTTCACCGTTAGCTGGCACGCAGACGATTAGTTGTTGGCATCGTTTTTGGTATTTCCGGAACGTGCGAGTGACGCCATCTACCGCAGAACCCAGGAAGTACGACCGGGGAAGCATTTTGGGGTCGCGAAAACCAATGCTTAGTTCGATAGTTTTCCTTTATAAGTTTCCCCGGCGGCTTCTGCTGCAGACGTTTTGGCCGCCGACGGGTTTTCTTTGTGATTGCCTGTTCGTTTTAGGCCCGAAGAAAGGCCGGTATGTATAACAATCGAGTACCGGCCCATGCTCCTTTATGTTATCGACTACTCTGACAGGTGGATTCAGTCGATCACGACGCGAAAGAGTTTGAGCGTTCTGGAAAACAGTTCTTCCGGGCGTACAAAACCATAGGAACAAAGTTCATCAACATGGCGTCCGCAGAGAGTTTTGCGCCCTAAGTACGTCACGTGAAACCGCCCCCATAAAAACGCTTACACCACCAACACTAGTGTATGTATAATCTATTCAGGATTCGTATCAATCTCGAACCAGATATGTTCGTCCCATCATTTCAAACTATAACTGAACTGAAAATGTTTCCACAATAAGGACAATGTTCCACTTTCGAATATATCATTCCGCAGGAACATCGCTCGTTTAAGTCTATCTCATAAAATTTACTTCACGTTTTTTACTCCTTGAACGGATATTTTCACTCCATTTTTATATGTCATTGCGTGTTTATCAGCATCATAAAATTTGCATTCCTCATACCAATTCAAGTTGGTTTTGTAACTATTTTATACCACCCAACTCCCTGGAGTGAAACAACAGCCCACAGTCTATTTTTGGATTACTCTATGTGATATTTTCAGGGAAGCGTTAGATAAACTGGTACCTTGAATATTTCAGTTATTAGAGTTTCCCAGGTGTACTCATTTCCTAATATTAGTTTCCTTTCTCCGTATTTTCTTTTAATCTTTGTGTAATTAAAACAAACGTATACCCTAGAGCATTGCTGTTGGTGCAGATGAGCTATATGGCCCGGCGGACACTATGTTAAGTAAGTAATGCATAAAAAAAGATGAGTAATTAACTTAAAATTACTAATTATCTTTTTATTTGGAGGATTTAGGGCACACGTTTATATTGCAAAATATGAAGCAGTCAACGTCGAAGGTTAGCCAAGTTCTTACGTGGCAAGGGGTGCCGAGTGAAATACGATACGAGAACCTAAGAGGTAAACACAATTAATAACTCATGCAAGCGATGCTGTAAACGTCGATTTTTTGGTTGACATAGGTGGCGTCGTGAATCTGGTTCCGTGGCCATGTTATTGATGAAATTGACTGTACTCCCAGCGAATCAAAGCTTGCAAACAGCTTCCTCTACCCGTGCCTAACGTCACCACACTAAGATGATGGCAACTCAACAATTAGAACCCATACTTGACAGCAAGCGTCCATTCAAACATTCATTGGACATGAGGCCCAGGCAAACGTTGACGCAGCACACGAGTCCCGTAATTGCCCCGCCAAGACATCTGGTGTATACCGTATAAAATTCGGCATTAGGTCTTCTTACCTATAAGGTGATGACTCTACTCACCTCTGGATGCTTCCGCTGAAGAACTGGGAGGTGGCGACAATCTGCGGGGCCTCTCCAGACTTGAGAGCCGTCCTGTACCGACCAGCCACTGCAGTCCCGCAGTTTGGAAGTCGTTGACGTAGCCGCAGAGATCTTCGTCGAAGTCGCATTCAAACAGCGGCCTACAGGGCTCCGGGTCGAGTTGGAGATCGTCGATGCCGAAGCTGAACCCAGGATTTTGGGGATGGACACCGTTCGTCTTGAACACGACCTGGTTTCAAGATTTGTGTCACTTGTAATTCAGCTTTCGTATGGCACTCAACGAAGCAAGCTGGTGCTCTCTTTTACAGGGTTCTCAGTAATCGTGCCCCATTGATTCAAGTCACTGAGAGATTTAAAAAAACCGCCGGGTGTCTGCGAGTCAAGAGCACCTCATTATCTCTCCGCATTCGATGGTGTTGCGGCAATTCTGAACAAAAACGCTGAAGAACAAATCAGAACGCAAGAAGCCTAAGCATAAAATGCACTCCTGAGTACCTTATGCTGTTACTGAGTATAGGTGCTATACTCACGTAAAGCTTAAGAAAATAAAAGCGTAGCCTATGAACGGGGAATGTTTTATCAGTCATATTCAGGAACATTTGTAATATTTTACTGTAACGTTTGGTTGCAAAGGCCGTCTGTAAGGAAACTCCGACAACGAACAGCGTTACGCCCAAATGAAACCATACGAAAGGCAAAATAAAAACGTCTGCGGCGGCACTTCAACCTACCATGATTAGATTTCTGAGCCAAGTGCCTTACCGACTGAGACATACAGGGTCTTCTTTTTTTAAATATTGCACGGTGGCAAAGACGCGGACACATCTAGTACCACGTATAACCTCGACAACACTGATAATATTACGTAATTAATAAAGTATTTGGCATATATCGATACTCAAAAGTCGGGAAGTGATAGACATTGCTCAATACGAAAATGCTATTCGGGCTTCTTCTCGAGCTCGTCGAGGACACTGGTCCTTAGTGGCTCAGTGTTTCTGCCAGTCATGTGGGTCTTCTAAAGGCTATGCATCCAATGGAAATGCCCCAGGGTCTTCCTTTTGAAGAGGTTGAATGGAGCACGCGTTGATTTAGAGGTGCTTCGTTTGGGTTTTTTGGAGGACCAAGCAAAAATATAAGCATCTGCGCAAACATAAAGCTGTGTTCAATAGTTTCCAGAGTATTGCAGAGACGAGGGTTCACACAAAATAAATGCCTTTGTCACGTAGCCATGGTTTGAATGGTAGTGAGTAGTTATGAAGTTGAAATGAAAAAAAACACTTTCCCATTGGCGAGACGCGCATTCTGCGCACCCACTTTAAGACATAGTAGTCAGGACCATCAGGATACCAGCTTTGGTAATTAGGTAAGAGAAATAATCTATAGACTAACGTCTGGTAAAACTCCTTTCTGAAACAGTGGTTAAATAATGAATTGAAAATTGTGCTTTATAAATCGAACAGCACTGACAACTTCTTTGAGAATACTAAAATGGCGCAGTATCGTTGCATAAATGGATTAAAGAACTAAGTCAGCGGGAAGATCGGGCAGGTGAGTTTGCAGATGTATCATTCTAAACTGGCGAAAACACGTTCAGAAGAACATTAAGCGTGAAACGGTCTGTCTTACAAAAACGTGGGTAAGGCCGAGCCCTCCTTCTTTGATGGAACGAGACAGATTGTCGCGTCGCATTGGCTTTAAAGTGGAGCCCCGTATAAAGGTTGCAGATATCCAATGAAAGCGTTGAAGGCGTCATCGGGCACAATGAATTCCGTAGACGACGTACCACACTTTAGCAACCAGAAATAAGTCCCATGCTTTAGCACTCAGGCTTCAACATGTGGGCTCGTCTTTTAGGATTTACGACGGCGTTTCTCCAGTAGTGACATCTGTTTCGAACACAGTCCAAGGGCGCATCCAGCTAGGTTGTCACCAAGTAGGATATAGGGAACCGTAACTATAGATACTTGTCAAATTGAGTTTTTTTTTTTCGAAACACCGTAAAATGGAGTATGTGCCTTCTTTTTTTTTATAAAATACACTGACATAGTGAGTTTCAACAATTTCATGCAACTTTATAACTGAAACCATACCTTAAATTATACTAACCAAAATATGGTTGCCCAAAATAATTTGTAAGCTAATTATTGAAACGTTTTTAATTTTTCTCCCGAGGCCTTTGTCAGGGGCTACTATGATATCATACTTTATTGTGTGTGATGCGTAGATATTTTTCAGAAAAGATAGGGTCGCTGTTTTGTGAAATACCATGTATATACTAGATGAACATCTTGGGAAGAGACAGCGGCAAAGAAACTTGGACAAGAGTAAAGGAACAAACACGACAGGACGACGTGACGTGTTTGTTCCTTTACTCTTGTCCGAGTTTCTTTGCCGCTGTTTCTCCCCAAGATGTTCACCTCAAACCAACTAGCCTAACACGTCACATTCTTGTGGTTATTATATACAAGATGGTCGCAAGTAGACTCGCTTCAAATACTAGCCTTGCCGCCGTGAATGGAAAATGCTTTGTTTGGCAACCATGGGCACACCTAAGAAGTTAATTTGCCAAGGAAGGAAGGAAGGAAGCGCGTTTTTGTTTAGTTTTAAGGCTAAATAGCGCGAGCATCTGCCCGTTAAAAAGGGTGCAGCCGTTAATATCTATACTATTATTTAGGCTTGACAATCAGACAATCTACCATACTTAGCGGACTAGTCCGTGGGCGATACCTGCTTGAAGTTCAAATTTTACGCAGTTCAGATTTTCTGGGTGGATTTTAGAAGGAATTTATTTTTCAGATCTTTCATTATAACGTAATGTCCGAGATTTTACAAATGACAGAGTCTACTAGCGGTAATTTATGCATGGCGCAAGTTTCTTTGTTTACTAGTGAAGCAGGCACTTGCCAATGTGTGTTCTTTGTATAGTCTAATGGGCGATTTCCTGTCCAATTGTGATGATAAAAGGGGCCAGTTCTCAATACCTTATTAAATTATGTATATGACGAGGACCATCAAGCCTCGGCTAGCCAACTATTCATGGTAATAAAACCCGAGACTCAGGAACACAGAAGGGGACGAACACAACACAACGTCTCAATGTTTAAGACGATGTGTTGTGTTCGTCCCCTTCTGTGTTCCTGAGTCTCGGGTGTTATTACCATAAATCACCACCAGCTAGCTTGTTTTTTAACTATTGTTGCAACTATTCCTAGCCGGGAACGCCCTCCTGGAACCAACGACATTAACCGAAGCTCCCTGGGTGCCCCGGAGCTCCATGCCAAAGGGGGGGGGGGGGGGGGGGTAAGCTCATCCTGCACTCTGGTAACAACACCCTCCGAGGACACCATTATTTTGCCATTTCATTCGAACAGGCGGCTATAATCTATAACTGTCACCCGCAACGTCATCCCCTCATTTTTTATAGGTGTTGCAGGCCTCTGGTGCACGTCTATCTGCAACCAGCACCAGCATCTCTTTCAGTGTAAATGGATGCTATCATATTCTCACATATGCTGGGGTACTTCTTCACTAGGACAAACTAAAAAAAAAAAACTTTTTGGCCTCATGCTCTTAGTTCTCTATGGTTTTTTTTTTACTTCTAATAAACCAAAAACGTAATTTAAGATTTTTTTTTTATGATTGTCACGGGTCAGGCATTTGGGACCGCGCAACAAAAAAACTTTTATCGCGTTTTGTTTTTCCCGAAACTACAGTAGAAGCTCTAAATGGTAGCAAAAATAAATCTTCGATTTATTTGTGTTTTCCTTGTTAAATATTCTGATCCTGGCCACTGCGACTATAAATTACCCGGTTTATATGATTATTACTTTTGTTATATTCAATTTTATGGTTTAAATGATAAACTAAATTAAAGCTCGAATAAATACCTAAACTACAAGTAAAATATCGCTATTGTAAAGTGAGGTTATCTGTCGGAAAATGCATTTTAATACAAGCACCTTTTCTAAAATTGTGTTTCAAAATACTTTTTTAATCAATTGTTATCTCTTTTTTTGTTTGCAGAGTTTTTTGAATGGTAGAAAACATGCAATAAAAATTATATGTAATATACAGTTTTGACATAATAATTCGTGCATTCGAAATGTCGATATATCCGAAACTATTTTAAGATGCAAACCTAGGTCGTAGCCAATTGTTTGAGCCAGAGTGTTAATTATTTGTCCGCATTTAGTCAAAGTGTTGTCTGGCTTTAAGACAACAAATAATGAAGCATGCTAAACGTAATATTACAATGCTTTCATACACATGTCCAGCTTGTTTAATTGAAAAACGAAATCTAGATATATAAATAAATTTCTAATATTTGAGTAACGAAGAGCTAGAGTTTATAAATTTACCCTCTGAAGAAATGTCATTATGTATCTGTTGTTGGGCGTTGGTTCGTTGATTTCTTTCGTGACTGAAACGATGCAATGTGATTACTGAAGTGATGGTTGTTTATGGTTACAACCCAATTACATTGTTTTTTTCTGTTTGTTTATTTTCGAATGCAACTGTTTATTTGAGCGTGATGTAGTGGATCAAATGCAGTCTCTTTATGCTTTTTCGATAGTTTTATTTTAGTTGTTTTTGTACTCCACAACGGCCGGGTCCGATTCAAAAGCCTTGCAGTATATACTAAACGGGTAAAACATACATACAAAATAGGAAAAGTTCAGATGAGATTGAACATTTATCCCCTACCCCAAAACACAACAAGAAATTAACTACAATAAAAGAGAGGGCGCGCAGGCGAGCTGGGGATAGTCGACATAACTTAGCCCGAGACAGTTACAGAAACGTGTGTTGTCCGTTCATTTTCTATGTCTTTTTATTTTTCTTCCCTGTCGCAGGTCAAGTTAAGTAAAAAAATCTACGAAATTTACGGACACAGTACCTGGAATTCCTTCTGGTAAGCGATAGGCACACGAGCCAGCATCCAATCAACCTTCGGGTAGGGCGGTTGTTCCCAAAGAACGTTGCGCTGGCTGCCGTCCTCAGGAACCAATTCCACGACGATCCTCCCAAGGGCCACATTATCCCTTCGGTACCAGAACTTCAAACACTGCGCCTCAGTACGTCCTTGAAACGACGGGCTTGTCACCACGGAGTCGTTCGTCGCCCGATTTTTCTGAAGCTCCAAAAAAGAGTCTGCAAACGAACATGATGGGACAATAGGTGTTGCTTCGTTACAGTGGTTACAGTGGGCAGTGCTGAAGGCAACGTGTTACAAGTAAAAGCGTTACTGGTAACGCGTTATATTTTTCAGTAACATACTAATGTACTCATTATGATCCGAAACAACTAACGAGTAAACTTAGGTGCTATTGTAAGGTATTGTTGATCAAATATGCTACTCGTTGCTCATTAATTTTGACTGCAATTTGTCACAATTGTTGTCTATTTAAAGAGCCAGGGCGTCAGCGAACCGCTCTATATTCTACACATTTCATAAACATTCGATTAAAGCAAAAATATTGTAAAATTTCTGCGTAAGACTTATTTCTGTCAAAGTTCTCAACCGCGTCGTGTCGCTGTTAAACACTAAAATCTGAAGTAACGCAAAAGCAAGTTTCGTTACTTTTGGAACTAACGATAACGGTAATTTGTCACATTTGCAGGAAAAGTAACAAATCTCAGTAACGCGTTAGTTTCTGACGAGCTAATGAGTAATGGTATTTCGTAACTTATTTTTGGTGACGGGCACAACACTGCAGCTGATCATGATTATCTCGTGTCGAGAGTGTGCCGAGTTTTGATAGAGCCACTGGCGGATTTGTTGACACCATCAGTACAAGGAGAAGCTTTTCTCTTCACCTGCCTTGAACTTGACTGTCACTGTGGCTGACCTGGTTTACCCGGCCTCTTAATGTTTTAGCAGTAGCGTTAAAGGGGGGGGGGGGGGGGAGACGGGGGGAAGCTGCCGCCAATGTACGCTGGAAGCTAAAGCCGGTTTACTTTCGCTGTTTTTGTTTGGTTGGAGAAAATCTGGCAACAACGCAGGTTCAACATGGCGCCGGTACTGTTTTGGTTGGACGGGATGCTTGAAGCTCCGCCGTTTGGGAGCACATGTAGCGAAGACGTGACCGGAGAAGTGCCCCTGAGATGTTCCCGGAAAACGGAAAGTATCATTCGTAATCGTCGTGTGTGATTTGAAAGCGAAGGGAGTCACAGGGTCCACGAGTGCGCAACTACAAGCCAACGTTCACGACAGCACTGCGTTGACTTCGGCAATCTCGTTTTGTTTGGTGCTACACCTCGATGTGACAAAGAACTGAAACGTTCGGGGTGTGTGGTGCGGGGCTTGGAAGTAGAAACCCACACTGACACGGAGGGCAAATTGGTTGTTGCGGGGTTGAGGTTCAACGGGTTCAGTCCCGTCGTAGTCAGCTGATCCGGTCCAGCTGGTCCGATAGGACGCAGCGAGCTGTGGCAGCGAGCGTTTTTAAAAGTAAATCTTCCTTCGGATCGTTTCAAAATGTGAAAAAATCCCGACGCATACCATGAGTAAAAAGTTCCGGGGCGATTTCAACAAAATTACGTCGTTTAATTGACCAATGAACTCCGGATTGTTGTCCTAAATCTGCCGTTTTTATGCTTCGTGTTGTTGGACTGCGCTTGCACAGCGACGTGTTTGCACAACGACGCACATCGCTCGAGTAGATAATTCGGTCCTCCAAACGACCGCTAATACAAAAGTTTAGAGAAATGTAAGTGACCACCGATATTTTCCTGTACATCTCCTGAGAGTTTGTTGCGCTCATCATGCATTGTGAATAAATTTGGGCAAGATTTCCTACCTGCCCACAAATACATGAACTGAGACCATTATTTACGTAGTGAACATAGTGCCTATTCTTTATTTTTTGAAGAGGCTTTGGTGCATTTACTATGGTACAATCGCTTGAGAGTTCAGAAATTGGGGAGGGCGAGCAAGCTTTCCCAACTTTGTCTCTTTTCTCTCTGGCACTGCCGTGGTTTTAAGTTTCAGTAGACATACCTACTAGCAGATACCAACTGCTCTAAAGCAGGTAAAAGTCTGGGAAGTCAGGACGGTGCGGACTCCGTGTTTCGCAAAATGATAGGGGAAGTGCTTTCGCGAGGTATGCGGGATATGCAAACGATTTTGTTATGTCCGTCGTTTGCGTGTCTCCAGCAAAACGAATAAGATTATCTACAAAGGCGTAGTCACAAGCCAAGATATACGATAACAGTACACATTCAATTCAAGCAGCTTTACGTAAAATGCTTCAAAAGCCGAGAAAAAAATCTGTCGTCTAATGTAGAATTCGGACGTTCAAAGTCTTCTGCGGACAGCTGTTACGTAATAACCTGGCTGTGCCAGGTTTTTTTACGTAACAGCTGTGTCTTTGTCGCGGACGGTCGGTGCACCCGGTGCGAATATCGAAGGCCTCCGGGGCGAAATGACGAGAACATACCTGAACACGTTTGTCGCTACGCGAACGCCCGATTGCCTCCAGCCAAATAGCATTCAGATCGTCATCTTTCGGGGCGACATGGCTGCTGGAAGACTCGCTTTCGCGATCACTCATCTGGCAGCACTTCACAGAGCAACGGCGCCGTTTTACAGGAGCTGACATCTCTAAAAAGCCGGCATTTACACGTACAAGCAAAAACCAAAAAAACACGCTAAGACAGCAAAGAGAGAAGCGAAAGTAATAAACCACGCTATGAAAGCTAAAAACTTCGCGTCGCTTCCTATCACTAACACCTGCGACAGCTGCTAAACACACACTACTTCACTTCAGGAAGTCTCACTCAAGCACCTGGGTTAACACGAAACACTGATCACTTCGGCGAAACGACTAGTCGATGTAGGCGAGACAGGCGGGAGCAGAGACTTCGGCGGCCATGAAATAACGGCGCAGCTTTTGTTTGTAATGCTATGAATACAAACGGAAGTGCCCGTCTTGTAAACCTTTCGTAAAAAAAATAAGAACTCTAATTACATGGGTTATTCTTTAAACGTAAAAATATGCCGGTCAAAAGGAAATTACAACATATAACAAAGGTTTAACAACCACGATCTAAGCTGTCAATCAAACTCTGAGCCAATGAGAGGTATAGCAGCTATTTGGGGCTAAACGTCACGAAAACACCATCTTTGTGGCGCGCGATTTAAAACGGACGAAATAGCCGCAAACTAAAATCTGTCTCACGCAATAAATATTGCTCTAAATTTTTTTTTCTCGCGGAAACATGGTTTTTTGACATGCTTGTCCCAATTAGGCTGTTTAAAAACAAAAACACTTTTTTTGTTGCAGTTACCCTTTAAGGCTGATTAAAGGGGCCCTCCAACAGTATTTGAGCGTCTACTTTTTTTTGCGGTTTCTCCACGCTAGTGGTCTCGGAAACCCAGTGGACAACGAAAGAGTTTAAAAATATTAGCGCATCATATTTTAATTTGACAACTCGGAAACACCTCCTCCGACGGTGGCGCCGCGAGGTGCCGAATGCGCGCGCATAACAGCGCTCCCTTTCACTATACGTCACATTCACTGGGTTTCGTGATTGGCGAGAGCCGTCCCAGAAATTTTGAAGCGGAATAAAGTATATCACACGTTAACCGTCATTATTTCTCTAAAAAAGTTGTTTTTATAGAGCTAATAAAGTTGCAAATTAAAGTTCAAAAAGGGCGAAAACAACGCCTCGTCGCTCATGCGCGCCTCCCAGCGGCGGAGTACCTCCTACTCGCCGAGGTGGCTCCGGTGGCAGAGTTGCGGGAGACGAGGCCGACGAGGCTTCCGCGGCTGTCGAAGCGGACTGAGGCAGAGACGCGTCGCGGCGCTTGCGTGGTGTGTCCTCGTACGGCGCGACGCCCAGCTCCGCACTCCTTTTTAAGAATTCGGCGCTCAAAATCCGATGAGCCCGGTAAATTCATCGATGATGGCAACCCGATTCCAAAGCTACGATGGTTGCAGCGAGGCCTAATGGCCGACCGGGCCGACGGGCTATCAACCAAACTCGCGTCCAATTGGCCAACCGCTTTGCTCCAATCGCTAAACTGTTTCATTTTACGTCATGAAGCGCAATGTTTTGCTTATTTAAAGTTGTTTTCTGCAATATTTAATTTGCTAATAACTCACAAAATATTGCGAATTTCTGTAATATTTTTTTTCCTCGGTGTTCCTGCTTTCATGGAGCTCCGTTTCAGCGCGAACTTCAAACCAGTCAAAAAATTGTTGGTGGGCCCCTTTAATGCATTTGCGTTTGTCTCTGACAGGGTGCGTGGTAATCTCTTGTGACCGTTTACGACGAGGGTGAGCACTAGCGCCCTATATCAGCAAGCCCTGGAATACTTGCAATCTGTGTTTAACTCATACTTTTTTGCAGGTTATTCTTAACCTATGGGCTTAAACACGTGTTGACAATATTACAAGCGACTATTCGTCATTGATATTGCGTGGATTTAATCTCGCAAATCAGGTAAAACCCTCAGTCTCAGATCTGACCATTTCAAAGCGTCAATGAAGAAAACTCCCGGGCTCCTCTACTCTAGAGGAACGGACCCAGGCGATTGCCGTTAATTCTAAAATTTTTTTTTACCATTTTACAAAAAATCAATAAACATAACCTCACTCACTCACCCACGGTCTAGTTATACGCAATTTCTAGGGCTTTCTGACAGATACCACCTGTGTAACAGTGTATTCGACTAATATGTCTTAAGGGGTCAGAGGAAATTACAAGGGCGCTTGGTTAAGCGCCGTTCACACACTTGCAATCAAGTACAACCGAGAGAGACAAGACCGGTTTTTAAGCCTCTTGCGACGGCAGAGGCCCGGATGCGCTGCTGCGGAACAGGTAGTACACCGTCAGAAAAGGCGTAAAATCTGGTCTTCTCTCTCGGTCGTACTCGGTTGCAAGTGTCCCAACAGCACATTACAGTCACACACGAGTGTGTGAACGAACATTTTAAAACGCCAGAGTGCATGGTTAGCTAAGTAAACCTCAGCTCAAGAATCAACGATGGCTAGCTGACAGGATTCAAGCCTTCCGTAGTGGGAATCACTTTCGCACCGGAGGCACCTGTAATAAATTTGTTCGGTCGGCGGGAGCTGTCCGTGCTCTAGTGCTTAAATCTGCCATCGAGGTGACAAAGATTGGCAAAGTAATATTGTCGTATGTTTCTACGAGAGGTTTTAAAGGGGCGGAAAAAACATATCGACGATATGTTCTTAACGCGAAACGTTCATTGGCTTGGTGTTCGCCACGTCGTAAAGCCTAGATAAATGTGACGCCTTAAAATAAGTGATAAAAACGTACCCGCGAGGCTTGCACTGGTAAATTTTGAGTGTGTGTTCTTTTTTTATTTATTATTATTATTTTTTTTTTGGGGGGGGGGGGGAGAGTAGGTTTTAGCAGTGAAAAAGTGTTTGCGCCAGGCGGAAATCGAACTTACACCTTTTAAATTACTAAGCGAGTGGCTCTACAGCATATCATGACACATCATTGTGAGTTAAAATGCCATTTAGCGGGAAAGCTCTGCGGGGCATCCGCTTTGCCTCCGGCAGATAGCAACTTGACGCCTTGTGACATATATTTGAAACTCTGGCTTGCTCCGGTACCTTCATTCTAGAAATTGTTATCGAATGTAGATGCCACGTGTTAAGCCCATCGCTAAACTAACCGACCAAGAGCGCCGAGAGCGTAGACGCCGCACCTTTCACGCGCAACACAATTGTCCAGCAATTGTCTCTGCACTTCTTTTACGAAGATGAAAAAACGAGACATTTTTTGACAAATGCGAGTCATTCTTATATTGGACAGCTCCAGAGAACAAGTCCGTGAGATTATTTGATTACTAAATTAAGTGACTAGAGGCTGTTGTTGGTGAGATACGAAAATGCTACCGAAGCGTTTCGAGCACATCAAGATCGTCGTCCTGGTTGAAACAGGGAACATCAAGAATGTTTCACAGGTGTTCAACAGAAACCATAGCCCATAATTCACCATCGCACACGACGCACCCAGCACTCTAGCCAAACAATTTCGAAACTTTCAAAGAAATGTTAAAGATCATTCCTTGTACCTCTTAATTTTTGTTTCCTGTCGCGTTAACTCGAACAAAAAAAAAAAAAAAAAAACTTCCAAAATGTGTTTTTGTTAACTTCTTGTATAGGACACGTATTTCTTAAACTAAGCTTCTTTCCCGAAAGACACGTTTCAGCGTAGTATTCACGTCGTGAGTCGAAGTTCAAGCTTGAAGCGACTTCTGATATTTTGGCCCATATACCGGAAATAGAAAGATATGATCCCAAATCTCTTCTAAGAACGCTGAGCACCCAAAAAACGGATTTTTTAAGTGCGTTAATTGTAGCCATATCTAACATAATTAATGGTCGCTCACCCTAGCCCTCTCCTCTTTCTCGAAAAAAAATATCGTAGCGCGATATTACGCCGCGGGAATAATTGTGAGTGAGGAGCGATTATGGAACGTGTTCCCGTTCTGGCACGTCGTTCCAAAATTGAAACACATAATAGTAGTTCAGCAAACAAATTTTTGTGTATGTTCATACAATCTGAAGTTAGTCTTCCTCAGTGGGCGTCAGGTGTCTCAGCTGTAGATGAGCAATTTAGAGAGTGCGGTTCAACCGCTAGCATGGGGTCTTCAACGTGCACCACGCAGTAGTGATTCACAACCGCACGCTGGTACGATGCTCATCCAGATCGAGACGGGCAGGGTAGGGATAAAACCCACGATCCCTGGGCTGGTGAGCGCTAGCCCACTCGGCCATTGATCCCCCTGAAGTGGAGGGAATTCCCGAGAAAAAAAACACCATGTTCTTGGGCCCGGATAAATAAACTATGAACTGTAGAAAGCTCAAATTCCGTTGAAATGTGAAGTTTGTGGTTCGGATAGAACGCGAAAATTTTAGATGACGTTGCCTCGATTAAAAGATAATTGAGAATGAAAACAAAATATCTCTGTGAGCCAAAACAAGAAACGATAATGTGAAGTCTAGTGGGATTTATTTCAGTAAAACGCTGGTAAGCAAGAAATATAATATTGTTATAATTGCTGCAGTCTAGTTTGTCTCACTGAAAAAGATGCTACACGCGACCACAATGTCATTTTTTTAAAGAAATTATGCTCAAATGAACGTCGGCTCATAGATAAAGTTCGCATTTTCTTTATTATATTTCGATCAAGGAGAAGAAATGTTTTCAAATTTTCGCATTCTATCCAAACCGCTAGCGTCACATTTCTCACGGAGTTTGAGCATTCTGCGACGCAGAGCTTATTTACCCGGGCTGAAGAGCTCGGTTTTTGATTCTCGGAAACTCCCCCGTACGTTAAAATGCTCAAAATTATCCTCACAACCTAATTGGGGCGCTAAAAAAATCAATTTGAAAAGCGTTATTTGCAAGATACATGTATCACACTGGCACGTTCAGTCATTTTGGGAATTCAGTGTCCCGTCGGGTTTTGTTATGCGGAGCGTAAGTTTGTCTGCTTCATATGCTGGGAATAGTGGTGACGTCAGAAACCCGAGCTCTGATTGGCTCCGATTGAAGGATAGTGGGTAGACCTCAAAGCAAGCTGCCTCGAGGTCTACCCACAATCCTTCAATCAGAGTCAATCAGAGCTCGGCTTTCTGACGTCTGTACAATCCCCAGCAAAAAAAGCAGATAAACTTGTCCTCCGCACAGACACAGTTCAAGAAGCACATGTTGTTTCGAACGTTTTATGATCAATTGGTAGTAAGTGAGATTGCTCTAGTTACGCATAAGGACGCCGAAGAACGAACGAATCATGAGGCAAGAAGTCTGAGCATATAATGGGCCAACGACTTGCGTTTTCACAAGCTGTCCGACTCTAAGTGAGAATTCAGGACTTGCCACGTGTGCATGCCCGCATCGTCAAAGTCTGCCTCAATGTTACGCCGGCCATTTATGCAGCGTGTACGCTGTGGTGTACGCGTCCCTCGAAAACAGGAATGAAAGCTCGTTCCTCGTTTCTTCTCAATCATGAAACGAGTTCCCCTTGCAGCTTGCACGGGTGTGTTTGTGTTGTGTTTTCGTATTCAGACGAAGTACTGTACCGGGTAATTCGTGAATAAAATGAAGCGAGGAAGGGAAAATGCCTACGTCGAACTACGTGTCAAGTCGCCCCAGTTACATTTTGTTTCAGTTCTTTGTTTTCGACTTCCTCTCGGACACGTACCCATCCCTTGAATTCGAGGTTAAAATCGACGCCAACGAAAAGCCTGAATGACGACTACATTCGGGAAAAATTGTAAAACAAGGGACGCCGTTTCTTTTGCCATGCCCTCCAAAACGTAACGAGTTCGCGTTCCAGTTCCACCTACGCAAAATGGAACGGCGGCGTTCTCTCTTCCTTCCAAAAATAACGCGTTTCAGGGAAATCGCTACCTGGGACGCCGTTCCGTACAACATCGCGTCGGTGTCGAAGATGATCTTTGACCTGTGCCTGATTTTCGGGGGCCGGTTTATTAACCGAATTGTGTGGAAACAAATATTTCAATTTTTATTCTTTATGCAAGGGGCCTTGTAAGACACATCCTAATATACCACACGAAGTTTGATTCAAATGGTGCGATTTTACTTGCGATTTCGCAGTGGCGACGCTGCTTGTGCGGCGAAAAGAGCAAGGCGGAGGCTGCGGGTCTCAGCGGTGCAGTTGCGAAATCGCAAGAAAATTCGTACAGTGTGAACGAGGCTCGAAATTGGTTCACACATCTGCGTCTGAATCTGTCCAATTGCGTAGAAACCATCTATGAGTGTTTACGACTGAGAGACACATTTGGGCCATTCGTGACTGATCGGCGCTGGATTCGACAGAAAGTTTTTGCACTCTTTGCTAAATCAAATAAAACATATTAATACTGCCTATTTTCCAGTTGTTCAAGGGGCGGGGAAAGAAAAAAAAAAATCTCCAGATTGACGCTTGTGGATCTACGCATTATCTATAATAAATTGCCTCTTACAACATCGTTAGAAGTGTTCCAAGGCCACGTTGAAATAACGATGGGTACTCAATTAGGAAAGATACGTGGATAGCAATTTTTCCCAGGCTACAAATAGATGGAGCAAGTGTCTCGTCGTAAGAAGCCAAAAAAGTAGCCATGTACTCGGCCAGTTACAAACTCGAATGATGTTAGCAGCCTTTATGATGTCCTACTGAGAAAGAAAATTTTCCGTACGTGACTTATGCAATAAACCTATCAGAACCTATGAAAATATATAAGGCACATAAAGGGTTCATTTGAGGCGAGTACAATTTCAGATATTATTTTGACCTCCTCGTATGTGTAGTGGACATATTTACATTTTAATTGACAATAAGGTGGGGCGCGTCTATTAAGAGCATCGAAAAAGGCAACAACACGATGTAGGCTTACGTGAATCGGGCGGTCCAGAACGTATGTGGGAATGAAAGCCCGACAAGCTGTTAGACTGGAGTTTCCAGCCGGTGCTAGCATCACCAAGATTCCACTGGCAGGTGTCGTATTCGAAGTCACACAACCCTGAGGAAGCAAACGACAACTAAAAACTCCAAACCCTTAAGTGTAAAACAAATTCCATTGAAGGAAAATATACTTTCCTTAATTCAATTACTTTTGATTGGGGCTTGAGTAGTTAAAATAGAGTTTGCTTTTGCATAATTATTAAGTTGGAATTGTGTTTAATTTGAAGATAAAAAAGTGACTGAAGTCGTAGCTGCGCGAGTTTAATGGGATAATTAGCGTTTGTTGCTCTAGGACTGAGTGTGGAATGGTGCAGCCATGGTAAGAAAATATTATTTTCTTCGTAATTACCTTGAATGTCGGTTGCTTGTTGACAAGCTCCAGGTGTGAACTCTATCGGACCTAGAGCCATCTCTGCCGGCCAGTGTGTCCAGCTCATAAAAGAAATCTTAATCTGGAAGGAGAAGCACAATTATCGTTCTCCTACGCAGGGCCAAAACTCACAAAGGCAAGCGAAAAAAAAAATGACAGAAAATTGTAGTAACGGAATGATTAAAGGTGAGCTCCCGCGTTGTTTATTTTTTGTCTAGAAATGCCCGAGCTAAGCACATTTTGTCGATAAACGGGATTTACTCTTCCAGGAGCGCCATTTAATATCTCTGAATCAAGAGTAAGCCGTCAAGAAAGCGGCAAGTGGAATGTGATGCAAAAAACCGACATTTTCCCACGCGTTCTCTTTCGGGCGACGTCACGTGTTGCATTCAACAACGCGTGGCTCTGACGTCAGGCCACTGATGTGGAGCTGCTGTCAACACTGTTCATGCGCAGAAACGTTTTTCAGGCAGGCAGTCCAAAAAACAGTATTTCGGGCGTGTTTTTTTTTCTTCGTTTTGCTGACGGGAGTTTAATTTGAGTCATTTCACACCGTCAGTCTTCCTAACCTTTCTTTAACACGCTGTACCGCCCCCATATTGCCCCATATTGCATCTGACGCAACGGGTTCAGGGTTGGCAGTCCTTTTGTCACCGCTGTGACATCTCCCCAATAACGGCTGTCTGCGTAAAACAGATCACCACTAATAAAGAGGTTTAGTAGACAATTCTGACGCCTTGAGTAACGATACCGATAGCGATACGATGCAGGCGCAAATGCGTTAGCAGAGTAGTGGGTATCGTCAACGGGGTATTCGGAACGATCCCCGATAACGATACCCGCTAAATCATATCCATACCTCCGATAAGGATACACGATAGCCATACGATATACATGCGTAAAGGCGTCGGCGAGATAGCGGGAATCATTATCGGAGGTGCTGGAACAAGGGTCTCAATCTCCCTAATGATTCAAAAAAGGGTAATCTCGCCTGGTTGAACCGGCCATTCATGTCCAGAGTGCGCCGAACAAGGAACCAGCGGTCCACACTTGATCGGCCTCGGTGGTCGACGAAGAAGTGCTTCTCAATGGAGCCAGGGGAGCCATCTCCCGTGTTCTTCTCCAACGAAATTTGCAAGAAGGCCCCGAGCGCGCCGAACATGTGATATCGGAAGATGCCGCAGACAGGTTGGGTTTGCTCTGGGACCATAGGAGAAGTCAGAACCAGAGCGCCTCGATTCTCGAGGATTGTTGCCTGACTCGCAAAGATATAGTCGCCTGTTGGAAGAGCATGAAGAACGGTAATGTGCTCAATATTCATAAAATGTGCGAACATTGATAGTAGTCAATCAAAGAATGAAAAAAAAAAAATCTAAAGCAAATCGCTGCGGAATTGCGTTTTATACGTGAAATGTTATACCATCACAAACGTTTAGAGATAACCTGGGTTTCGAGGCGCCAGATACCTACATTCACAGCGCTCTTCATCATATAGTTTAACGCGTAATATATGCATACTTGATGGTTGTTTCTAGAATGAAGCGATACTAGCGTTATTCGGGCTGACAAACTTAGCGTTCTTCCAGAGACATCTATACTCTCGAGCTCATCTCGCTTTGTCTGCACAGGTGGTCGAGATCCTCCTCGCCCGCCTCACCCCTCTTCGCCTGCCCTTCTGGTAACATGACCTCCCCCGATCAGCGCCGATCACATCACTCCAATTTTCTCACCCATCAACCAATCAGTGTCGAGCCTCGCGTCAACGCTTTTATCTGGGCTTCACGACATGCCAAACACCTAGCGAAAGAACGTCTCATGTTAAAAGGCAGGGCATCTCTTTCAAACGCCCGACTTCCGGCACGTGCTCGTGGCCTTTCGCTGTACTGCGGCGGTGTGCACAGGCTGGGGACTCACGAGAAGTCGAAGCATTATTAAAGGTGGGAAGGTATGCCTGGAGGGGGGTGAACTGAAACTCCTTCCTGCCGTTTGTAATCTGTCCGTGACTATAAGGTTTAACAATAAAGGTACAAAACAGAGTAGAACTAAAAGAGTGACGCAAAGGTGAACACGTAATTTCCCCACTAAATGTAGCTCCAAAACTTAATTGCTGAGAAATTGTTGAACGATCAAAATGTCTCGGCTTCTTTACGAGCGCAGTGTAATTTATTTCAAATTTTACATCTATTAAATTCATCCTGCTATATTGAGCGGGGTAATCGGCAATGACAACGAAACAAGCATGAAAACATTCCAGCTCACAATCCGTAAACCTCAGCTTTTTCATAAAGATAAAGTACCCTTTGTTTTTCCTTGCGATGGGAGGGCACAGCAGAGGGGGAAATATTAAAAATTAGCCAAATCTTTGAAGTGAATGCAAGGGCGCAATCGGGCTTGTTTAGATTGAGTATTACATCAACCCCGAGACTCCAGGAAAAACGACGCGAACACACACTGAAAGGTATCGAGACCGTTCAGTGTTCCTGTCGTTTTTGGCCTGCCGTATCGGTTTTTATGCCATGTCAAAACCTTATCAGCAATCTTAAAAAAACTTGGCCGGCAAATATCAGTTGTCAGTTGAACGTTTGGGGATAGAGTGGGGTGTATTCTCGAAATTGAGGCGTTCTGGTCTTATTTGTATATCTTGCACAGTGGAGATAGTTTTAGCCCTCTGTGGCAGGAACTCGTAACAAAAATAATTCTTCACGTATTATTTTTTTTTTTTATTTATTAAAATGTTGTGAAGCCATCTTCAGACGGGGAAAACAGTTTCGTCACTTGCAAAATCGTAATGTAGTGAAACCAGTTGCAGTCCGTTTCACATCAAGTTCGAACCACGGTGATCCGAACGCAGCTGAAGCTACGATATAATAGAGCCAATTAGGCAGCAAAAAAAGTCCATCGTCCTGTTCCTTGTCGTCTTTGTGCGTCTGATATACCCTGCTAAACCAATCACCCACACTGAATTCGCCATAGCACCACGCTTTTTTTTCTGCGTGTAATATACTCTCTAGAGAAATTTCAAAATGATGCATAGATTAAGTGCGGCCGCCATTAGTTGGTCACGCACTGTGCGCAGGCTTTGGACACGAACGCTTTGTCAGCATTCGGAGTGTACTCGGATTAAAACACATCCCACACGAGTGTTACGCGAGTGCTCGGCGCGAGCTCGGAACCAATTACGGGCTTCACGGCGGAAAGTGATGAGACAAACTAGTGGTGGCGGCGTATACGAGGGTCGTTCATAAAGTTCGTATTATCGGGACAAAAAATTTAAAAAAAAACGGAACAAAACAGGCATCCACACGAGCGCGCGTCCCTCTAGTTTCCGCACAGTATAAACATTGCATGCTATAGTAGCTCGGAACGCCGCTGGAACGCCGCTGGAACGCCGCCCGTCGGTGCCAAGCATACGCAGTGATCCGTTGTTTTCAATTGAAGGGAAGCAATGCCAAGGATATTCATTCCAATGTGGAAGCGTTGTTCGGGGACAACACCCCAGTTTATGACACTCTGGCTAAATGGCACAGACGCTTCCAGTGTGGCCAAATAAGAGGAAAGCATTTCAAGGACGGCGACCAAGTGATTGCTCAAGTGGAGCGATTCCTGAACACTCAATACGATGAGTTCTATAACAATGGCTACCGGCATGTGGTGAATCGCTGGAAAAAGTGGGTAACTTTTGGTTACGAACATGTAGACAAAGTCTCAACTCCTACTCGAGTTTGATTGCTGAATCTTTATTCCTTCGTGACAATAATACGAACTTTATGAACGCCCCTCGTAATGTATGCATCGTTTCACAATTTCGGAAAGGGTATATGGGTTTAGTGTTTGATAGGAAGTGCACAAGGACGATGCACTTTTGTTGCTCGAAATTAGTGTGAAATCGAACATAAAAAACGGACACTTTTATGAACATTTTGAAGCAACCCGAGACTAAGGAATACAAAAGTCGGCACAAAGAGAATAATAGGAGGACAATTTTGAGATCAACTAGTGGGGAGGGGTGACTAAAAGCCTCAATTGCTCGCAGGCAAAATGGCCGTGTTTTTCCACGTTTCTAGCCGCGACTTCGACTTTGAGCGAGCGGCCGCCCATGCCCGGGCGCTTATTGCCGTTTGCTCATAAAGTTAAATCATGACGCAAATGCAGGGCCCTGATTGGCCCATTTAAATTTCCCGCTCCTTGGCATTCAGAAGACGACAATGACTCCTTTGCGCTCCTTGTTTTTTGTTTGAGATAAGAAGACGGTTGTCTACGAGGACAGCTGCGGGGTCACCCTTTTGTAGGTGCCGTGGGGGACGGCGGGGTGTATCACTGGGGCGCGTGTTAACCCAGCAGACCCCCCTCGTTCCGCCGCCTCGGGCGACATTCTGAGGCGGCACATCACAAGGCGACACGAACGGCACGGTGGACGATAGATGTTTGGCGGTAAACGAAGGGCTTGTTTTGGCGGTAAATGCAAACTCCAACACCATTTGGTGAAGCGCTGAAGGCGTCTCAAGGCATAATCCCGCGTGTAAAAGCAAATCGCGAGGATAACAGCGTCGGTTCCTGATAGGGCCGCAAGCCCAGCCAAGCAAGCAGCTCAGCCATCAAGCAAAGCTCTCGAAGCAGCATTTTTTACGCGGGAAACACTGGGGCGCGTTTAACCCGGTGGATGCCCCATTTGTGACGCGCCTAAAAAAAAGGCGAATAAGGGGCCCTGGATATACCCTATGGTTTTACTCTGTGAGGAAGCCACTGTACACTGCCTGCGTGATTCCATTGAGTGCCACGTCAATGAGCGATTCTTCGGCTGCTGCCAGAATAGGGCTACCATGAGATAAGACGCCCTTCGAGTGTTCCGTACGGTCTAAGGGGCTGTCCACACAAGACACGTTTTCTGCCGTAAACAGCATTTGCTGGATAAAAGCGGGGGTCTGCCCTTCCCTTTCCTGCCTGGAATTTTAATTTTTTTTCCTGAGGCGAAAGTTACCCTCAGCTAGCGTCCTTTGACAAAGTCTTGGACCGTGCTCCTTACATAGGGCAGGACGTAGCCACCCACACAGTCTGATGGCTTTCGTCAAGGTTTTCGTTGTCAGTCCCCAACCTCCCGAAAACAACAAAGGGGAGCAGTCGACATCCAGGAAACGAGGAGGAAATCCTTGCGGTTTCCGTGGTAAAAGTCCTTGTACGCGACCGTCACAGCGTTCACGTTCTTTTTAAGAAGCGTGCGCGCTTTTGTTTTGGCGCAAAAAGCAGAACGGGTATTCTGCAAAGTCAGCCCCACAGTTCGCTTAGCACCATACAGCATGAGTGTTGTTTTAACATATGTAGCTGCTGAATGCTTAAAAATAACGCTGTTCTCTATTAGTCTAAAGTACAGTAAGCGCGACGCCTGCGACACGTCAGGGCCGAAGTCGCTGCGCACTTGCTTCCCGTTCACGCACCGCGAACTGCTTGAACAAAAGCGTTCGCAACAAAATGGATATCTGACCATTTTGTACCAAACGCTTTCGTTCCTTTTTCTTCCGCAGTGCGTGAAAGCGCGTCTCTGGGCACGATCTCTTGGCATTGACGCCTATTTTGTTCCCAACCTTTTCCTTTCGCGCACCCCACGGTACGTGAACGCGACGCCGATGCGCAATGACTTTGCCGTGACGTGTCGCAGGTGTCCGGTGACTGTACTACTAAATAATACAGGACAGCTTACTTTCCTTTTTCCAGAGAGCGCGTCCAGTGGGCATCGGGTACTAAAAGAAACCCCCACATATAATGCGGGTTCTTTAGGTTCTAGCGTAGCTGTGACAATGGAGAAACAAAAAGTACCGTAGCTTTGTGGTCACGCCTCCGCTTCATACGCAGCGGACTAATGTTCGATTCCAGCGGGCGGCGGACGACCTTTTTGGAAGATTTTGCAACATTAACGACGGACACCCTACACCCCACTACACCAACTACAGAAACATCAACATGAACAAAGTACGCCATGCGCAGTGGTGGCAAGAGCCCATAACAACTATCGCTGTGAAATTCACGCACCTTTTGTTCCGGCGGGAAGAGCTACTGGTCCAATGTTGGTTCGTGGAGAAGCTTTGTAACCGAAGCTCCACCGAACGCTGCTGACCCTCGGATGGAACGCCCAATTACAGAGCGACTGGTCAGAAAAGTCACAGTTCAAAAGGCGGTCCACTGTAAGTGACAAGAGCAAATAGGAGTGATGTCCCACAAACACAAAAATGAAAAGAGATAAAAAAAGTTATATTCCTTGTGGTTATAAAATCCAAGTTACGCAGTAGTCGACGGGCTACTATAGCGCGAAATGGGATTTTTGCCTGCTAAATTTAGAAGCGGTATTTACATGACTGACACTTCACGATCACGTCACCTGACAGAAGTTAATTCGTGGTGGTGCCTTACACTGTTACGTCATGAGACGTCACATAGTCACGTGATATCTAAGGATGTCACGTTACACCATGGCGTCTGGTGCAACGTTACTAGGTTACCCCAGTTGTGTAACTCTCGCGGAGGGGTGTACCCTACCCCCCCCCCCCCCCCCCCCCCTCACTCAGTTTAATCCGCATCCTGTCGTTTAAACCGCTATTTAGGTTTTTGTTTCAAAAATGTGTTTCATAGAAAACACAGTAAAACGCCATCTACACGACGCGCATCGAAATGTACCTATTAAAAACTGTACAGTTTTCCATAGAAAACTGTACAGTTATCATGGCAGCCGTCCGGCGCGTCAAACGAAGGGAGGCGAGCCATTAGGGGAGGGGTGGGGGGGGGGGGGGTGCTCGTGCAAGCAACGTCTATGAATGGTTCCGTAAATGAGCTCATCTAGTCACGTTGGTCTGGTGTTATAATCACGTGACACTGTTGCGTCACGGTTTCAGGTGCACTTCAATACAGTGGCGTCACGTGACCACGTGTAATATAGCCATACCAATCACGTGATCGTTGTTTACATGTTTTATCATGTTTTCATTACAGCTCTTCGTGACGCTCTTGACCTAAAACGAGCCCATAAAAGCGTTATGCCTTAAAGTAATAAAAATTGAATACAGACGCGATCGATGGGGTACTGCATCAATTTTGGGGGACAGATTCACGCAAGATTGAACAAGATTGGTATTCTGTAACGTCACGATGAGTCATGTTCGGCATTCAAGTCATATTTTTCACACTGAAAATAAAGGTTAAACTCTCTCCAATCACGACCTCGACCTCTCAGAAGAGTAGCTTTTTAAAAGGAGAGTTAAACGTCTCTTCGAACGATATAGGTGTGATTTACGTGTATATGTGCTGACAAAGCCGCACGTTTCATTCGTACTGTTGAATTTATTTCAGAATCAAACATAGCTCCTTCACCCTGGTGACAAAAGAAAAAGTGCGCAAAGTATGTCGTTTGATCATAAGTTAGAGCAAGCAGACAACACTACAGGTCTATGGGGCCAATCCCATGTGTCAAAGGCAACGTCGATACGTTTGTTTACTTTCCATGCGCTTATTATAACCGGCTAAACAAAATTATGGAAGTCTGTATTTCTGTCTAAGCTTAAATAATAGGGAGTCATATTTTCATTTATGCGAAAGCTAGTTTCTCATTTGCCTACTTTCCAAGTGTACATGACAAATATGCCCCTGTGCGCATTTACTGTTGCGCTCCTAAGTGAGAAACACTGTCTTACCACGTTGTTTAATAAATTTACCTTAGAGGAGTATGAGCAAGTCAATTTAGTTTTTACTTGAGGTCTCATATTTTTCCGAAATGTTAGAAAGTAAGACGGCATCACATTGTAATTTATATAGCGCTGAATATATGTAAAGTACTTTATTCAATATCATGTCATCACGTACGTATTTCACATTCCTTTACGTTTTCTGGGTATTTTTTTATTACGGAATACCAATTAGCATAATCTGTGCGATTGTCCTTTCCTTCAATATCGTATCTTAATAGTTAAGATTATTTACATCGTTTGTCAGTTGCCTTGAACAGATGCGGCATTTACAATACAGATTTAAAAAAAAAAAAGTGTGAACGACGAGAAAGTATGTTGAGATTGACAGCGCTATCTGCTTCATTGTGGAAATGCACATTAAAGATTTGACTTCAGCCAGTTTCCTGTGCAATGTTTGCAATGGGTTCTTTGCCTTCAGACTAATTGATGTAGAAAATGTGTGCTTTGGTGGAATGACTGTGTGAGATGTTGCATGCGTTACAAAAACACACACACACACAGACACACACACACACACACATATATATATATATATATATTGCCTGAAACGCTTTTTTAGAACAAGGGTGCCAGCGTCTGCGCTTGCCGTGGAAGAGGTGAAAGAATGTACGCGAGCTGTTCTGTAGGGGTGAAGTAAGCACACGAGAACGAGCCTGGGCGGCGGCAGTGGGGAGGCGAGGGAGCGTGTCCGCACAGCCTGACCACGTGAATATTTTGGGACGGCGGCTGCCGGTGTGATGAAACAACTGGGAGAGTGACAGCCGGGCCTCTGTTCGCAGAGTGGGGTTTTGCGTTCATATATGAGCATGTTTTGCCAGGAAGAAGCAATAAAACTACCGCTGTAAAAAAAGGGGGGGACTGTAGTGCATGGAATGCCGGCGATCGGTGCTCGAACGAAAAGACTGCGCGAGTAGCAGGTGACGCTCAGGCTCGCTCTGATTGGGTGGAGACTGTGGTTAGAAACAAAGCAGCAAGCCTTCGCTTCTGCCCACTATTCTTCCAATGAGAGCTCGGATGCTTTGACGCCACAACACGCATTCCCATCCTCCTCTCTCTTTTTCGCAACTTATAATAATAACAATAATAATAATAAATTGTTTTATTTTTCTCGTGCCCACAAACAACCTCTCGGTTTACAGTGTAGTGCTCTAAACATACATGGAGTAAAACCTAAATGTACAAGAAACAACGAAGTTAAATCAATAAAAGTCATGCAACATTATCATAATGCCTAAATTCATTATTGATTAGTTCGCAGACATCCAGTCTCGTAGATTTAATCTAAACTCATGAGTGGATAAAAGATACCTTATTATATCAGATCCTGTTTTTTTATGCCCTAACCTCTTTAAAAAGATATGGCTCAGCAATACATTAACTGCCACTAAGGTGAGTGCCGCTCGTTCCTTTCAAGTGATACCTTCAAGCTTCGCTTCTTTCGTATGTCGTTTTGGACGCAACGAATACGGTATCGATGTAAAGTTAACACCTTTAAAAGAGCTGTATTGCTTGGAAAACAAACAGAGTGCATATACATGACTTGCACTGGCGTCACACCGGTGGCCTTGCAGATGAGTGCATACCCTCTGCAGTGCACATGTCGGACCACCCAATTTGCTTTATTTGACAACAGCAAGGAAATTTATCCAGAATGACCACAAGCACGTGGCGATGACGTTTGAGCAAGCCATTGAAAAGCAGTATAGGGACAGCAGTCTTCAAGTCAGGAAATCCTTGTAATGTCAATAATTTCCGCCCTGTGTCTCTTCTTTGTGGCTTCTCAAAGGTTTTTGAGATGGTGGTGTATGAACGCTTGTACTCATATTTTAAACAAAAAATTTCACCTTTGCAACAAGGATTCCTCAGGGGCAGATCAGTGGAGACGAACCTAGCTACTTTCCTCGGTCATAGTGGTCCTGCAGTATGCAATCGCGGTCAGGTGGACACAGTCTACTTTGACATGACCAAGGCCTTTGATAAGGTTGACCACCAGATACTTTTGTTGAAATTAAAAGAATACGGACTATGCACCTTGTATTGCGCATGGTTTGAAAGTTACCTTTCAAATCGCCAAAACTTTGTTAGATTTTTAAATTGTGTGTCGGAGACATTTGCATCTTTATCTGGCGTACCCCAAGGTTCTAACCTTGGACCACTCCTGTTTTTGATATATGTTAACGATCTACCATCTTCCATCAGAAACTCGAAAGTGCTAATGTTCGCCGATGACTTTAAGCTTTTCCGTGTGGTTGGCAATGTAAATGACTGTATTCAGATACAAAATGACATCCGCTCCATTCAACATTGGTCCATAAAAAATAGGCTTCAACTGAATCCAAAAAAGACTGTAGTAATGTCCCTTACTAGGAAGAAGGGGAGCATAGTCTTCGACTACACTATATTTGAAGAGCAAGTGCTGCGGGTTCTCTATGTACGGGATCTTGGTGTCTTTGTGGACTCGAGATTGGATTTTCGCCTCCACGTCTCTCGCATTGTCGGTCAAGGACTTCGCCAACTGGGTGTAATTTCGCGGCTGACGAAAAAATTTCGTCGCTCTGAGTGTCTTTTGCGTCTGTATTGTGCTTTGGTTAGATCACGCCTCGAGTTTGCGTCTGTGGTTTGGAACTCTGTAACAATGTTACATAGTAATCTTATTGAAAACGTGCAGCGTAAGTTTATAAGAATTTTATACGACCGATATATTGGCCGCCGCCGTTTCTACAATTACCATTCCCTGCTCACTGACCTCGGTCTAGTGCCTCTGCACGATAGACGAATTGCAAAAGACATGCATTTCCTTCCTCAAATTGTGCATGGTTCTCTTGATTGTGCCCAGCTGCTGATGTCGCTGAGGTTCCGGGTACCGTCAGGGAGGGCATCAAAGTGTAGAGATACGTTTTATCCTGATGTGCGGGCCACTTGCCCAATGTCGCGTCTGCAACAGACTCACGATGCCTTTTTTGGTGAAACAGACATTTTCGCCTGATTGTGTTTTTATGCCATACGTTTATGTATCTCTGTACAGGACAGTGCACTGCTGCTCAGGCCACTTGGCTGTTAGCAGGCACGCAAATAAACCCCATCTATCTAATGATCTATCTATCTATCTATCTATCGATCTAAGCTCTGCGTTAGTTGTGTTTCTCTTCAAGAGTGTATTGTATGTGGTGTCTAGTACTATATGCTTTATAGGGGTGTCGCACTAATAACTTTGAGGGCGGTGGAAAATGTAGTGATGACGTGGGGTTTGATGAAAGAGCGCGGAAAATATAGGTTTCATTCTGATTCATTAATTAAATCATCATTTGTAGATTTGTATTTTATAAAAAACGGAGCGAAAAGAAAAACTGCAGTCTCAGCCTTCCAGGCATGCGACTCCGTGTCAGAGTACCGTTTTGTTATTACCATTTGTTTTGCTTTTGTTTGCTTTCTAGTACCGTTTTTTTTTTCTTTTTTTGCTTTTAAGCTTTTACAGCTGGCGAAGTCTTCTCAAAGCGCCTCATCGTTTTCTCTCCTACCTCTTCTGTTTTCATTTTTGTCGTTGCTTATTTCTTTCACATTTGCGTTGTATAGACCGCGGTGCTCGCGGCGCACGTGTTTGACAGTCGGCCACCTAGGCTAACTGTTTTCGGCCTTGGAACGCTTTATTCACTCTTTGTAAAGGTAAATCAGTCTTATACTCCGTTTCATGTTAAGTCTGACTGGAGCGAACGCAGGGATCAGATTGAGCAAATCAAGCCTCGCCGAATGTGCATCATAATGGCGCTCGTCGTCTTTGCGCGTTTTCTATACTCGGCTGAACCCATCACTCACATTGAATATGACGTGATCTTAAGCTTTTTGCACGTGATTGGTTCAGCAGGTAATTGAAAACGCACGGTGGCGATGCACTTTTGGCGATGACCGATTGGCTTCCTTAAATCGTAGTGTTGTCTGCGCTTGGACTTAATGTGAAGCAATCAGTGGCATCAGTAAGAATGCAATTATTCTTGAAAACGAGGAAAACAAAAAAAAATCAAAAGATGCACGTGACGCGCAGACAATGGAACGACACCGGTAGATCGCCTGATGCTACACAATTCCGGACATTAATAAATGCCTATAGGGTACGGCGCCCAGGCAGGCCCATATCGCCGTCACGACAACCAGAGTCATGGACACGATCGCCACGCCTGAGAGGACTTCGCAGGGATATGTATATGGTTCTTTGTGAGGAATGTTCTTGTTCCACATACACCGTGTTTGTAATTTTTATGTCCTCCTCATTTACCCATCCTGATCTTCAGAAAATTCTTATATATACTTATATCTGTGCAAAGAAGTCACATAGAGTTTTAATACACCATCTAGCAATCATAAAGTTTACTACACGTATTTGGATATGCTGACCTTCAACGTGTCCTGGAAGCGTTTTAGGCAAAGTTTCGCAGGATTCGTTGGCGTAGACCTTGATGTCATCCAGGGCAACGTAACCAAGTGACCCTCCGAATCCTGCCAATGCCTCGAAGATGACCTTCAAAAAATGGTGACAGACCACCACATTAATCAAGTGCTTGTTTTGACAAACAAAGTTCAATTGAAACATGAAAATTATTTTATATAACATCGCAAAATCACTAAAGGAAGCGACAAACTGGACAGGACAGAGCGCTGACTCGCAACTATGTAATTTCGCTCATAGAAAAGGACAAAAAAAACACATATTGTTCTACACATTCACACGCACATGTTCTGCCCGTGATATCTATGTATTACGGGAAGCACTGAACCTTCAGTGTCAGTTTCAGGAATTCCACCTTCTTACAGAAAACGCCACTGACGCTGCGCTAATGCAGTTTTCTCCGCCACTGTGGATGTAGAATGAGTCAAGCACCTCAATTGTCCCTTTTTCTTTGGGCCTTCCCAAATTGTGGTGTCATTAAAAGACGGTTCGCACAGGCACTTTCTACAGTGAACTGAACGGTGTCCTCCCAGTGAGGCTCCCAAAGAACACCTTTGCTCACGGAGCGTATCGTTCTGGAAGCCTCTCGTTTGCCCAACGTAGGTGCGGCCCTCACGAGAGAGTAATGCTGTACACGACGCCCGTAAAACATGGCACAAATGGCTTAGCGTGCTTCTTACTGCACGTAATCTTTTTGATTCACTCTTAATTAAGAAGTAAGCCTCAACGTGTTTTGTTTCAGTTTAGAAAGAGGAAGATTGTTGGACATGCAGGTGAACAAAGTGGTGGAGAAATTTGAGGATTGTTTGGGGGTCTTAAGTTCACCTTTGAGATTCCAGAAGAAGGTGTGCTCTAGTACCTGATCATTTCATTCAATCTAGGAGACTTCCATTTCTGCTGGAAGTACAGCCTCAGATCTAAGAAAGGTATTCTAGATGACAGGTCAGCCTACTCAAAAATTGTAAAACGGGGCATTGCGTCAGCCTGTCTAGGCTCGCCACTCAAAAAATCCTGCTTCCACGCTCTAGGGGAAAGCTTCGAGTTGCGAATTGATAGATTCAGAAGTGCGGGCTATCCATCAACTCTGCTGTCCGACTTGGCCGGCACATTGCTGAAGAGAAAAAAGGGTAGCCAGTGCGCAAATTGTAGTATGGAAAAAAAGAGACCAGTGATCATCCCTTATTTATACTAGACGCAGTTTCACATAACACCAAAAAAAAAAAAAAGAATGTGGAAAACCTTTACGGAATTCTATTGGTTTTGTCATCTCAACAAAGACGAGTCGGATTTGTCCCGTAGTTAATGCGAAGGCAGAGAGTATTAAAAAGAACACTTGAAGTTAAAAGCACGTCAAGCTGCTTGTGTCATGTGCCACGGGCGTTGCGTACAGCATTCTCCTCTCGTGCGGCCGCAGCTACGTTAGGCAAACGGGACGCTGCCTGAACGATAAGCTCCGTGAGCACAAGTAATCTCTCTCTGAGCCGCAGTTGGAGGACGCCTTTGAGTTCACTGTAAAGAGCGCCTGTGCGAACCGTCTTTTAATACCCCCACAATGTTTTTTTTTTTTTTTTTGTTTGGGGGGGGGGGGGGTGGGGACAAAGCAAAAAGTGACCCGTGAGGTGCTTGAGGCATTTTACATCCACAGTCGCGGAGGAAACTGCATTAGCGGAGGGTCAGTGGCGTTGTCTACTGAGGAGCTGGAATTCCCGAAACTGACAATGAAGGTTCAGCGCGTGCCGCAATACGTAGATATTATGGGCAGAAGGTGCACGTGTGAATGTGTCGAACATTATGGGTGTTTTGTTTCTATCAGTTAAACAACATAGCTGCGAATCAGCGCTGTGTCCTGTCTGATTGCTTCCCTTATCCTTCTTTCGCTGTTATATCTCATTATATTGAATCATTACCAACTGGCCCAGCTCAACTTTATTTTAAAGGAAACCACAAATATCACGCTAAACATTATTAAAGGCAACACGCCTAAATGAGAGCATTTACAATGCATAGCCGAATCTGCGAAAAGTAGCTTGCAGGTTCATGTTCACTGAATTAACCATACCTGTTTATCTTATATCACTTAAATCAAAGTGAACTTGTAATAATATTTCACTCTCTTGACCAATGCTCCCGCAACCTGAATTTATGGAACATTTTTGGTCACTTAGGCTGCTTTACAAACATGCTCGAAGGCAGTTAGCATCAATGATCCTTGGTTGCTTTAAGTTCAGTCATGATCTATTAATATATTTTAGTAATTTTGAGTTTAGCTCATCTCCAAGTAATATATCCAGCGGCGACGCTGTGACTAGAAAATTAAAGCGCGGGTACCTGCTTCTAAGGTGAAACAAGATTTTGTGGTAAACGTGATGCCGAGACAAATATAAAATATCGGATAGGCGATTTGGAGATATCTTAGGCTACGGGTTTTAAAAATACATTCCCAGGGACCCAGGTGTTTTCAGGAGTACACTCCAGGTTTTTCCGAGCTCCCAAAAGTTCTCGATTGTTCTGTCCCCGAGGTAAAGCGTTCTTTCAGTCTGAGAACCTTTTTAGGACATCCAGCAATGCATAACGATGTGCCAGACACTAGACCCTTTTTGAAAAGTCAGCACCAACGCCTGTCCTCCATTGCTCGATCACATACACTGAGCATGCATTGGACACGAGGGTTGCTTCAACGTTCGGCGAGGAGTCGGGTTCAATCAGCCGCTTCCTGTCCAAGCAATGATGACCGCCGATGCTTGGACAGGAAACGGCTGATTGGACCCGACTCTTCCTATAGTCACTGGCCCCTTAAGAAATGCAGGGCATGTCAAGTTTTGAGCATTTTGTCTTGGGTCCGCTAGGCAACGAGGTTGCTGTATTTACCAAGAAATTCACGCAGAATAACCAATCAGGAAGCAAGAAGCTTGAACATGGCAACTTACTCCCTGCGTTTTCTTTAACTGTCAGTGACTGTAGACGTTTTCAAGTACGGCCTCTGGGCGCCGCCATCTTGCTGCTGGTGTGGAACGATCGTCTGATAATCAAGCACTGCTGCGGTGTGCCCATTGTTTCCAGACTGGCCCCAAACAAAGCGTTTTCCATCCACGGTGGCCAGATTAGCTATAGAAGAAGCGCAGCTGCTTGCGTGTGTCTATAGTACGAACATTTGTGTTTAATATGTCCGTAGGTTCCTGCACTGCCTAGTTACATTATTCCATAACTGGGACAAGCTCTTCGGGTTTGAGTAGAGATAGACACAGATCCGTAGCGTTAGGAAAATTCAAGAACACCTGTCTTAAGAAAAAAATATCACAATAAATGAACTGGAGCTTGACCTGACTGACTTCGCATGCCAGCCTGCCAGCTGCACGAAACGTGTTCAAAAGCTGAGTGACATTTATAGCTTAGAAAGTCTTACCCTGGTCTTGTCAGACAGAGCGATTTTCCCGTGCAACCAGTTGTCGAACTTCCCACTTTCGGCTTCCCACATGACCTTGTAACTGCGCCAATCTCTTGCGTCGTTTTCCAGTGCAGTGGACAGCAACTTGGGGAGCGGGGGGTAGAAACATTTAATTGAATTAGTTGAAAGAGGCCGTGCAACAATATTTTGTTGGAACGTTTCTGTTTCTCTAAGCCGTCGATCGGTTTCACAAAAATTGCCAGTAACCTCTGTATCCAGAGTTGTACATAGCGAGAAATGCAATATTTAGAGTGCAATCACGCAAAACAAATATTAGAAGACAATAGACTATCGTTCCAGGAAGTAAAAAAAACCTTTATATTTCTCGATGTTCCCGCCCAATCGAGCGCAGAAATTTAATTGATGAATAGGTGACGTGACGGAAATTTCCCCGCTACATTTAGCGAGAAAACTGTAAGTGTTTAGGTCGCGTGATATCGGTTTTCCTGCCAAATTTAGCGAGGAACTGAACAGATGTATCAGTAACGTAACCTCAAGTCACGTGACGCAAAGTTTTCCGCTAAATTTAGGGGCGAAACTAAATTTGCGAATATGCTCGTGACGTCAGGTAACGTGACATCAAACGTTCCTCTAACTTTAGCGAGGAAAGTAATTTCCGCGCTAAACGGTGATGACGGTGACGTGATGTCAAGTCACGTTACGTCAATTTTACCGCAACATTTAGCGGGGAAACGGAATTGGTGTACAGGTCATGTGACATCAATCTCGCCTGTGATATTGGCGGGGGAACTCAATTGGTGTATAGATCACGACGTGACATTAGGTCACGTGATATCAATTGACGTCACGTGACCTGAACACCAATTCAGTTTCCCCGCCAAATTTAGCGAGAAAGGCACGGACGAAGGCACGGACAAACAGATGCGTGGACGGACGGTCGGACGATATTTTTGTCACTTTCGTCCGGAGAAAAGAAGAACACCATACCACAGGCTGCACCCATGTGGCTCGCTGACAATGGCGAAATTTCGACCATTTTTGCTGGCCGAACTCGCAGGCCAAATATTTATTAATTTACACATGAATGAATAAACAAAAAAGAAATAGCCCGGAAAACGACATATTTAAAGGGAAAAAAAATTATTTCTTCATATATGTTTTTCACTTCTCTCCTCCTTCCGTTTCTTCTTTTAAAGTTTTGCAGATTTTGTGTGTAAAAGGGTTTACAGTTGTGTCGTGTCGTGTCGTCTTTCTAGTCTCGGTGTCGTTATTTGTAATACTTCGCAGTGCAATATCGTTAAAGCATAAAACTAAAATGCGAATCTATCCCAAACACAAGCGGTGTTTGTAGATCATATATTCAATGGATAAATTATAGAGTTAACTAAAAACAAACATCACTGCACCGTCGCTTTAATAATGACCCTTTCAAGAATTAAACGGGTCACTTGAAAGATAACTTGTTCGGCAACTGCGATGTCATCTTTAGCGTTTCATTAACAGGAAGGTTTAGGCCTCACAGATAGGGCAGTTGCGCACATAGCGCGTGGCGTCGACGTACCCGTTAGTGCCGCGAACCAAAGGTCTTTGGTTCGTAACACTAATGGGTACGTCAACGACAAGCGCGAGTGGTTTGCCGAGGTTCGTGCCTGGCAGTGCACGGTGCACGCGCGAGCTAAAGTCACGGTCAAGGGAGTGCAACAACGAGGAGAGCGTATGCAGGTAAGACAGTCCTCATCTGTCCTACAGGAGGCTCGGCTAGCTGGAGAGCCACTACTAAATAGGTCATGCTTAGAGTGCTGCCCTCCATTCGCCAGTTTCTTTTCGCGCGCCGCCAATTTGGTGCTTAGTGCAGAGAGCGGGCGTAATATACCCTTTTCAAAAAGTCTACGCCATCGCGTGTCCGCAATTGCTCGATCACCTGCTTTCAGCACGCACTGGACACGAGGGCTACGTTAGCCTTCGGTGACAACTCTTTTCCAATCACACGCGCTTCGTGAGCATGGATGGATGGATGCATGTTAATGGCTATATCCTTTGTGACGGGTGGAAGCTTGCGCCACCTAGCCCAAGTCTAAAAAGGCCAATATATGATTCCTCCCGCCTTTTTAAGAGCAATTTTCTACCCTTAGCTATTAGCAAGCAATGTGGAATATCACCAGGATGACTAGCAAGCGGCGGTGACCTCCAATGTTGCTCGATGTACTTTTGAAAAGGGTCTATTGGGCGATCGTACCCATTCGAAAAGCCAAATTTCTCAGCTTTAGACGCGGTGGCAGGAAGCTCAGGCGATGTCCTTCTTCTCCACCGTCGCGGTCTGTTGTAACGGTTGTTTAGGACGGAAAAGGCTTTCCTCCCTTTTTTTGATAAAACTTCAGATGACGTCGGCAACGATAATTTTAAACAGTACGGCGGCTGAAGTCCCGTTACCTCGAAGAGTATCTTATTTGTACTTTGGTTTACTTCAAATCCGACCGCAGCCCAAGCTACGATTTAATACAGTCAGTCGAGCACCACAAAAAGTGCATATCATGGTGCTCGTTGCTCTTGTGGGCTTCCTGTCTTTGGCTATACAATGAATCTAAACAATCATGAGCCATTCCACTATGTGAAGGTGGATGACCAGCAAAGCTATTTAGCACACGACACAGAGCCGCCCCGAGGAGCCGTAGGAAACTAGACACGCGCGACGGGACCGCCACGCCGGGAGAGCGGGAGAAAAGGAAACTAGACACCCAAGCGCTCGGAACTACGACAAAGAGAGGGCGGTGAGAGGGTAGATATGGCCGACGCGGGTCAAACAGCGACAAATCTTTGAGAAACCTTTATTAACTACCTGAGAGTCTACTGATCTTGAAAATGATGCCTACTGATAACTAATCTACTGAAAATGCATATCCAAGTGGTGAGACGTATAAGCCTTTGCATAGAATCAGGCGATTTTGCATCAAATTCGGGACCTGAATTTTTGTTTAGGCACACGAAGAATCCATGAAAAAAAAACGCGATTGTAGTGGTGCGTTTACTGTTTCTTGATTGGTTTAGTCAATAATGGCAAACGCATAAAGGCGATGAGCGCCATGAAATTACACTTTTGGCGCGCCTTGATTTGCTCTAATGGATCGTAGCATTGGCTCCAGTTGGACTTTGAGTGAAACGGAGCATTGTGGCATTAGATCTGCATTCTACAGTCCAGCAAAGAAATGAAGCTGTTCGATTTTTGATTGATCCCCGGGGTCCCGATAAGCCCTGAAAACCAGCGGGCTCCAAGAAAGGGAGGTGCGGGCATAGTGGTAAAGGTTCAGGTTAAGTTGCTTCGTGAAATTCAATCTATCAAAGGAGCTTTTGGTGGGCTTATTAATTTAAACAGTTCACTCGCAATTTTATACTTTAATTACTCTTATACTTAACCAATACTGAAGCTTGCGTGCCTGATGATGATACATTAAAAACATCTTTCAATTTAAGCAAAAGCATATACACAAAAAAGTGCTGGGACGTCCTAACTTACCCTAAGCTTTGTGCCTTCATCCCCGGCAACAATGTACCAGAAGTCCATGCAATCAGTTGCTTGGGAGCCAGATATAATCGCTTCACTCACGACGTGTGCCTTGGTTCCTTTCCTTTTCATAAAATTGCTGAAGAACAGGTAGGATCCTGAAAAAAAAAAAAGATTAATTTAAATAAGGGTGAGCCCCGATTTGATGGACGCAACAAATATTCCGCTTTTGACTTCGTTTGACTAATCTAATTAAATGAATCGCGTTCCGGGGGAGTTTGATTCAGAACTTTTACATTCCAACATATTGAACTCTGTGAACAACTATATCCGCCTAATGGCATGTCGATTCCACATCATGTCAATCGTCACGCGCTCACTATAATTAATCGCAGAACGAACGCTCCGATGCTATCGTACAAATCAAATAAAATAGGATTATTATTATTATTATCATTATTATAACGAAGGATTAAAGCAAGCGACCGTTCTCCGCAGAAAGAATAAATTTCATGAATCCACTTTTACGAGTCTCGCATCAGGACTTTGATTGGTTCGCTGGAGTCAAAGGTAGTGCGGTTGATCAGATTATGGTGAAACGCAGAATAAAAACGTAGGTTGCAAATGACAGGTCATACGAAGTGTACTTGCAATTGACTGCGGTAGCTGCTGCGTTTTGGAAAGGCATGTTGAAGGTGATTTGCCTTCAGTCAGTTTGCTGTAGAGTCTTTGTAATGGGTCCTTTGCTTTCGGTGGAATTGATGATGGAGACGTGCGTGAGAAGATGTAGTGCTCTGGTGGAAGGATTGCGCGAGATGTGGCATGGAGTGGTAAAGGACGCAGAAACGTGCTTTTTTCTTTGGCTGAAACGCTCGTTTAAGAATGGGGGTGCCCGTTACCGCGCCTGCGGTGGAAGAAGCGCAGCTATGCACGCGAGATGTTCTGTAGAGGCGCGGAGAGTACACGAGAGCGCAGCCTGGGCGCCGGCTGTGGGGATGCGAGGGAGCGTGTACGCACAGCGCGACCACGTGGTGTAGAATACCTCATCCCGTTATGGTTTGACAAGATGGACGTATTCTGCCGCATGATGTGACGTCACATGACGTTACTCAATGTGCTGACGTGACGTGACCTGGTAGTTGCTTACGTAAAATTTAGATTTTCTCAAGTTTCACGACTGAAATTGAATTATGATGGAAATTATTACTTTTCATATAGTTATTTATTTAAACATTTAGATTATTGTATTAAAGCAGCAACTCTATCGGCCCCGCCGCGCTCAAGGTCATATCGTCGTCGTCAAGGTGAAGTCCTCAAAGTTATGTACCCAAGGCCACGTAACACCCGTGGTTGAAGCTCATGGTCGCCTAACCAAGGTCACGTAAGCACCGGGTGAGTAAGCTCCGTTCTCGTAAGCGCTGGTTGCGTAAGTTCCTAATCGGCACCTTTACAGCCCTAACAACCCTTAAGGTCATGTCCTCGTCCTCAGGGTAATGTCCACAAGGTCACGTAATACCCGTGGCTACAGCTCGAGTTCGCGTAATCAAGGTGAAGTAGGCATCGGTTGCGTAAGCTCCGTTCCGTTAAGCGCCGATCGCGCTCCTCGAACTCGTCTTAAAAGTCGTCCTTCAAGTCGTCATAGACGTCGTTGTTGGCGTCGTCCTCTAGGACGTCGTCCTAGAGATCGTCCTTGAGGTCATAGTTGAGGTCGTCCTGGAGTTCGTCCTAGAGGTCTACCTCTTGGACGTCCTTTACTCGTCCTAAAAAGCGTCCTTAAAGTCGTCCTTGAGGTCGCCTTGGAGGTCGTCCCAGTCGCCATCCCAGACACCGTCCATGACGTCGTTCTAGACTGTCGTCCTTGAGGCCGTCATAGAGTTCGTCCTAGAGGTCTTCCTTGAGGTCGTCGTGAACGCTGTAATTGGCTTCGTCCTTGAGGTCATACTAGAGGTCGTCCTAGAGGCCGTCCTTGATGTCGTCCCCAACGTCGTGCTAGACACCGTCCTTGACGTCGTCCTCGATGTGTGCGTGGCATATTACATCCATTTCATCACCATACCACTTCATTTCCTAATTGTTTTCACACACGATTTTCCTGTAAAGCTGCCGCATTCAATTGCGTTTGGTCGAATGGACGCGCGTGAAAGTTATTTATTTATAGTTATTTTGAGAAGAGACAAGTCTTGTTACGTCTGGGTTCTAGATTTTTGGGTTATTCACGTAATTGAAGAAAAAACAAACTGAACTGTCTTCTTTATTGCATAACAATGTACTCGTGAACGAACTCTCACTCTGTGCATGAATGTAGGACTAGCGGTTGGGACAGGTTGCGAAAGAGCAGGATATTTTAATTAAATAAACTTAGAAGCTATTTTTTAAAGTATTGTATGAGAATAATGTTGAGATTAGTAGCGTCTGCTGTCGGGAACATTTTGCAGGTTTTTGCAAGTTGCTTGTAATTTTTAATAATATATTGCTAAATTTTCATTAGGGATGAAATTGAGCGGTTTGCTAGGCGTTGTCTATTTCATAACACATAAACACATACCGTTGTTTGCTGTTTTTAGCGTGTGGTCCATGCTGGGTTTTGGCAGTGTAGTCTTGGTGGTGCCGCCACCAAGCGTCCACTCTGCCCTGCCGACGCCATCTCCCTCCACATTGAGCCAGGCACACAGGCCTTCCTCGAAGTCGCAGTCCAGGTTGTGATTGGCTGCGGTGCACATAACAAGGGTGTTACTGCATTGCAGTGGGTAAAACCTCCTTCGCATGCAGGGCATGTGTACCTCAAGGTTAGAACGCAAAAGCTTAGTCGCAAAAGGTTTTTTGACTATGTTACAAAACTCATAGCAAAGCTAGAGGATGAAGAGTATATCTTTTCGAATATATATTTCCAAAATATACTACTAAAACCGCGCTTAAAACTAAAGGCCCGTTCAGACTCTTGCGACCGAGTAAGACTGAGAGAGACTAAACCGCTTTTAAGCCTCTTGCGATCTCTTAGGACCAGCTCTGCTGCTGCGCATCCGGTTTTAAGAAGTCGCAGAAGGCTTAAAAACCGGTCTGGTCTCTCTCAGTCTTACTCGGTTGCAAGAGTGTGAACGGCGCTTTAGCCAAAACAAGGCACACAAGAAAGATACGTTCTAACACCTTGTGTTTTGGACATTTAGAACCTTTTTTAGCATTTTAATATTTTGAACTAACAAGCCCAACTTTACGCCTCGCTGTAATTCCGAGACATCCGCTTGTTTCCAGGCAAAGCATACTTTTATAGTCCAGGGTAGAAGACATTCAACGACCTAATTGTTTCAGTTTGTGCTTTAGGAGTCTTTATTGCGATTTTTAATTTAGAGATACTTCCTAAGATAACAATGTTTAATTCAAATAACCTTTCATTCTATGCACCTTCTAAATATATACGATGGGCGTTCATCAAGTTTATATTATCGGCACAAAGAATAAAAAAAAACGAAACAAAACAGGCATCAACATGAGCGCGCGTCCCTCTAGTTTCCGCACAGTTAAACACCGCATATATAGTAGTGCTTAACGCCGCTACGGTGTCGAAACAAATATGGCACCGCCCGTCGGTGCCAAGCCCATGCAGTGATCGTTTTTTTCTATTTGAAGGGAAGCAATGCCAAGGATATTCATTCCAATTTGTGAGCGTTGTTCAGGGCTAACGCCCCAGTTTATGACACTTTGGTTAAATGGCGCAGACGTTTCCAGGTTGATAGCTGGGCTAGTTGGTAATCGTTGTACATATTGGAATAAAACAGCGCACAGATACAAAAAGGAAGAGACAAACCGGACAGGACAGCGCTCTGTCCTGTCCGGTTTGTCTCTTCCTTTTTGTATCTGTGCGCTGTTTTATTCCAATACAGACGTTTCCAGTTTGGCCAAATAAGAGGAAAGCATTTCAATGACGGCGACCAAGTGATTGCTTGAAGTGGAGCGATTTCTGAACACTCAAAACGAGGAGTTCTATAACAATGGCCTCCGGCATGTGGTCCATTGCTGGAAAAAGTGGGCATACCTTTTTGGTGGCAAACATGTAGAGAAAGTCTTAACTCCTACTCGAGTTTGATTGCTGAATCTCTTCCTTCGGGACAATGATACGAACTTTATGAACGCCCCTCGTGGGTGCGAGTTAAAGGCAATGAGGCTGTATAGAGTGACAATACTTTTTTCTCATTACATGTAGCAATAGCTTATGCTAGGTTCGCACGTAACACCGAGGACCCATCAATTTTTTATATTTTCGTCCGCAGAACTGATTAGATAAACCCCGGTGAAGTAGAATATTTGTCGCTCATATCTACTTCCTTAGGAATTGTGCGCCCGCTGTTAAGAAAGGGTGTTACATTGTCGAAAGAATTTAGCCGTCCAGTGTTAATGCACCGTATGGTTACAGGGATAGCTGACGCACGTGACAGCGAGGTCGTGCGGGCATCGCCGTTGTGCTGGGAATAAAATAGATATCTCTTCTTTGCCGAGCGCTTTTTTTATTTTATTTCGAACGCTGTTGTTTCTTTTTTGTTCCCTAACGCGCAAAAGCAACGTTACTATGCCGAAATCTATACCTCGTCTCGTCTTAACATAGACTATTGTTAGTCCTGCGTGCAAAAAGAGCGAACTAGTAGCTCAAGGCTAACCTCAAGCTGTGGCGTTGGCAGCCTCGTTTCCCTCTTGCCCGTGTGCCCTGGCGTCGAGATAAGAAACAGTTTCGCCGGTGGGTGTTTACGAAGTATTTGCTGGGCGAGTGTGCTGACTAAGCCCTGAAGAAAATGTTTACAGGCCTCTCGCGAGTCTGTGAGAATTATTGCGCAGCGGTTGTAGGCGATGGCTAAGGCGATGACTGCCTCTTCCCCGGGTGTGACGACTTTGGTCTTCGTTGAGGCTGAGTACATTTTGCTCTTCCGTCCGGTGTCGTGACGGCAGCTACCATATGCAATTCTTGAGGCCCGGCAGCGTCCACGTGTAGCGTGTTTTGGTCGTTGTCCCAGAATCTACCGAGGGATTCAGCCCTAGCTCTCCCCCTCTCGGCATTAGGTACGGGGTGCATGTGTCTATAGGTATTGGACTGACGCTAATTTTCTCCTTTATGTCCAGGGTAAGATCTTCTAGAGGCTATGAATGCCCGCCAGGGATGGTGAGGCCTAACGGCGCCATGAGCCACTTGCCATTCGCTGTTTTGTTTAACCCCCTCATTTCGGCGAGCTTCTGAGCTTCGAAAAGCTCTTCAACCGTGTTGTGGACTCCAAGCTTCAAACGTCTGCAGGAGGATGTAGAGCTCGGAATACCCAAGGCCGTCTTATATGCCTTTCTAATTAGAACATCCAGTTTCTCCACCTCACCCTTTGTAAGGTGGAGGTACGCCGTCGGGTAAATGATGCGAGAGACGACGAAGGCTTGCACTAGCCATGAATCATTCTTCTCACTAAGTCCGTGGCGTTTGTTTCTTATTCGTTGGATCATCTCGAGGACTTGCTAAGTTGTTCCCCCGAATTTCTTGAGTGTGGCCCCATTTACCCTGCCGTGCGGAATGTAATGACCCAGGATTTTGATACAGTCGGGTCGTGGGACAGACTCGCCATTGATGTCAATTTCAATGCTCTCGCTTGTTTTCTGTCTGGAGTTCTATAGAATTAGAAGCTCAGACTTTTTCTGGGCGCATTGCAGACCCCTGCTTCTGGCATAAGCGTCAATTGTGTCTGCGGCCCTCTGCGAGCTCTCTTCCACTTCTGCGTCATTCCCTGTCCTGCACCATACTGTGATATCATCCGCATATATGGCGTGACTGACTCCGGGAATTCTGTCCAATACGGCGGGGAGGTCTCTCATTGCCACACCCTAAAAAAAAAGGTGTCACCCTTTGTCACATATTTGACACTCCAAAACTTAAGTTCGACGTACAGCGCACTGAGGTTCAACCGAAGGTATCAACTTTCGCGAGCGAATGGATAGCCAAATTGTACAACTTATGAAAATATCTAATGCACGTATGACCCACTGCAAAAAAAAATGTAATCGGGGTTTTCTTTGCCCTACTGCAAAATTTATGTGATTTTCTTTTGTAGTCTTTGGTAAGTACTTTAGCGGTTCAATATGTTATATCCCACCGTCATCAAGCCTCTCGTAAAAGTTGGTGCCGTCAGTTAGACGTTATTGCGCTGTACTTTGAACCGAAGTTTTGGGGTGTCAAATATGTGAGAAGGGGTGTAAAAGCTGCACCCTTTTTTTTAAAGCAGGTTGAAAAGGAGGGGCGAGAGAACCGCTTTTTTAAGTGTACCTCTGGCACCTAGGGTTGTTGGCGTCGATTGGGTGTTCTCCAGGGATAAGGTAGCTTGTCTGGCCGTAAGAAAGTTTCTGATGTACCGGTTGGTCTTCGGTCCGTATCCAATATCCGTAAGCCCTTTGAGTATACTGCTATGTAGAACATTGTCAAACGCTTATTTTAGGTCGAGAGCGAGAATGCGCCTACTTTGTCAGGGCCATGGTTGGCTCCTCCGGGAGGTCATTATATATCCATAGCAATATGTCTTGGGTGGACAGGTCTGGCCAAAATCCATATTTTGTGTTTGCCAGTAGCTAGTTATTTTCAATAAATTTAAAGAGCCTCGTATTAAATACCCTTTCAAAGAGTTTCCCTAGACACGAAGTAAGCGAGATTGGCCTCAGATTTTCTAGCTTGAGTTTCTTGTTAGGCTTCGGGATAAATCTGACTTCGGCTTTTTTCCCTGATTGGTGGTGTGACTCCCAGGTCCCAGTATCCCCGGTTAAAGTGCTCCACGAGTTGGGCGATCGTATCCTCGTCCAGGTTGAACAGAAGTTGGACGGTAATGAAGTCGGGGCCGGGAGCTGCCGTCTTTTTCATGAGTGTCAACTCAGCTCTGAGTTCTTCCGCGGTAATTGGTCAATCCAGTTCTTCATTCGGCTCACCTTCGTATTCAGGTTGGTCTTTTGGGGGATCGGTACAAAGGTATTCGTCAGCTAATCGCTGTATTAGCTCTTCATCTGATCCCTCTGCTAGATCTATGAATTTGTTCATGCGGTGATACGCGACTGTCCTTGTTCCGTTCAAATCGGTCAGGGCCCTTAGTAGTTTCTAGGTTTTTGATACGCGTAATTTTTCGCAAATTTGGCCGCAAAGTGTGTTCCAGGTTTGTGTGATTAGGCTGATGGCGTAGCTCTTCGCCTCAATATTGTGCTCTTCTTTTCTTTTTTTTGACTTACTGCTAATCTTCTGTTTCTTCCAACGCCTCGTGACCGACCTTCTGGCTTCTCAGAGGTGTAGGAGGTGAGCATCTACCGCTGGAGTTTTCTCTGTAGTACTGATGACTTTAGGGAAGGACTTGACTTCCCCAACTAGGTTACTCGTCCCCCGTTCAATGTTTTCCTTCGAGATCACCTTTTCGTCTGTGCTTGCTTTCCAGTTGTCCCATTTCGTGATTTTGGCTTGTGCAATGTTTTTTTTTTTTTTTTTACACCTGACAGTGTCAAATTTGGTCATCAAAATGTAGTGATAACCACCTGGATGTTGACCGAGGTTTCTCCATTTTGGATGTCTAACATTTCTGGCCATCGTAAAGTCTGCATGGGCCGCTGAAATTCCGAGTTTACAGAAAATATTGTCAATGATAACTCAGTTTGTTTTTTCTCGTTAGAGAGCAGTGGATATCTTAGTACCAACGCGCTCTCCTGCGCTTTTAAATACTGTCCGCAGCTCTACTTGTTACACATTTCGTAACGTTTTCCGTGGTGGTTCCGCCACACTTTCCTAGGTGCGTTAGAAAACGAAGCCGGTGTTTCTGTTACCTTCGTCGCGATCACCACGTCCTGCTGCGCCTATGGACACGTAGAGACTTCAGGGTTACTAAACTTCATGAATGGAGCATGTGGTTTCTTTTAATGTTGTATTTGCATGTCTGCGAGCTGGATTCTTCACGTATTTCTGCATAGCCTGAAACCCGGCTAAGTTTAGTTCCAGTGCAACCTAATTTGAGAATCTGCCCACTCAATTGCTGGAAAGGGAACTCAAAAGTAAAATTAAGAAAAAAAAAAACGTCTTTTGTTCGTGAATTTCACTACGAAACTTCAAAATTTATTTTTCCCATCCTTGATATAAATCAAATAGAAGGGAAGTATAGTGTTCAAGGTACTTTCCAAAACCCACGCCTACAAGGAAAATTGGACCTGAAGTACGAACCACTTACCCTGAGGGCGGGAGCAGTCGCTAAGCTGAACGTAGTCTACCGCACAGTAGAATCCTATGTACGATCCGGGTTCGTGAGAGCATTCAAATTCCACCTGAGCAAAAAAAAAAAAAAGAAAGGAAACGTCAGGATTGATTATGATGTCTTAACTGTTAAACTACGACCCCTTACAAAACGTTAGTGAGCTATGTGATGATGACCATCATCATCATCTTTTTATTTGTGTGCCTATATGAACGAAACATTCTATAACGTCACACACTATACTCCGAACCGTTGTGCTGCACTTTGTTCACACCTGAAAAGTTCGTCATATGTAGAATAGGTACGGCGGTCACGTGGTTGATTCAACTATGGGTCACTTTGTCACGGGGTCACGTAAAATGACTTAAAGTCACGGCGTCACGTGATTCCGTGATGTCAGATGTCCCGTAATATTACATGCCCTGACGTAAGGTGAAGGGTTCATGTTATTGGTGTCGGTCGTTTCTTGTTAACTCGATCTTTCCCAACTAGATAACGTGTTCTAAGACAAGGAGAAAGCCATACTTATTTATTTTTTCATGTGTATAGAAGGGCATTGGCACCGGCAAAACAGACACATATATCAGAAACTCTGATAAAATGATGTGTACAGTGGCTCAAGCGGATTTGACGCTGTAAAACGAGCCAGAAAAATCTACGCCTGCACATACAAAAAGCGAGAACTTCAACAGAATGTGCAATGAGCAAGTCCATTTCCCCGTGTGAAATTTCAAGCCGCAGTTTTCTTCCTGTGACAAATAAGAGTAACAAGCTTGCCAAAGTCAACGTCGAGCGCGCTCACAGACGACGAAATTAGCCACGCTATTAACCTGTGGCGCCATCTCGCGATAGGCCCAGCGACAAGAAAAAAAAGAGTGCGCCATCTCCTCGCAGCGCCTATTGGGAGATGGCGTTATAAGGTAATAGCGTTGCTAATTCGGACGTCTGTGAACGTGCCTGATCTTGACATTGGCAAGTTTGTCGCTCTCGTTTGTTACGGGAAGTGAACTACGCCTTGAAATTTCACACGGTAAAACTGAACCGCTCAATGCCAATTTTGTGAACGTTTGAGGAGTCTAGGCGCTGATTCTTCCGGCTCGTTTTACAGCGTCAGATCACTTGTTCTATCATATCTTAATGCGTCTCACAAATATATGAGAACATATTAATAATACCAAATATATACGGCTTATATATGATTTTGCATGTTCTTTTATAATTATTACGCAAACAGTAATTTAAAAAAAGATATATTTTCAATTGAAAAATCGAGGCTTGTGTAACTTCAATAAGTTCCAAAGAAACACCTTTGGAGTTTTTAGAGTGAAAGCTACATTGCGCCTGAGAACTGCAGCAAAACGTTTTTTGAAAATCTCGAATTTTCCGAAAGTTTTTTTTTTTTTTAGTTTTATTTTTTACAGTTTTCACAACCTTCATACGTTGTCCAAAAATAACACAAAACACCTAAACATCCCTTTTGTTGATAATTAGTGTTTAATCCTAAGGTAGTTGGTCATAAGTTTATATTGTTTCCGTGCACATTTAAGTGTTCATGCATTGTTCTGCCAGTCTCCCACAGTCTCTAGGCCCTCTGGTGAGACACCCGCTTACTGAAGTCTTGGGAAGGAAAGATTTATACTACATTGCTATTCTAAAACTCGATGCATTACAAAATATAGAGTTTTTCCTCTTCAACAGCAAAAAAAGTTAAAATAAGACATTTACTTGAACAATATTGAAGGACGTCAAATAAAGACCAACTGACCTGAAATTGGCCTGCTGCAGAAAACGAAATTTGAGCTGGACTCCACGTGTTGTGGATTAGGGCATCACTTGAGAGCTTCCAAATAGACTGCCGTGTTTCATCGGCCCCTACAATAATAAATGTATATTCAAAAAGTGGTGAGAAACGCAATTGTAGTTCTCAGTTCAGATAAATGCTTTAAAACTAATTGCGTTAATTAACTCCTTTACTTTGCATAAATATTGTTGCACGTTTCACTGGCCGTGAAACATTCTTAGCCAACATGAGCCATCACCAGCAAACCTCGTGGTTCTAAATATTAAAGATATAATATTCAAAGTTTCGTAAAGTGGATATGAAGGTTCGTTTTAAGGCTGTTAACCCAAGACAAACGTGAGTGTTTGTTATCAAGTGTTCAAACTGAGCCGAATTCGACTAGTTCATTTCAACGACTCATGTGTTCAGAACCTATCCTTTTAAAAAGAGCTTCACGCGGCTCAATGCATAGGCCTTATCTCCTATTCCATGTTTGTTACTTTATGTCATCTGATAAGTTAGGCAGCTCTCTCCACTTGTATTAATTACACATTCTTATGGGCTGGTTTAAATTTACCTCCAAAATTAAAGCGTGCGGATATACTGCGTACATAATCATGCCACTTGTGATATTTTTGACACAAAATGTGTTTTAATGGCAGTATTCTTTTTCAACTGTCAGAAAGAGCAGTTTCGAAGAACCGCCACGGAAGAACGTGATATCACGTGAGATTATGAAGCCACGCGACAACATGACGCTGATACAACACGTGAGGCATTTGACGTCATGGGTGACGTGCATCATTAGGTGACGTGACTCTGTGATGTCACGAGACGTCATACTGTAACATAGTGACGACACTTGACATTGTGATGTTATGTTAGCTCATGACGTCACTTGAGCCCACAGAAACACACTGCGTGTAAAGATCATTCCCAACAGTAGGCACACTCGGCAAGAATATGAAGTGGAACAGTTAATTTTCCTTTTTTTCGGTTTCGCGGCGCCCCCAACGTTCGTCGAACCACCACCTGTCAAACAGTGTGTAGTTTCGGATCTAAACTTTGCGTTCCAGCCCTCGTGGGGACCATAATGTGTTCAAAAATGCGTAGGTATGTCACAAAAGCGAGGAAGTCTGTTCCCTCTAATACTGTTACCTATAGTACTCACCGGTCTTTCTCTAGACGATCTAGCTAGTGTATCTTTTATTCTGTTACTATATGGACAGAGTGTGGTATAAGACTCGAGTTGACATTATGCGTAAAATGTTACATGGCAGTTTTCTTTTGCACGTAAACCTGCACCAATGCCTTTTTTTTTCTTGGCTCATTACATGTCCGCCTATGTAATATAAGGGCGAATTTTTTCGAAGTGTCGAAGAAAAAAACATGATGATTATATGCATTTGAAAAAAAAGTATTCAGAATATTTTTCTTTTTAGGTTTAACAGATTTGTATTCAACAAGGCGTGAAATTTCTACTAACGCGGTCCATGCAGGTGAGTTATGCGGCCATGAGATCACAATATACGACGCTAATTGTCACTATAATTCAGATAATTATCTAGGAAATGTTGATTAGTTTTTTTATTAGTTTAAACGAACACATGGGTCGAATTAAACATGCCGAGTTGAATCCAATACCTCTACAATAGTGACATTTTATAAATATTGAGAACGCGTGTGAATACATTCCAGGCTTTAGTTTTTTTTTAAAGCGTCCCCGTCTTCTTAACCTAGTGCTGGGCTGTGGACATTTCAGACCATGCTCTTTCACCTTTCGTGAAAACTTCCAGGACATGGGGTACTTTCTCCTTGGCTAGTGTAGGGATGTAGTAGAAGAAGCTCAGACACTTGTTCCGGGCGCTTCCTTCCAGCTTCGGTGAACTGAGCACTCCCAAAAGCTTGCCTTTCGGGCGCGGGAAGTAAAGCGCGTAACCACCTGTGGAAGAAAGATTTCGAGTTGTATATGGGAATGACGATCAAATGGTCGTATGAAGGATTGAGTTTTATGAAGAACACTACCAAAGTTATTTGCAGCATCTGCATTCCAGGTACGAGACGCCGTGCCTACATCGTCGCTGCAAACGCCATCTGTAACGTCTGTATTTTGATTGTTGCTGTTTTCGAAGCCTTCGCATCGGGCGAAGTACTCTCTGAGCGTCTCTGATGGCGAATTCCGCAGGGCGTTTCGGAGCGCGCCGGGATCAGTTGACCAGATCCGGAATGGAGCACACTATCCAAACGGGGTCGCGCCGCCTACGGATCCTCAGTGGAATATGAACACTCCTCCGGGATCGCGGATGCCTTCCCGTCATTCACCTCCCCGGGAATCCCCTTGCCGCCGCCGCCGCGGTCATTTCGAAGACGTTTTCGCGATCGCGGCGCTAACACGTGTTCGACGCACGAGCGGCAGGAATGGCTCAGGAGCTTTTGGCGAAGATTGCCGCAATGCCGGAAGCCGCTCGTGCAACTTGACGACAAACTGTCGTCAAGCAGCAGCAGCAGTAAGGCGGGCGGTACAGGCAGCACCTCCCGAGCGGCCATTACGAATTCTTCTGAGACAAGATGGGCGAGATCAGGTGAGACGCCCCGCGAGAAAGGAAGTCACGTGTGTGCGCCGAGGGCTGGCCCGGCTGGTTTCCGGTTGAATCCGCCGAAATCGGCGGAGCGACTTTTCTCGGGTCCAGATCCAGATCTGGAGCGGGAGCTAATCCAAAACGACCAGTGGGACACGTCCGTCTCGATCCCTGATCGCCGGTGAAATAGGATCGCTCCAGAAAAGTCGATCCCCGCGCGCTCCAAAGCGACCAGTGGAATTCGCCATGAGTCTTCTCTCCTGCCTCTTATGTTTTCTTTTTATTTTTTTTTTTTCTCGGCTGCGTTGCGTGGCCTGGAGCTCGTGGCCCAGCTGCTTGGGAGCCGGAAAACTAGGCCTGTCTTCGACCGCGGCCCGCTTCACCTTTCAAGGCTAAATGAAAGTTAGCTTCGGTGAGAATTCGCAACTTTCACGGCCTATAGGGGGCGCACTGGTGCTTATCAAAATGGCTGTCATCTGGATGATCGTCATAGAACAGCGGTACGAGGCTGGGTATGCGACGCGTAAGTAATTCTAGTTTTGGTATATACGAGCAGTATTAGAGCCTTACGTTATCTTTTCACGCCAGGAAGATGTAGACAAGGCCATTTATTACGAGGCCGATCATCCAGGAGCTAGGGAGAGCGATTCTCACACCGCGGTACCACCATCGCTGAAAGTTGCGAATACAATTCAGCGTAAAAGTGTACATTGATGTCAGGTGATTGCGGTCACGAGACTTATACACCATTTCGTTTTCCCCGCTTAATTTTTTGGGGGAAGTTCGATGTCGCGTGGCCTTACCTTATATGACGTATACACAAAATAAAGCGTAAACAATGTGGACGCCGATTAGTCTACATTTTTTCTCCCACCTCACTCCCTTCTCCCCTCTTTTTTCTCATCTGCCTCCCTTTCCCCTCCCCCTCTCTGGTCACGTGGCACATCAACTGCTCCTCTAAATTTATCAAAATATACGTTCCTCACTGCCGGAACGACTGTTTGATGTCTTACAAACAATCGATTTCATCGCCCCTAAATACTGCAACTAATGTATCATAGGACTTTAAAGATACAAGCCGCTGCCAATTACAAATCGTAAGGGGAAAAAAGGGAAATCGGTAGCGTTCTTTGTCCGCGATGTTTTATTATGTATTAAATGCAGTATATAAAAGCGATCAATTGGAGAACCTTTATTTTTATAAATTTTAACTGAATTCGTGCGTCACTTTACCAGGGAAGAGGAGCGCGAAGAGAAGCAAGGGGGAGGGAGGAAGGGGAGAGAAGGGATGGGGAGGGGAAATGGGGAGGGAGAGACGAGGGAGGTAGAACGATGCAAATTAGGAGAGAAGGCGGCAGATGATAGCGGAGAAACCGAATTGGCGTGTCACGTGACCAGAGAGGGAGAAAAAGGAAGAAAGGTGGAAGAATGTCATCGTAGGAAAAGGGGGGAGGGATGGAAAGGTACGAATTAGAAGGTAGGTCCGGATGGAGGGGAGAGGGAGTTGTAGTGAGGATGGGGGCAGATGGGAATACACCTCAGATGGGGAGAGGGCGATAGGAAGAATGGAAGGGGGTAGGTAGGAGAGGGACGGAGATAGGTAATTGTTGTGTCACATGACGCACACTTCTCAGCTCAATTTAACGAAAAAGCTGAGTTATTATAAAGAAAACGCGACATCGACTTGCCCCAGTAAAATTAGCACTGAAACTCAATTGGTGGTTAGGTCACGTGACGTCGTCACGGCTTCAATTAATCCGCTAAATTTAGCTGGGAAACTGAGCTGGTGTCCAGATCACTGAAAGTATATTGTCCCGCTTATTTTAGCGGGTAAACTGAATGGACACGTAGGCCGCGTGACCTCGATATCCCCACATTCTGCATAGGGTCACGTGACCTAAGCTAACGCGACGTCGTGACGACGTCGATTTTCCCACTGAATTTGGCAAGTAAATTCAGTTGGTGTTTTTGTCACGAGAAGTAAAATTTTCCGCTAAATTTAACGGAAATACTGAATTGGCTTATAGGCCACGTGACATGAATTCCCCACTCTGTGTATAGGCCAGCGTTAGATTAGGTCACGTGACATACATTTTCCCGTTAAATTTATTGGAGAACCTGGATTCCTGGATATATCAATTTACATCGATTTCCCCCGCTATTCTTAGCGGGGATACTGAATTGGTGTTTAGATAACGTGACGTCGACCCGTCAGTAATCCGGCTAAATGTAGGGGGAAAACTAAAGTGGTGTTTAAAATAAATTTCCCCGCTAAATTTAGCACGGAAATTGAATTGCGTAAATTTCCCAGCTAATATAGTGGGAAAGCACGGATGGTAAAATTTTGGGATAGGGGTGTGAGAGTTCCGTTAAAAAAGCATTTCATGCCTAAATATATCGGGTGTTTCTGTCTAAGCTTAAAAGATTTGTTAAAAAAATCGTGAAAGCTACGCTAAAGCGGTTTGTGCAAGTAAGTTGCACGAGCAGGAGTACAGAGTATGATGAATTTACAATTAATGTAAAGATGCAAGCTAGCTGCAAAAGAACAACAATTATTGTTTATAAGCTGTTTATAGATAATAAGTGTTACGTATTTGACGCCCCTCTTGGTGCCGTGAAGGAAAAAAGTGCATAGCAATGCCAGCGTTCATTTCGTTTTTCGTCACCCAATCAACCTGCAAAACGCCGTGATGTCTGTAACAAACCTTCTTATCATTCTATTTCATTTACTAACATTAGAAGCTTGATACCAAAAAGAGATGATCTGATTTCCTTGGTTGAAGCATGCGACGCAGATTTCAATGTTCTTACCGAGATGTGGCTAAGCCCTGATATATCTGATACTGAACTTTTTCCTTTGTATCCGAACTTTCGTGTGTATAGGTGTGATAGATCTGCTAGGAGGGGAGGAGGTGTGCTTTTAGCTATAAAAAATCAAATTCCGTCTCGGCTTATTCCGATTATTACCGACTTGGAAGTTGTTTGGGCGTACGTTGCTACGACGCCCCCGTAATAGTGGCTGTGTGCTATAGACCGCCAGATAGTGATAAAGAATTTGTTACCAAGCTATATACGTGTCTTTCTGAAATCACAACTAAATACCCTAACGCCTTTTTTACTCTCTTTGATGATTTCATTTACCCGAACATTGACTGGTCTGCCCTCTCTTCTAGTTGCGCATTGTCTCAAGAATTTATAGACTTTTGTTTAGATTTCAACTTTTCAAATGTTATCACTCAGCCTACTAGGATTACTAATCACTGTAGCAATATACTCGACTTATGCTTAAGCCAAGACCCCTCACTCTTCAGCAACATCACGTACTTACCCGGCATTAGTGCCCATCTCGTCATCGATTTAACTCTCTCTCTCTCTCTCTCTCTCTCTCTCTGCTCCTCGTAAATCACATTACTGCAAATTCATTCGTAATTACGCGAGAGGTGATTACGGATCTATCAGCTCGAACCTCGAAGATTTTTATCATACTTTCTCAGTTAACTTCTGGGAAAGAACGGTTCGTGAAAACTGGACTCTCTTCAACGATAAAATGATCTACCTAATCGAACGTTTTATTCCACTGACCCGTATTATATCTGATAACACTAATCCTTGGTGCAATAAAACAATTCATAGTCAGTCCAATAGGAAAAAAATACTCTATAAGCGGACTAAGGCTGTCGACACTACGGCTTCTTGGAACGCCTACCACGAATGCGCTAGGGCTTACAAATCCGCCATTAATCATGCCAAAACCAAATTCTATAGTATCGATTTTCCCAACATACTAACCACCAAACCAAAGAAGTTTTTGAAAATAATCAATCCGGCACTATCACTTCCTTTGCAACTTGTGGATGACGACGGACTTCCGCTTTCTGATAAACACGGCGCTCTTGCTATTAACAATTTCTTCTGCTCCATCTTTACTAACGAGGACTTGCTAAATATTCCCGACTCGTGCCAATCCATTCACCCTCTTATGGATCCTATCTTAATTGACCGCACTGGAGTACTTAAGGCTATAGATCAACTGAAGGTGTCCTCCAGCTCCGGAGATGACCAAATTAAGTCTAAGGTATTAATAAACACTAAGCACATTTCTTACACTTTCCTCTGCAACATATTCTCTCAATCTCTTAAACTCTCTGAAGTTCCATCCAATTGGAGAGTTGCTAACGTCATACCCGTTCATAAAACAGGCGATCGACAACTAATCAGCAACTATCGTCCCATCTCGCTCACCAGTGTTTCATGCAAACTCTTGGAGGATATTCTCCATTCTAACATAATAAACTTTCTAGACTCTCATAACCTCCTTTTCAAGCACCAGCACGGATTTCGCAAGTCCTACTCATGCGAAACTCAGCTAACAGCATTTCTAACCGACGTTTACTCAAATTTTGATTCAAATGTTCAAACTGACGCAATCTTCGTTGACTTCTTCAAAGCATTTGACAAGGTCCCTCATCAACGTCTTTTAATGAAACTAAGAGATATTAATCTTCACCTCTCTGTAGTCAATTCGATTTCTGCATTCCTCACTAATCGCACTCCGTACACTTCTATTAACAATGTAAGATCTACCACAAGCACAGTAACGTCTGGCGTCCCTCAGAGAACTGTTCTTGGCCCCCTTCTTTTTTTAATCTACATTAATGATCTCCACCATGGCATCACTTCTGAAGTACGTTTGTTTGCCGATGACTGTGTCATCTATAGACCGATTCATTCACGCCACGATCAACTATATACCTTGCAGAACGATATCCAACTAATAATTCAGGGGTGTCATAAATGGTAAATGACTTTAAACTATAATAATTGTAAATCGCTATCTTTTTCCCGCAGTTCACATGTTCTATCCTCCTCTTATCACCTTTCTAGCATCACAGTAACTGCTTGTTCATCGTATAAATATCTAGGCATTCATTTGACATCTGACCTGTCATGAACCACTCACATAACATCTGTCATTGCCGATGCTAACCGCACTCTCGGATTTGTTCGCCGTAACCTCAGACAAGCTACATCCCCCGTAAAACAACTAGCTTATACTACCTTGGTCAGAACTAAACTAGAATTCGCTTCTTCCATATGGTCACCGTGACAGGCAGACCTAACTAACAACCTGGAATCCGTTCAAAGCAGGGCCCTCCGTTTTATGTATTCCGACTATTCCCCTTACGCAAGCATATCAGAATTTCGCCAATCAGCTAACTTTGACACTCTTTCTCACCGCCGCAGGGTGTCTCGTCTTTCTATTCTTCATCGGATCTTTTATTACAACAGTCATCTCAGACAAAGTTTGTTATCACCTCCTTACCGCATTTTCCCTCGTCTCGACCATTCTTGTAAACTCCATCCGATTTCATCGTCAACCGTCACTCACCAAATGTCTACTTTACCATTGGCCATTGACGACTGGAACTCACTGCCTGACGTAATTGTTCCCTTATCTGACACTAAGAACTTTTCTGCAGCCATTAGCTTATTTTTTCTAACCATAACTAGATTACAGCTTGTTTTTGTAGATAAATAGTTGTGTTATTTGTTTTTTTAAGTGTTCACTCCCTTGTGTAATGCCCCCTGGGCCTTCAAGGAATAATAAATGGTGATGATGATGATGATTATCTTTATTTTTGTCCAGCTCGCTTGCACCATTGCAATACTTGCATCATCATCATAACTTTAAAATGCAGGCCATTGTCAGCGTCTCAGGCCCCGACAACGGCCTGCATTTCCTGAGGCCCTGGCCTGCGGTCAGGGCCTCAGGAACTCAGGGCTCAAGCCATCGTCCGTTCAGAATCAGCCATTTAATCATCTATCTCGAGCGCCCCTCCCTTTTTTTATCGTCGTCTTTTCCGGCTCACGCCTCGCGATGACTATAGCTCCTAGCACATCTCCCCCTTTTAGCTAAGGGCTAAAGCGCACTACAGGTTTGACTACTCGGCCGCTTCGGTTAACAGCGTGATCGGAATGTAGGGTCCCATAGGTTGGCTCTTGTGTTCTTTCCGCAATCGTATCTTGCGGTGGAAGGTCAGGTGATTTGGGCACTGTCGGAATCGGGACGAGATGAAATCAGTTCCGGCTGAGGTTCACATCCTTTGTGCTGACAGAGTAGGACCTTGGAGTGTCCGCCGACGATTGCACTATTCCAGTTTCGCGTCGATCGACTATCCATACTCTCTCCCCACGCTTCAAAGGTTGCAGCCGGCGGTCACCGTGTCGTTGGTCATAGTTACACTTCTGATTCATGATCCTGCGTTCTTCTCAAAGATTGAGGGATTCTTTATCTACCTGACTCGGCTGAAGAAGGGAGTCAGTCGTCGGTAGAGAAGTGCGCAATCTCCGTCCCATCAACAACTCTGCTGGACTGTAGCCGTTACCCAACGGTGTCGAGTGGTAAGCTTGTAACGCGACGTAGCTATCCCCAGTTTTCTTCATACTACGTTTGATGATGCCAACGGCAACTTTCACGAAGCCATTACTCTGGGGGTAACGTGGACTGGATGTTCTGTGTTCAAAGCCCCGACTTTCGGCGAACTTCTGGAACTCCGATCCTTGTATTTTTCGGAATTGTGGTTCATTATCATTAAAGACTACTTCAGGTGTTCCATGTCTTGCAAAGAGAGACTTCAAGTGAGTTATTATTGTAGTCGCCGTCAGACTGTTGAGAAGTGCAATCTCTGGAAACCTTGAAAAGTAGTAGGTGACGAGGAGGTAATCTTTTCCTTCCAAGTAAAACAGGTCCATTGCGACTTCTTGCCATGTTCCATCTAGAAACTTTGATGGAAGCAGTAGTTCGCGTCGGTTGTGTGTTTCTTGGATGCACTGTGTGCACGTGCGTACCACCTCTTCTACTTGACGGGAAAGTCCAGGCCACCATACAGACTGTCGGGCACGCGCCCTACACTTGGTGATGCCTTGGTGTCCTTCGTGAAGTCTTTGTAGGATTTCATGGCGCATTGACTGAGGAATACAAATTCGAGATCCTTTCATGAGGAGACCGTCTTGCAAAGCTATTTCTGACCTATAAGGCCAGTAATCTCTGCAGTCCTTTTAAACCCCATTCCGTGTCGGCCAGCCTTCTTCACTTTACTCGACCAGTGTCCTGCACGTGACATCCGCAACTTGTATCTCTCGGATTTATTTCGACCTATGGTCGGTTGCCGGCAAGCATGCTGTAACTCCACTGACGTAGAGTGCAATTTGCTCCTGAAAGTCCCCTTGACCTCTCTCCTGTAGAGGCTTCCGAGAGAGAAGATTGGCAGTAATCAAGGCTTTTCTAGGAATGTGTCTTATGTCGTATGAGTATCGCATCATCGGAAGTTTCATCCTTTGAAGTCGCGGAGTGATGTCCGCTAGGCTTTTGATGAGAAAATTGGCACAAGAGGCTTGTGATCTGTTTCAATCAAAACGTGAAGTCCGGTTATAAAATCCTGGAACCTTTCACATGCCCACACGACCCCCAGGCCTTCTTTCTTCACTTGCGCAAACCTCCTTTCGGTTTCAGTCAAAGTCCCTGAGGCATAGGCGACGGGCCAGTGCGTTCCATCTTCTTGTAGTTGGCGCAGTACCGCTCCTAGCCCATTCGATGAAGCATCAGTTGAAATGATTGTGTGCTTCCCTGGGTCGTAATGTTCCAACACTGGACTTCTTCGTTCTTCAACTTATTGAAACTTCTTTGTTGTTCGCTTGTCCTGATCAACTCGTTTTTATGCTCAGTAGGCAGTTTAGCGGGTAGGCTATCTCTGACATGCCTGGAACGAACTGGTTAGGTAGTTTACTATTCCGAGGAAACTTCTTAGTTCAGACATACTTGACGGCACTTTCATGTCGACAATTGCTCTGATCTTGTGTGGGTCTGGTCGGATACTCTCCTGGTCGATGATGTTTCCGAGGAACCTAAGTTGCTTAACGAAAAATCCACAATTCTCTGCGTTTAGGGTCATTCTCTTTTCCTAGAGTCGTTGGAGAACATTACGAAACCTCTCATGACGCTCCTCTGGAGTGCTTCCGTAGATAAGGACGTCGTCCATGTTGCACAGAACCCCTTGCAGACCTTCGAGAAACTGTGTCATCTTTTTCTGGAAAAACTCCGGAGCTGATGTGATGCCGAAGGGCAATCTCCGGAACCTGAACCTCCCAAAAGGTGTTATGAAGGTCGTCAGATGTTGAGACTCTTCGGCTAGTTCAAACTGCCAAAATCCGGAGTTGGCATCAATCTTAGAAAAGTATTTCGCTTCAGCAAGTTGTCCCAGCACGTGTTTTCCACTTCGCAAAGGATGCACTTCTCTTTTCATGTACTTGTTTAGCTCGGTCAAATCTACGCAGAGGCCCACGTCTCCATGGGAATTTGCGACTATAACCATCCCAGAGCACCACTCTGTTGGCTCTTCCACGGGTTCTATTACTTGAATCTTGACCATTTCCTCGAGCTTCTCTTTTGTCTTGCCTAGAAAAGGAATGGCTACTCTCCGAGGCGTCATCAGTACAAGCGAAACTGCGTCATCTCGTAGCTCAATTTCGTAGGCTTCTTTCACGTGTCCGAGCCCCCAAAAAAGTTTGGGAAACTCACTTTCCGGTTTGACGTCTCCAGTACGTAAAGTCGCAACGTCGCAGACCTTTCGGACGATTCCCAGCTTCTCACTGGCATCTCTCGAAAGCAGAGCTTCATCCAAGTCGTTAACAACGTACAGGTCCGCTTTTGTCGACTTGGTTCTGTAGGTTATGTCCTTCGTGATCATTCCCAGCACGTCTAGTTCATGGCGACCGGGACCCTTTAGGATCTTTGTAGGCCTTTGCAGGGACGTCGCTGAAAAAGACGCTTTGTACGTCTCTGCCGGAATGACTGTCACGTCGGCGCCAGTGTCGACTTTGAAGACGATTGGCACGTCGCCAACTTGCACTGTCGCCGTCCACCGTTGACTGGTTTCACATTCGATGTCTCCACGGAATGCAGTCTCCGTACTTAAAACTTGGTTCAGCGCTGCGGAGTTTCGGCATTGGCGGGCGTAATGTCCAATTATGATACATTTGTTGCACATCGCCTTTCGTGCCGGACACTGTTCTTTCGAATGCTGACTCTTTCCACAGCGTGAGCAGTGTCCAGTCGATGCTTGAAACTGAGTAGAGTTGGTTTAAAAGTAAACATTTTACAGTGATCTGTCTGGTTGGGAGTAATTAATTATTACAAAATTCGAACACCAACCAAGCCCTTCTATAGGGACCCTACGTTTCAAGGCCAATTCGGCCTCTTCTTCAGGGGCGACTACGGCTATGGTCGTTGAGGAGCAGTGTCTTTTTTATTCTTCTTCTACGGCGAGTGTCTGGGCTTCTTCTTTTACGGCTGTGCCTTTTCAATAAAGTGACGAAGCCCGTTCACACAGGCAGATGGTAAAGCTCCGAGCGACCTATTAATATTCTCCGGCGTTGTTTGAATATGCCATGATTCTAGGAACAGTCATTTTCGAGGATTTTTCTCAGCGTCAATGATGCAAGCGTTATCAAAGTCAATAGGATGGTCCTTGACGTCGCAGTGGTCAGCGACCGCGCTACGCTCGTGATCCAACTTGCGCACGTCGTTTTTATGTTGACGAATTCTCTCTGTAAAGTTCTTTGTTTCGCCGATGTACGTGGCCGCGCAAACCCCGCAAGGAATCTTATATATAACGCCTTGGGCTCTTTCTTTACCAGGGCGATCTTTTGGGCGTAGCATGAGTCGTCCAAGGGTAGACACAGGTTTGTGCGCTAGTTGGATGCTCTCTTTAGCAAGCACACGTGCCAGTGCCTCGCTTGTTCCGTTGATGTAGGGAACGCTGATGCGCGAGGCTGGGCGGGAATTCGCACTTGTCTGTTGCTGCACGTGTCGTTGGTTTCGGCCTACACGGCGGGCAACGCGATGGATGAAGCTGCTTGTGTAGCCGTTTTTTTTAAGGTCAGCCGCACTTGTCTGTTGCTGCACGTGTCGTTGGTTTCGGCCTACACGGCGGGCAACGCGATGGATGAAGCTGCTTGTGTAGCCGTTTTTTTTAAGGTCAGCCGCACTTGTCTGTTGCTGCGCGTGTCGTTGGTATTGGCCTACACGGCGGGCAACGCGATGGATGAAGCTGCTTGTGTAGCCGTTTTTTTTAAGGTCAGCCGCACTTGTCTGTTGCTGCACGTGTCATTGGTTTCGGCCTACACGGCGGGCAACGCGATGGATGAAGCTGCTTGTGTAGCCGTTTTTGTTTTAAGGTCAGCCGCACTTGTCTGTTGCTGCACGTGTCGTTGGTTTCGGCCTACACGGCGGGCAACGCCGTGTAGGCCGACGTGCGACGACGACGACGTGCGCAAGTTGGATCACGAGCGTAGCGCGGTCGCTGAGCACTGCGACGTCAAGGACCATTCTATTGACTTGGATAACGCTTGCATCATTGACGTTGAGAAAAATCCTCGAAAACGACTGTTCCTAGAATCATGGCATATTAAAACAACGCCACAGAATATTAATAGGTCGCTCGAAGCTTTACCATCTGCCTATGTGAACGGGCTCCGTCACTTTATTGAAAAGGCACAGCCATAAAAGAAGAAGACCAGACACTCGCCGTAGAAGAAGAAGAAAAAAGACACTGCTCCTCAACGGCCATAGCCGTAGTCGCCCCTGAAGAAGATGCCGAATTGGCCTTGAAACGTAGGGTCCCTATAGAAGGGCTTGGTTGGTGTTCGAATTTTGTAATAATTAATGAGTAGAGTTGGGTACCGTCTTCCCGCCCACTCTTCCTCCACGATTGGTTTTTCTTGAAGGAGCCTTCTTTGATACGTAAAGACGATTGACGTTGGTGCTACTGGACGTGTGAAGTCTGGTCTGCTGATCTTTCACAACCTCAGACTGTCGCGTAATGTCTGTTGCTTTTTAAAGCGTCAAGTCTGAATCAAGATGTAATCTTTCAGAAAGCTGTCTCGAATCATTTCGTCGTGGAGTGTGCCGAAGTTGCAGAACTTGGCAAGTAAGTGCAGATCTGTTATGAACCCTTCGACGTTCTCTCCTTCTCTTTGACATCTCCGATGGAAAGTGGCTTGCTCACAAACAATGTTCCGTCTCACGACAAAGTGGTTCTCAAAGGCTTGGAGCACGGCGCTGTAGTCTGTAATTTGCTCTTCAGCTAAACTGAGACAGAGCAGGATATCATCCGCTTTATTCCCCATGAAGAAGATGAGAGCATTCACCGGTTCTGTTACTTGCTTCGCAGCGAGACCACTGACGACTCAAAAGCGTTCAAAGCGGCGTTTCCACAAGGTCCATTCTTCTGGGTTTGCAGAGGTGTACGGCTCGGGGGGTTGACACAAGAAGCTGGACGTGGCCATTGCTTGCGTAGCTCCTCCTCCAGCGATATCGCCTTGGCGCACTTCTGACACCATGTGTTGCCAGGGCTTCAGGAACTCAGTACTCAAACCTGCGTCCGTTGAGAATCAGCCATTTAATCATCTATATCGAGCTCCCCTCCCTTTTCTTCATCGTCGTCTTCTTCATCGTCGTCACGCCTCGCGCTGACTATAGCTCCTAGCACAGTTGACCCTTGTTTGTGTTGGACTGGTGGCACTTGCTGAAGCCCGTTTCTTCTCCTGACGTCTAACTCTTGGTTAGCTCAGTTGGTAGAGCGCTCCTCTCAAAATGGAGAGGTCCCTTGTTCAATACCAGGATAAGGCGGATTTCTTTCCTGTTAAGCACCAGTCACCTGTAGTTGTGTTTGGAGATTTGTGTTTGTCACTCGTACCCCTTTTTTCCTTCTCCAGGGATTACGGTTGTACTAGAAATATGTCTTTAAATAATAAAATGCATCTGATTATTCCGTGTAAATTCTGCAGACGCAAACTGTGACGCGGGAGTACGCTAATAGGGTCCTCCCTGTGCATATTGAAATATTATTACTGTCGAATGGTAATTAATTACCCGAACGTAATAAATGCAGCTATATGTATCAGTACGTAGGTCTAGTAAGTGTAAAAGGGCCGTGACTTTTTTTGCTAACCGTTGTTTGTCACGTTACTCTTATTTAACGGCGGGGTTACGTCCGGCTTGCAAGCTCCGCTAGAGGGGAAAATAGTTGGTCAGACTTATAAAATATAATGAATTAAATACGATAGTTTGTTATAAAGGGAGGAACATACGCGCTACTCTTTTGAGCAAATTTCTATGGTGCTCACAACAAGTGATCAAATTACTTGTGATCCACTAGTGGTGTGAGTAATTTCGTAATACTTTTATCATAGTCATTAAGAAGTAATCAAACAATAATCTGATTACTTATGAAAGTACTGAAATTATCTGCAGCCGTTACTTTTTTTTTACCCTCCCGGTTTCTTTTGGCGCCCCTTGTTCAGCTCAAGTTTCCTACCACGGAACCCTCTAACCAAATCTGAGACTGGAGTATTGGTTACCAAAATGGGGGTGGCTTAAGAAGATAAACAGTTGATAATTCGGTGATTCTATTTCAATAATAAAGAGTATAAAAGACCCGCTTTCAAACTTGTGGTAATCGAAGAAGTAACGGTTTCTTCTTTTAGTAAAGGCCAATTACTTCTCGTCTCGAGTGACGAATTTACCTAAGCGAAGACGTTTGAAGCAAGAGAAATTGTAATTGAAATCGCGATTGCTTTTTCTTAGTAACATCTTCAGTACTGATTTTCAGTGTATTCCAAAGGCATATAATTAAGCTTGACATATACTGTGTTTAAACCTATGATTTAATAAAAATAAAAATGTCTAAACGTATGACGCGAGACTGTACCACACACAATGGAGCGGACACAAACCTGAATTGGTGTATAATTACACAACAATCCAAGTTCTTCGCTAAATTCAGCGAGACAATGCATGCCGCCTAGTTGTCTGGGACACATATCCTCTAAATTTAGCGTAGTTTATTCAGAAGTCAGAAAACCTCATAAATTGACACCCTATGCAGCTTAAAACGCGCTGCACCTTCTGCCAAGTCGATCTTCAGACTGAGTGCTGAACTTTGACTATGTTCATAAGTTATTTCGTTTGTTCAGAACTCAGTTCAGACTAAGTTCAGGTTGTATAAATATACCAACAACCCATTTTTTCTCTAATCGAGGTACTATAAACGGATGCTGAACCGAAATCTGGATTCCACAACACACGACGGCAAAAGCGTGCAACGGGACGCTACAAACACCAAAACATCACTCATACAGCGATATCTCTAACGGATGAACGTATACTTAAAAAAAAGATGAAAGACGTTTACAACACTGTGTAACGCCAAATTAGAGCGCAGCTCTTGAGGGGGAGGAGGGAGGGGTACTGAGGAAAGGGTATACCCAACCTCTCTCCTCTTCCTTTTCCTCTGCTCCTCCTCCTCCCCTCCTCCTTCTCCCCTCCTCCTTCTCCCCTCCTCCTCCTTCACCTCCTACTCCCCTCCTCTCCTCCTCCTCCCTCCTCTCCTCCTCCTCATCCCTCCGCCTCCCCTCTTCCCGTTCCTCTACTCTCTCCCCCTCCCCATCCCCATCCTCCTCTTCCTCCCCTTCCCCCTCCTCCTCCTCTTCACCCTCCTCCTTCCCTCCGCCTCCTCTTCCTCCCCCTCCTCCTCCTCCCCGCGCGTTGCATCGTGGGAAATGTTTCATGATGCACCGCGCGGGACCCTCGTGACGTCACACGTGACATCTCGAGTGACGGCACGAGGGTCCCGCGTGGTGCATTATGGGACATTTCCCATAATGCACCGTTGGGTTACGCCAACGGCGACGGCGACGGCGACAGCGCTCAAGCCGGAAACGGGCGCCTAAGAGTTGCGCGCTAAAAAAGAAGGCGCATTTGTCAGATATGTTGACGTCTTGTTTCTCCGAGAAGAGTCAAGAAGGACAGGGAATGGCCTCTTGTCTTCTGCGCCTCACCGCCTTGAGGGGGCGAAGCGAAGAGAGGAGGGAACGAGATATGTTGACATCACGCGCCTCTTTGGCCTCGTTCAATCTCGACCTCTTTTTCCAAAAATACGGCCGTCCATTCGAGACATCGCCTTACGAGTTGTGTTGTGGGGATTGTAGCGTCCCGCCTACGGCTCCTGCATTGTTTTCAATTTCGGTTCCCCATCCCTTGAAGCCTTACCGTGTCGTCTGCAGACGCACCCAACGTAGATTTGGCAAGTGTTTTGCTCCAATTTCTTTAGAGAAAGAGATCTGCGCCATGAAATTTCTCGCGATAAAACTGACTTGCCATTTTCACGTTCGATGAAACTTCGAGCTTTCTACGTGCAGGTGCTGATTTGTCTGACTCGTTTTACAGCGGAAGTTCCGATGTAAAACGAGGCTTCACTATGAGGCTTTATCATGCTCAGATCACTAACGTAGACTGCATTTTAGGCCTAAACATATATCGAGTGTCTTCATTCACAAAGCTACACCCGCCCATTTCAGCTATTGACTCTTTAAGATGATTTGTGGGAAGGTAGACAGCTCACCTTTGTTAGTGTATAAAGTAAAATGTATTTTAAAGCACACAAATAGTGTGTTATGGGAGTACAGATATGTGATATGAAATAGTACATACCCCCAAATCCTGTCGTCACATCTACGGCGGTTATGCGCGATGCGGCAGTCCCAATCCTGATCCAGCGATTCAGGTTCCACTGGCCGGTTTCGTTTCCCACATTGTATCCGCAAGCGTCGCCCCAGTCGAAGTCGCAGGAACCATCCTTTGGAGCTGCGAAAAAAGAATTGATAAACGAGCCATCCACAAAAGGACATTTTTAGCTCTAATAATGCTGATCATGACTTTATCTTCTCCAGTGGTCTTTTAACAATACAAAAATAATTTCTCATTAATTTCAGTGCTGCGCTTAGATGTACTTTCATAAATGGCATAAAGGCAACGGGTTTGATATATTTAATAATCAACAGTCATGTTTTAACGTACAATCTTAAAACTGACCGCTTTTGTTAAAAACGTGAGACTCATTGCAAAAGGCATATAAACAATATAGACTTCACACACGCCAGTGGAGCTAGTATTGGCTTCTATGTTTTTTTTCCAACTCTAGTCACCAACACATTCGTTGATAAAATTCGTTAATTGGTTCAGCTTCGCTATCTGGCTGCAATCAATAATGAAAGAGTGTAATGTGACACATCGAACTGAAAATTAAGGAAGTTGATGGACACATTTGAGTTAATTAGCCTACTGATTGGGACATTTATTTATCAGTCTAATGTTCACCGACCCTAATACACCTGAAGTGAAGGCAGTGTCTAGATTTCTACCAGTAACACTTTGTTTCATATTTGTACAAATTAAAAATAACCTACATTGAATACGGGTGCAATCTTCAAGGATAGTTGGTTGTCTCAATATTTACAGAGCATTAGAAACAGCAACAGGTGAAATAAATAGATGAAGATCCGAAAGTTTTTTTTTATTTTTATTTAGTTCACAGTAGAATATTTTGACTCTCGCCACAGTAGTCGAAGTTTTTTGTGCTATTTTAAATTGAACATTTTCTTTGGGATAACATCTTTCTATATGAGAGTCATTCGACGCCAACGGATACATGCCTACTTTCGACCCTCAGGAATTCGGCCTAAAATTGTATCTGTTATTGATGATGTAAAAGTACCCTTTATGATATATTAAAAAAAAAAAAAAATTGACGGCACTGAATTATGATAAAAACGAACCCCTAGAGATTAAAAAAATTCTGAAAGGCTTGAAAAAAGACAGCGAAATAGACACCGTTTGTAGCATATCAGTTCATGCCTCCACTTTATCTTTTAAGTTTTGTAACGCAATTCCGAGTGTTTTAAGGATGTAGATGCATTAAAAAGATCATAAATGGATGATGTTCAACTTTTATTAAACATTAGATGTTACCTTATTAAGGCTAACGTGTGTAAGTTAGTAGTGAGAGAAACAAAAGGTATATAAAAATTATTTGATCAAAAATTGTTACCGTGTTTTTAACATAAATGAACAATATATTAATCTAAAATACTCAGTTTAGAAAACATGAAACTTTTAAACGCGGTCGTTCTCAAAATATATACTCAAAGGGTACAGGTTGTCTCTATTTCACTCAACAAACGTGCAAAGTTAGAAAAAAAATACAATATTTATTAAAAGCGAGAAAACATTTTTTTTTTTAACATGGTCCATTGCCAGTATTGAAAATATTTAAAAACATTGCGTTTAGAAAGCAAGAAATAAAAGGGGTTAGGTCGAAAAATGCATACTTCACGGTTATATGTATGTAATAAGTGAAAAATAAATAAAGTCTGAAAAACTATTATTTCTAAAAAAAAAAGAATTGTATTGCAGTTTATTGCCGGTATGAAAGAAATAGCAAATTTCTTTGTTAGAAATAACAAAATAAAATCATAAGATGTTTGGTCTAAAAGTGCATAGTTAACATTTGTCATACTTTATGAATCAAACAAAAACGAGCATAGTAAAAAGAATTAATAGTGTCTAAAAAGTTGAAAAACAATTTTTTCTTTGCTTCGGTCCATCATCTTGACTCCTAGTCCTGAGGCAGAGACGCGCATTATTGCATAAGTTAGAAAACGGCGCTACTGAACAACAAAGCAGACGGCGCCAGTTATAGTAACTAAAGAATGAGAACAGCAGGGCGTGTCTCTCGAACACCCGACCTCCCACACTCGCCCGATACCTTCCACCGTGCTTTGACTGGGCGGAGTCACGTGCTCGAGGTGCACGTGACTCCAAAGCATATCGAAGGTAAGGAGCTCGCACTGAAGGCGGGGTGACTGAAGCTCCACCCTGCTATCCTCAACCTGTCAATGACTCTAATCAAAAAATGAGAAGGAGACGGTGAGAGAGGGTGACAGTGCTGCCATCTGTGTCTTCATAAGAAAAATCTCACACCGGCGCCGTTAACTTTTTGTTGATGTGTTTTTTCAGGGAAACTTCATTCATTCATGGAACCGGCTAGTGACATTTCCCAAATGTCTGAAGTTTGTTTTAGTCAAATATTGTTATACCTATAGCTGGTGACCTAACCGATCCAAGGGAAGAATATATAAAAAGGAGCACGAGCCAGGAAGAAACCCGAGACAAGAACACCAGATACCACCTCCGAGGACCGCAGACGTCTTTGTACTGCATCGCTCCTTATTCATAGCTTATCTACCGTAAATAAATTAAAGAAAACCTTCGGTACCTTTAATTCGTGACCCGGGCTACACACCCGTGTATCATGGTTAATTCCGGAGATGCTCCACCGGCCGACAACCTCGCAACTGTCCATCAGCTCCGCCATCCCAAATTACGGTCCCCATTTCCGCAGGTATGGTTTGCACAAATAGAAAGATCAGCTGTTATTTGCAAAGAGGGGGAAGCATGTGGCGTAGGAAAGTGGGGGGGGAGAAGAAAATGGGTTGGAGAGTTTGAAACCCCCCAAAAGTTCCTCGAGCCCCCCTTCCGCAACAACACTGCTACGAGGCGCGGGGAGTGAACAGGCACAACGCAAGAGAGGTCGAGTAATTGAGGGATTAGCGCCGAAGGCTGGCGTTTCTTTGTTTTTGAAGCTCAAGGAGACTTGACCCCTTCAAAGAAGGGCTGGTTCCCGCTCCCCAACGTAGAAACTCTCGCCCTCTACAGGAGGCGCACACACTGTATCCTCACTCAAATGAGTCAACAAAATGCAGAACCTGCTCTGAAGCTCATCTGGTGCTGCCGTAGTTTGTGCTGTACTCGAAGAATCACGTGGTATAGGGCAACGCAAAGGCGACTTTTTTGCGTTGCCTTTCCTCCCAAAACATAGACTATGCAGATCTTCAAGGATTTGAACATCTTTTGAGAAACCTTAGTAAGTCCACCAACGTTTTTATATAAAAAATAATAAATAAGCAATGTTGGGAAGTATTCCAAGCACATGGTACTTAAAGTACTATTGTTTAGAAAACTTGTAATTTACTTGAAGTACATTCTCTGGCATGTGCTTGTACTTTCCGAGGAAAGTAAAACTCCCGACTTCAATGTACAAATTCCTCGAATTTAAAAAAAAAGAAAAATTGCGTATCGTCGTGTGAAATCGCGTTCTTTCTAGACGTCATCTGGTCATTTCTCTTAGTAAAGTAATGGCGGCTATAAGACCGACAGAAATAAATGGCTTATAAGTTGATTGTGTCAAATAGCTCGTCAGCGCGAAAGGAAAACAACTACTCTGTGGGGACTTGACTTTCTGCAATATTTGCTGCCATTTCCGTAAATAACTGATGCACCTCCGATTATCTCTAAAGCACTGCGTACCAGTTTAAAAAAAACACTGTATATGGAATGAAAGGGCATTATGAAAGGTTCTGTTACAAGTACTCGTACTTTACCTTGAAATATAGTGTACTTATAATACGTTACTTCAAGTACATTGCACCCGGTGTACTTACTACTTTACTTGAAGTACATAACCTCTAATTTACTTTGTACTTTACTTCAAGTACTTCTTAGATGTACTTTACGCAACACTGTAAACAAGCAAACACTGTCTAAAAATCAAGCTCAGTCAGTGCTAAACCTCAAAGTAGAAATGACACATTTGCAGTACATCATTGACCAAACAAACAAGAAAGTACAAAGCAATTAGGCACGCAGAAGCAGAACCAGTTATTAAGGCATTTCCTTGAAAAAACAATCCGATCCATATTTGGCTAGCACAATTTCGCTAACGGATCAAAACCTGTGTACTTTCTTTTTACCATAAAAAACAAATAAAAGTAACTTCAAAGTAACTTCAAAAGTAATTCGATACTTTTTTGCGGTAATTAGTAATTTTCTCAATTACTTTACATTTGAGTAATTTCTACTCTACTCAAATTACTTTTGAGGTCAATACTCAGTAACTTAACTTGTACATGTCTGGGTCAAAGGTCAAAGTGACCTCGGGGGGGAGGGAGGGGGGGTCACGTGATCTCGGGGGGGGGGGAAGGGTCACGTGACCCCCCTCCTCCTCCCCCCCCCCCGAGGTCACGTGACCCCGGGGGGGGGGGGGGGCCCGCGCGGTGCATTATGGGACATTTCCCATATGCACCGCGCGGTTACCCCGACGCCGACGGCGACGGCGACGCCGCTCAAGCCGGGAACGGGCGCCTAAGAGCTGCGCTCTAAAAAGATGAAAGACGTTTACAACACTGTGTAACACCAAATTAGAGCGCAGCTCTTGAGGGGGAGGAGGGAGGGGTACTGAGGAAAGGGTATACCCCACCTCCCTCCTCTTCCTTTTCCTCTGCTCCTCCTCCTCCCCTCCTCCTTCTACCCTCCTCCACCTTCACCTCCTCCTCTCCTCCTCTCCTCCTCCTCCCTCCCGCCTCCCTCCTCTCCTCCTCCTCATCCCTCCGCCTCCCCTCTGCCCTTTTCCTCTACTCTCTCCCCTCCCCCTCCTCCTCCTCTTCCTCCCCTTCCCCCCCTCCTCCGCTTCACCCTCCTCCTTCCCTCCGCCTCCTCCTCCTCCCGCTCCTCCTCCTCCCCGCGCGTTGCATCGTGGGAAATGTTTCATGATGCACCGCGCGGGACCCTCGTGACGTGACACGTGACATCTCGAGTGACGGCACGAGGGTCCCGCGTGGTGCATTATGGGACATTTCCCATAATGCACCGTTGGGTTACTCCAACGGCGACGGCGACGGCGACAGCGCTCAAGCCGGAAACGGGCGCCTAAGAGCTGCGCGCTAAAAAAGAAGGCGCATTTGTCAGATATGTTGACGTCTTGTTTCTCCGAGAAGAGTCGAGAAGGACAGGGAACGGCCTCGCGTCTTCTCCGCCTCGCCGCCTTGAGGGGGCGAAGCGAAGAGAGGAGGAAACGAGATATGTTGACGTCACGCGCCTCGTCGGCCTCGTTCAATCTCGACCTTTTTGTCCAAAAATACGGCCGTCCATACGAGACATCGCCTTACGAGTGGTGCTGTGGGGATTGTAGCGTCCCGCCTACGGCTCCTGCATTGTTTTCAATTTCGGTACCCCATCCCTTGAAGCCTTACCGTGTCGTCTACAGACGCGCCCAACGTAGATTTGGCAAGTGTTTTGCTCCAATTTCTTTAGGGAAAGAGATCTGCGCCTTGAAATTTCTCGAGATAAAACTGACCTGCTATTTTCACGTTCGATGAAACTTCGAGCTTTCTACGTGCAGGTGCTGATTTGTATGACTCAGTTTTACAGCGGAAATTCCGCTGTAAAACGAGGCTTCACTATGAGGTTTCATCATGCTCAGATCACTAACGTAGACTGCATTTTAGGCCTAAACATATATCGAGTGTCTTCATTCACAAAGCTACATCCGCCCATTTCAGCTATTGACTCTTTAAGATGATTTGTGGGAAGGTAGACGGCTCACCTTTGTTAGTGTAAAAAGTAAAATGTATTTTAAAGCACATAAATAATGTGTTTTGGGAGTACAGATATGTGATATGAAATAGTACATACCCCCAAATCCTGTCGTCACATCTACGGCGGTTATGCGCGATGCGGCAGTCCCAATCCTGATCCAGCGATTCAGGTTCCACTGGCCGGTTTCGTTTCCCACACTGTATCCGCAAGCGTCGCCCCAGTCGAAGTCGCAGGAACCATCCTTTGGAGCTGTGAGAAAATAATTGATAAGCGAGCCATCCACACAAGACCATTTTTAGCTCAATTAATGCTGATCGTGACTTTCTCTTTTCCAGTGGTCTTTTAACAATACAAAAATAATTTCTCATTAATTTCAGTGCTGCGCTTAGATGTACTTTCATAAATGGCATAAAGGCAACGGGGTTTGATATATTTATTAACCAACAGTCATGTTTTAACGTACAATCTTAAAACTGACCGCTTTTGTTAAAAACGTTAGACTCAATGCAAAAGGCAAGAAGGCCACATAAAGAATATAGACTTCACAGACGCCAGTGGAGCCAGTATTGGCTTCTATATGTGTTTTCAAACTCTAGCCACCAACACATTCGTCAATAAAATTCGTTAATTGGTTCAGCCTCGCTATCTGGCTGCACTCAATAATGAAAGAGTGTAATGTGACACATCGAACTGAAACTTAAGGAAGTTAATGAACAGATTTGAGTTAATTAGCCTACTGATTTGGACAGTTATTTATCAGTCTAATGTTCACCGGCCCTACTACAAATGAAGTGAAGACAGTGTCTAGATTTCTACCAGTAACACATTTTTCATAGTTGTACAAATTAAAAATAACCTACATTGACTACGGGTGCAATCTTCAAGGATAGTTGGTTGTCTCATTAATTACAAAGCATTAGAAACCGCAACAGGTGAAATAAATAGATGAAGATCCGAAAGGTTTTTGTATTTTTATTTAGTTCATCCGTAGAATATTTTGACTCTCGCCACAGTAGTCGAAGTTGTTTTTTTTTTGCCATTTTAAATTTAACATTTTTTTTCGGGATTACATCTTTCTATATGAGAGTCATTCGACGCCAAAGGATGCATGCCTACTTTCGACCCTCAGGAATTCGGCCTAAAATTGTATTTGTTATTGATGATGTAAAAATACCCTTTTTGATATATTAAAAAAAAAATTTTGACGGTACTGAAATATGATAAAAACGAACCCCTAGAGATTAAAAAAATTCTGAAAGGCTTGAAAAAAGACAGCGAAATAGACACCGTTTCTAGCATGTCAGTTCACGCCTCCACTTTATCTTATAGGTTTTGTAAGGCATTTCCGAGTGTTTTAAGGATGTAGATGCATTAAAAAGATCATAAAAAGATGATGTTCAACTTTTATTAAACATTACACGTTACCTTATCAAGGCTAACGTGTGTAAGTTAGTAGTGAGGTAAACAAAAAGTATATAAAATTATTTGATCAAAAATTGTTACCTTGTTTTTAACATAAATGAACAATATTAATCTTATATACTCAGTTTAGAAAACATGAAACTTTTAAACGCGTTCGTTCTCAAAATATATACTCAAAGGGTACAGGTTGTCTCTATTTCACTCAACAAACGTGCAAAGTTAGAAAAAAACACATTATTTATTAAAAGCGAGAAAACATTTTTTTAACATGGTCCATTGCCAGTATTGAAAATATTTAAAAAAAACATTGCGTTTAGAAAGCAAGAAATAAAAGGGGTTAGGTGTAAAAATGCACACTTCACGGTTATATTTATGTAATAAGTAAAAAATAAATAAAGTCTGAAAAAGTATTAATTCTCAAAAAAAAAAAAATGCTACTGCAGTTTATTGCCAGTATGAAAGAAATAGCAAATTGCTTTGTTAGAAATAACAAAATAAAATCATAATATGTTTGGTCTAAAAGTGCATAGTTAACATTTGTCATAGTTTATGAATCAAACAAAAACGAGCATAGTAAAAAAAAAATAATAGTGTCTAAAAATTGAGAATCAATTTTTTCTTTGCTTCGGTCCCTCATCTTGAGTTCTAATCCTGAGGCAGAGACGCGCATTATTGCATACGTTAGAAAACGGCGCTACTGAACTACAAAGAAGAGGGCGCCAGTTATTGTAACTAAAGAATGAGAACAGCAGGGCGTGTCTCTCGAACACCCGACCTCCCACACTCGCCCGATACCTTCCACCGTGCTTTGACTGGGCGGAGTCACGTGCTCGAGGTGCACGTGACTCCAAAGCATATCGAAGGTAAGGAGCTCGCACTGAAGGCGGGGTGACTGAAGCTCCACCCTGCTATCCTCAACCTGTCAATGACTCTAATCAAAAAATGAGAAGGAGACGGTGAGAGAGGGTGACAGTGCTGCCATCTGTGTCTTCATAAGAAAAATCTCACACCGGCGCCGTTAACTTTTTGTTGATGTGTTTTTTCAGGGAAACTTCATTCATTCATGGAACCGGCTAGTGACATTTCCCAAATGTCTGAAGTTTGTTTTAGTCAAATATTGTTATACCTATAGCTGGTGACCTAACCGATCCAAGGGAAGAATATATAAAAAGGAGCACGAGCCAGGAAGAAACCCGAGACAAGAACACCAGATACCACCTCCGAGGACCGCAGACGTCTTTGTACTGCATCGCTCCTTATTCATAGCTTATCTACCGTAAATAAATTAAAGAAAACCTTCGGTACCTTTAATTCGTGACCCGGGCTACACACCCGTGTATCATGGTTAATTCCGGAGATGCTCCACCGGCCGACAACCTCGCAACTGTCCATCAGCTCCGCCATCCCAAATTACGGTCCCCATTTCCGCAGGTATGGTTTGCACAAATAGAAAGTCAGTTTACAACCAGCAGGATAACCTCACAAGCACAAACATTTCATACGTTGTAACGGCCTTGTCGCCCGAGACCACCATGGAGATTCGGGACGTCATTCTTGACCCGCCGCCCGACTCTCAACGACGTGATAAAAGCAGAGATGGTGAAACGGACTTTCGAGTCTGAACAACGAGGACTCCAGCAGCTCATATCCTCGGAAGCGTTTGGAGGCCGAAAGCGTTCTCAGTTACTCAGGTGTCTTCATTAACCACTGGTGGAAAAGGCTTGCACCTTCGATGCCGCTCTTTTATGTGAGCTATTTCTTCAGCGGCTTCCTGTCAATGTTCGGATGGTCCTCATATTGGCATTGGGACTCTCTGTATCTCAACCTGCCCTACTGGCGGACACTGTCATGAACGTAAACACCCCAACATCCTCCCAGATCCCCGCTTTTAAAAACCACGGGACATCAATCCTCGAAAAATCTGTTGCTGCATCCACCTACATTCTCGATGATGTACGAAAATAATTTCTCCGTGGAATTTGAGACCTCTTAACGTAAGTTGATACCATTCCGTCCCGCTCAAGTTTAAGAGAAAACCAACAGTTTTCGCGACTTTCTCGCCACATGTCCCCAGTGGCACCTCGAGCGAGATCACCGCAAATCTGACTGTACTTAATTGTATCACCTGATCGATCGTCGTCCTCACTCACTACTGCGGTTCACCTGCTCAGCCTCGCGAAATGTGTCTACCCAAAAATAGAGGCGCCAAGCTGCTTCGGTACACCTCGAATATCTCAGGCTGCTCTTTGAACGTCGAGATCAGTGGTTAACAACTAGAGGTCCGCGGACCTTTTTGAGACCCCGAAGACATTCTTAAGGTTCCCGAAACCTTCGACAGTTAGTCATGCCGAACAATAAAAGTGTTTTATTGATGCTTGCAGTCCTACAAAAATAAATATACCAAACCGCGTGCGCAGACTGAGTAGGGTTGACTGTGTTGGTTGGTTTGCATGCACTTAGTTTCCTTTATTTGACGTTTTGCTATTGTAATCGTCCAATACGGGGAAAGCGATGGGGTCCGCCATCACTTCTACCGATCTAGAACAGGTACCCGAAGCACCAGTGGTTGGGAACCACTGGTCTAGATGAATACGGTTTGATAATTAATAAGCCAAGGTGTGAGTACGGGGTTTCTCAGCTCAATTTCCTTGGCCACAACGTGGATCAACATCGGGTTCGCCCCCCTACCGGAATAAGTCGAGGTCGTCAAATACTTCCCACAACCGTCAACAGTTTCACATACTTGGAAGATTTTGGGGCTAATCGATTTTTACCGATTGTTTATTTCAAATTGCCCTTCCACCCTGCTGCCGGTTGCAGACCTGCTCAAAGGTGTCAAACGTGACTTCGCATCAGTAATGTGGACGGACATAGCCTCTCGTGCGTTTCCTTGCATCAAAAGTGGCCCTGCCAACGAAACTCTTCTCGCCCACCCAGAACAAATTGCGCCCATCAAGATTATGGCAGACGCTTCTGACGTTTCAATCGGCGCTGTTCTGCAGCAATGCCTTCAACATGCATGACAACCAAGAAAACTCAACCCCGCAGTGGGTGGATACAGCACGTTTGGTCGCGAGCTCCTCACAATCCGCCAAGCCATTAAACACTTCCACCATTTTTAGATTCTCGGCAATGTTTTGTAGTTACCGTCCATAAGCCGCTAATTTACGCTCTCTGGTCTGTCCATGACAAGTTAACACATCAAGAGATACAGCAGATGGCATACATTTCTGAATATACAACAAATATTCGCAATGTAAAGGGTACACACAAAGTCCTGCTTACGCGCTCTCACGTGTCGTGACATTTTCCTGCTTCTCCATTATACAAACGAGCATCGAGCTGCAAGCGATGGCGCAGACTCACAAGGAGGACGATGAACTTCTGTAGCTCAGGGCTTTACGTCATTGACTGGAATTCAAGTCGGTTTCACTACCGACGTGTGACGTTCCTATTATTTGTGACAGCTCATCACAAGCACCACGGCCCTTTGTCCCACTTGCTTTCCGACGTCAAACGTTCGAATCTCTCCATTCACTGAAACATTCATGAATCTGAGCAACCCAGCGTCTACTAACGCGGCGGTTTGTTTGGCCAGGAATTAAGCAGGATATTCGGAACTGAACACGGACCTGCATCAAGTGTCAAAAGTATTTCGGCTTAAAGACGGGCAATTAATGATGCTCTTTGACTTGTACAAATATCTTCGGATTCTTTTTAGTCACCGCGACGCGTTCCAAGCATTCCAACGATTCGTCGACCAAATCATCCGAGGGCTCACATTTTGTTATTCCAATATAGATGACTTGCTTGTATGCAGCAACCCCAAATACCAACATCTCAAATATCTCAGGCTGTTCTTTGAACGTCCAGATCAGTTGTTCACAAATGGAGGTCCGCGTACCTTTTTGGGGTCTCTGAAAACCTTTTTATGGTCCCCGACAGATTTGAATGTAAGCCAAGCCAAGCAATAAGTGTTTTTATTACTGCTGGTTGTTCGACAAAGGTAAATAGACCAAACTGTATGTGCATACTGAATAGGGTTAATTATTCTTCATTTCAGAGCTTGAAAGTTGGTTTGCATGAACTTAGTTTCCTTTATTTGCCGGTTTGTCATTGTAATCGTCCAATCGGTCGGAAGTAATGGGGTCGCCCATCACTCCTGCCGATCTAGAAGCGGTACCCGAACCATCAGTGGTTGAGGATCACTAGTGTATATGCGCACGGCTTGATAATTAATAAGCCAGCGTGTGACTACGGGGTTTCTCAGTTCAATGTTTTTGGCCAATACGTGGATTAACATGGGTTTCTCTTCCTTCCGGAAAAACGCCGAGGTCGTCCAAAACTTCCCACAATAGTCAAGAGTTTCACAACCTTGGGAGGTTTTGGGACTAATCTAAGTTTACTAAAATTCCACCCTGCTGCCGCATATGACCTTCTTAAAGGTGTCAAATCCGACTCCGCGTCATTAATAAGGACGAACATAGCCTCCCGAGCGTTTTCTTACACCAAAAACGACCCGGCCAAAGAACCTCTTCTCACCCACTCACAACAGAATACGCCATCAATATCATGGCAGACGCTTCCGACGTCGCAATCGGCGCCTTTCGGCACCGATGCATTCAGAATGCATGGGAAACAGTCGCTTTCTTTTCAAGAGAACTCAACCCTGAAGAGGCTCGGCACTGCACGTTTAATCGCGAGCTCCTCGCAATTCAATAAGCTATTAAGCACTTCCGCCAATTTTTTTAGATTGTCGGACACTTTTTGTACTTACCAACCATAAGCCACTAACCTAAGCTCTCAGGTCTGCCAGTTAAAAATTCGCCCCTCGAGAGATACGCCGGATGGCGTACATTTCTGAATATACAACAGATATTCGCCACATAAAGGGTACAAACAACGGTCCTGCTGATGCGCTCTCGCGTGTCGTGACATCTGCCTGCTCCTTCATTATACAAACAAGCATCGATTTGAAAGCAAGGGTGTTGGCTCAGCACGAGGATGATTAACTTCTGGAGCTCTGGGTTTCACATCATCGTCTGAACTATAAGTCAATTTCCCTAAAGACGCGTTACATTCCTATTATTTGCGACTGCCCATCACAAGTGCCACGGCCCTCTGTCCAACTTGCTTTCCAAAGTCAGGCCTTCGAATCTCTCCATTCTCTTGCACATCCTGGAATCCGTGCAACCAAACGTCTGCTCACGCAGCGGTTTGTTTGGCCAGGAATTAAGGAGGATGTTCGGAATTGGACACGCACCTGCATCAAATGTCGAATGTCAAAACTCTGTCGGAAGACATTGGCGCCTTTGTCGCTCTTTCCACACACAGGTGCTTGTTTTGATGATATTCATATAGACCTCGTGAACCCCATTCCACCATCTGACAAAAACAAATACATATTGTCTTCCAGTGATAGATAATTTCGCTGGCTGAAAGCGCCGACTATCACGTCACATACCGTTTAGTTGAAAAGACTTTAGTGTCTGGTTCGTAAGCCCGCTTTAAAGTCTCGACATATATCACAACCGATAGAGGCAAACATTGTGAGTCTGCTTTGTTCGGTGAACTTGCGTCAAGTCTCGGAACTACCCGAATCCGAACGGCAACCTACCATCTCAGCATCAACGGGATCGTCGAACGTTTTCATCGCTCACTCAGTGAGCCTCTCGAAGCTCATGAGGATCGCATCCACTGGAACACCATACTTTTCATTGTGCTGCCCAGCCTCCGCGCAACGCATAAGGCGAACATCAACTGTATGCCGGCAGAGGTAGTCTATAGAGGACTACTTTATCGTCAGGGAGAGTTCTTCAACTTCAGCCACAAATCTCTGAAATGTGAGACTGCCAGCTATGCGACCCAGCTTCGGGCCTCGATGGGTGCACTTCGGCCGATGCCCCCACGGTCGCAACAGGCTCATGCCCTTCATGATCTTAACAACCTAATGACCTCCAGCCTCATATCTGTTCGTCGTGACGCAGTTAGAAAGATATTCGAGTGTCTGTATGACGAACCATTTCGTATCATGGACCGTCAAGCCAAGAACTGTCGTCTCGCCATCAATGGACGCAATGAAACCGTGTCTTTGGATCGATTTAAGCCTGCGTTCATCGTCACCAGCCAATGTATGCATATCACTACTCCAAGAAGTTCTCCGCTGCCAAACGGACGACACTCTCATCATCACAGTCAACATCACATCCTCAAGCAAACTATTCCATGCGGAACCCCAGTAGTCCAACATTCCCTACGTCCTACAGGCGTACCAACCCGATCGAAAATGGATTTCTTCATCATATGCAGGCCTCATAAAATAAACCCTTACCACGGGCACCCATCAGTCACATGGCACCCCAACCCAGTCACGATCACATCCTACATAAGATTTTCGAGCGGTTGATCACTGGTCCCAGAGAAGACGAGAAAAGGGAGGCACGAGCGAGGAAGAAACTTGAGACAAGAACACCAAATCCCAGCTCCTAGGATCTCAGACGTCTTTGTATTATATCGTTCGTTGTACATAGCTTATCTGCTGTAAAAAATAAATGGAAACTTTTCATGCCTTCGTACCATTGTACCTCTATTAAGCGAAGTGAAAATGTAAACACATAAGGGATCAGGACTTTTGAGCCGGCTTTTACCTTATCCTCCTTGACTATAATCTAAATCAAATAGTTTTTTTTAATTAAAAAGTTGATTGATAAGAAAGTGCACTAAAAAAACAACATAATGCTGAATTGTTGTGTTTTTGCTCAACATGTTTTTTTTTTTTTGTAGATTATCTTGAGTCGTGCTCTTGGGACTCAGAAGAGACCGCTCAACGAGAGACTAGGTGCAATGGGGTTGCATTGTGCCAGAGTTGTACTTAATTCTTTACAAGTAACGAAAGGTATTGTAATCTCTTACATTTTTAGTAAGTTTGGATCGAAATAAGGACTAATTTGCTAGAGTAATTGTAAAGTAATTTTCTTACATATTCACGGAGCGGCATGGTCTAAATCGTTCCTATTATTTTACAAAACAAAATGGTGATATAAAATTAAACTAAACAAAAAAGTCACCCCCCTTCCTTTTTTTTGTCGAGAGAAATGAAATGGTGTTAATTTTGCTTCAGTTGACTGCAGCCACGCTGTCACGTGCATTGGCAGCGCAAAAGAAGGCTGGATTATGGACGAAAAAACAGTGTGTGCGCAGGCGAGCTGATGGAAGTTGATTATGGTGTAGAATACCCGAGACTGTGGTAAAAGCTGGGAAACTTGGTCGAAGAAAAAATACAGGGGAAAAGAACGTCTCAAACTCAGCTACTGCGTTTATTTCCTCAAAGCCTTATATACCCACAACCTAATCAGCGACCACCGACGTCACAAAGTCAACCTTTGTTATACAATTCTACCCACACTGGTCTTCACCTCAACCGTAAACGGTGACCTCAATCCCAAACTTAAAACTTGGGACCTTGAACGAAAGAAACACAACAAAACAAATACACGGATCCGCTTTCCTTCCAGCCGAAGTCTGAAAGAGCTGCGCTTTATCTAAACGAGAACTGATTTGACCTCCAACTGAATTCCTGACTGAAAAATGGCCTATTGCAGGTTCATTTACAAAAAAAAAAAAGAAAGAGGCAAGGAATACAGGCACCACCAGGTTTATCTTCGCTGGAACTCGTGAAAAAAAGAACTCCTCGAGCGGCTGTTTTATGTGAAGCGACGAATTGTATTAGACAGTTTTAAGAGTACGAAGCCCAGAGAGCGGAGGAATGAAAGTACACCAAGTTCGGGGCACGTGACAAAGGGATCTAAATGTAGGATTGTTAATCCTTGCAATGTGGGCATCTCAACCAAAGCAGAACAGATGTTAAGCAAAGAACCAAAGTTTTGTTCGAGGTTGGATGTTTTTTCCTCGATTCAGAACGTTTCGAAGGTGATCAATTTAGACGAGAGGGTAGCGTTTGTAGATCAGACAGTTGATAGAATGGAATGTCTTCTATAGTCCGTTGCAACTCAAGAACGAAGGGCGAGGGTAAGACCGGCCGCGGAGGAGGAAGCAGACGAAACGCTAAAGAGAGGAGGAGGTTTCCCCCTCTCTTCTCCGACGTTCCGTCCTGCTTCCTCCTCCTCTGCCCTTCTTACCCTTGCCCTTCGTTCTTCTGTTGCAACGGACTATAGATAAGTCTTATCCAGCAGAACGGAGGAATTTCCGAGGCGTGGTTTCAGCTAAGAAATAATTGGAAAGAGGTTCGCTTAAGGTAATGCAGACAGATAAATCCGGCAAGTTCGCTGTTCTTCAGTCGACGATGTTCGAAAGCAAATCGTCTGACGCTTTGAATTTTCTTTTTGTTGAATGGAGGGAAAATATTGGCAAATGTTGGCTGTCTGAACGCGGTCGGGAAATGCGTTCACTGCTCAGCGTTTGTTTTTCCTCTATCCAACACAATCGACAAGCCGATTTGTTTTCAATAAACGCGGTAACTGCGGACAACTTTGTCCGTTTGTACATTTTTTTTTCCGAATCAATAGACGATTGACTTCGCCGAGGCGCCCGTTGTGACTGACGACACAGTTGAAGCTCTCTTCGACCTATTAGAAAGTACAAACGGTTACATTAAACTAGGATTTGTGTCATATGCAGTACCGGCAGTAAATTCAGAAAATATTTGAGACCAAGTCACAGTTAGGGAAAGCTTTTTTTTTTAATTTCATGCTCTTTGTTTAATTTGCTCGAAAATTTTGATTGGCAATATGTATTCTCATAAATGTGAAAGCTTACTCTAAACCGTCCGAAAAATACCGGCGCCTGAACGTACCTATGTAATTCTCATCAAAGGTGTATTTTAGTGGTGGATTTCACCTTGTGAAATTTCAACGCGTAGCTCCATTTTTATTATAAAATGAGACCAACAAACTTGGCCGGGTCAACGGCGGACTAGTTCAGCGACTACACTAAATGTCGTTTGCGAGCGCCGCTGCCCCTGGCGAGTTTGTTGGTCTCGTTTTTTACTGGAAAAAAGCACCACTTTGAAATTTCACAAGGTCAAATTCACCACTAAATTGCATGTTTAATAAATATCTAAGATTAATACGTGCAGCCACCGATTTCTGAGCGAGCCTCGTCATTGATGTCACCCTACTTCAGGCTGGTAACCGGACAAAAGCTCACCGGACAAAAGCTCACCGGACAGAAGCTCACCCGTTTTTTCACTGACCCGGACAAAAGCTCACCTCAATATTTTTTTTTTGCTACCTGGGGGCGATGAACTTAGCACCATTTTTAGGAGAACTGGCATCCTACCCCATGGAAAGGTGTCGACAGATAGGCCATAACAGGCAGAGAAGCAGCGATTTCGGACCAAAATTTAGGTTACTGAAACTGAGTGGAGCTGATAAGATAAAGCTTGCTTGACTCAAGGTACGCCGGAGCACCCTTGTGCCACGCCCACGAAACTTCGTGAACCGAAGTTTTTGAACATGAAGAGTGACCAAAGAAGCGAAGTCACCCTTCGGTGACCTCGCTTTTTTATTGTGCTTATGTCACGCTAAACGCGAATGTAAAGGTTAGGCACATAGTCTTCGTTACTAATGCATGAGGCTGATTGAATGCCTAGAGGAAAATCAGGCGCTCGTTGCCACGGCATTGACACAAGCCGGGAGAGGTGAACCCCCAGAGAAGCGGGTGCGAAAAACCACTCTGCGCCTGCAGAATCGTCCGAAAAATATTTGCGAGGGGTGCCAGGTACGCCCAGATCTACACAGACTGTTGGAGCTAGTAGGGGACTACATTCACTTCTAACCAATCAATAAATAAGCTTGTTTCTATTGTAATCAATAAACCATGCACCTGTCACATTTAATTTATCGTTGCATTCTAGTGTCGCACGCATGCACATAAGTTGTCCGCACTCGTGTTAAGACCAACATTAAATTTTCTCTTGGTGAAATTTTGTCCGTGTCTCTGAAAAAATGAGTGAGCTTTTGTCCGGTGAGCTTTTGTCCGGGATTCCTTCAGGCTACAGCTGTGTGTGACTGTAGGACTTGAAACAAAAACACAAAATCGGCCACACCTGTTTTCTTTTTTTTCCCTTTATTTTTACTTTAGCGCCTGTAGACAATGTTGCTAACTTATTTTTTGTTTACTCGAAACATGCACGAGGACAACACATCAAGATGATTGTTTCCTCTTTCTTATTTAACTACAAGACCAGCAGATGCGGTCGTGGTAGCGATAGATCTGCTCCCATTTCACTTTCTGGGTGTGCACGTAGCAACAAACTGTGCAGCATAGCCACTTCACCTCAATGATTTATCAATATTTGAAAACTGTGGGTTATTTCAATTTTTACAACAACAAAAAAGCAGACAGGCAGTTTGCGTAGCAACGCGAGATCGTCACATTGGTAAACAAAAAAGTGCCAGTGAAACGAACCATCACAGAAACGCCAACTCCGAGGCGCTCGCTCTGCGTGGCGCATAAGCGAGACGAAAGCATTCCTAACCAATCTGCTGACGTTTATTCACACGCAAATAAACAATGAAAGAACCAAAAAACTAAACCTTCCTTGATGTGGCAACTGGAAACGCTGGAGTGCTTTGAAGGCTGCCTTTACGAGCCGTCCGCATTGTTTCGCTGGATCGCCTGAATCCAGAGCTGCCGCTTCGTCGAGTGCAGGCTAGTAGAAGGAAACCAAAAGAAGCTTAAACCGTGACAACGCTTGCTGTCGTTGCTGCAGCCAACAACGAAGCAGCGCCTGTCGGAGAGCTTCGAGACGCGCGACCACCGCTGCATCCTGCAGCCCCGAGCCGGACGTACCACGCCACCAAAAATGGCGGACTCCTGTCTGCTTCTGCCGCGCATGCGCCGTGGAAACCCCGGAAAAGGCCCATTGTATAACAAAGGTTGACTTTATGAAGTCGGTGGTCGGTGATTAGGTTTTGGGTATATAAGTCGTTTAAGAAATAAACGCAGTAGCTGAGTTTGAGGCCTTTTTTTCCCCTGTCTTTTTTCTTCGACCAAGTTTCCCAGCTTTTTACCGCAGTCTTGGTTATTCTACATCATGATCTGGATTATTGGCACTATTCAGTTCCGCAGATCTTTTCTGTACAACGCCAGGCCCCGAAATTTGTTCTTTCTGCAGACCCTAACACCAGAATAATATTAAAATAAAAAAATGAACATTTCTAAAAATAAATATGTGCCTGGCATTGTTTTATGCGTTACCAAAAAAAAAAAAAACAACGTAACGAGATACGTTACTCGTTACTTGCATGTAAAAGGAACGCTTTACTGGCATAAGTTACTCAAAATAAAAGGAAAACTTTACCGTTACCGATAAAAAGTAACGCACTTTACTTTTACTTCGCTGTTTATTTATAAATTGTGGGTAACAACGTTCTTTGTTTATTTTTTTGCGACAGTTTTTTTTTTTTGACGTTGGGACAATGGGCGTGGTCGTTGGGGATTTTCTAAAGTGGAACTTTTTGCGTGGGGAGAAGACAGGCAAAGTTTTGAGGGCACTTGGAATGAGTGCAATAATTAATTACTTGTCGCTTTTCAGCTTTTGCCGTTTCACCTTAAGTCCAGACGCAGCCGACGCTACGAGGTAATGGTACCTGTCAAAACAGAGTGAAAAGCGCAAGTCAGGGGCCTTTTTTTGTTTATAATCGGTTAAGCGATGACAGAACACGTACAGAAACATGATGAACACCATGATGGTGACCTGTTGACGCTCTACAATTGCTCCCATCAGCTCGTAGCGTCAACTGCGTTTGGTCTTAAAATAAAACGAAGAAAAAAAACAAAAAAAATGTAAGCATACTTTTTTCAGGTCTTGGGAAGAACACGTAACAAGTAACTTAACTACATTACCCGTTACTTAAAATAAGTAAAGCAAGTACGTTACCCGCTACAGTATTGGAAAGCTAACACCTACGTTACTTCGTAATCAAAAAAGTAACTCGATACCGGTAACACTGTTAGCTTGTAGCGTGTTGCCGCTACAAGCTACTTGTAGCGCGTTACCGCGCCAACACTGGTGCTAGAAAGCTGGATCCATATCCCCTTTTTTTTTTTTCCTTCTTTCGATCAAAAATAGTGAGAAAGGACAACAAGTGATTGTTGTGTCTCTCCGAGAAGCTCGAGGCAGTAAGCGCACAGACGAAACTTGAGAATGTCCCACTCGGGTTATAGTGACTACGGCCGTTTCATAATGTAACAACAGGAGGAGGCGCGCTCAGTCTACCCTAAAATTTAGTAAAACAGTTATGTGGCAAAACGTGAAGGTGTTATAGCAACAAGTATACCCGTTCGTTGCTGTTCAAAATGTATTTGAACATTTCTCATGTTCTCTAAGAGAACAGGACATCATTTGTGACTTCCGGCCAGGCTATCCACATCTCTCTGTGCGTCGTCATTTCGTAAGCCTTTCTGTGCTTCAGCATTTTGTAAGCTCTTCAGAAATGGTAATGTTTTTTTTGTCGCTTTCCGCAGCAGGACGCACCTTTCGCTGTTCGTGGCGTCAGCCGACGTATCCAGAGTACAATGGTGTGCACTCTTTCCGGGACGCGCTTCGTGCATTCCTCAGTAGTATCAAGAAATGTCACGTACGTGTTTTAAACGAAGCTTTAATTAATCGCATTTAGGAATGGTAAGGTTCCGGAACCTTTTTATTTTTTGTTTTACTTCGTCTGGAGGCCCTGCGCGAACAGTTTTGGGGAGACTTGTGGGGTTCGCTCGGGGATGTTTACGATTTCTGGAAGGGAGAAGTTTGTGCGCGGGGCGGGGAGCCCCCTTTGAGGTGCGGGTGTCCCTTTACTAAACCTCGGCAAGCCTCACTCATGAGGGCCCTTACTCACCCTCACTCACACTCATCTTACAGGTGAGGTGAGGGTGAGTGGGTTTCTGAACCAAGAAAATTCACGAGTGTGTGGGTGAGTGAGGACCGTGAGGTCGTGAGGGGTGTGCGGGCCGTGAGGGCTGTGAGAACCGTGAAGGGTGTGTGACCGTGAGCGCATGAGGGGTATGAGTGCGTGAGGGCGGTGAGTGCGTGAGGGACGTTGAGGGCTGTGAGGACCGTGAAGTGCGTGAGGGCGGTGAGTGCGTGAGGGCCGTGAGCGCGGTGAGTGCCTGAGGGATGTGAGGGCTGTGAGGACCGTGAGTGCATGAGGGGTATGAGTGCGGGAGGGCGGTGAGTGCGTGAGGGGTGTGATGGCCGTGAGGGTTGTGAGGACTGTGAGCAATGATCTCTATTTTGGGAGGCTGGATGGCGCATTCAGCAAACAGGTATGAAGGCACCGGAAGTAAGCGGCTTGTCCCGGAAGTGAGCGCTTAGGCTTTCTAACCCTTGCGAGAGCTGGTTCGAAAAGCTTAGAGGGCTCTGGAGTTTCGCTCTTTACTTCAAGAGTGCCTGCTTGTTGCGCAGTAAGAGCGCATGCAGACAAGAGAAGTAACGTGAGAAGCCATTCAATGTAAACATTTTGAGGTTCTAGTTGATCAAGCGTGCATATGTCCCAAGTTGAAATGCCTCATTTTCGGGATTTATTTCTGAGCATGATTATCAAAACTCACTCGAAGACCGCCGAAAGTTCGGACCAAAACATCAACTGAATGCACCAGGAAACCCAGCAGACGCCCGACGTCCGGGACAAGCATCAAACTTCCGGTGGCTTCACTTGCGCCCTGCTCGGAAGCGGCTACGCGCAATCCAGGCCCCTATAATAGAGATCAGTGGCTGTGAGGATCATGAGTGCGTGAATGGTATGAATGCGTGAGGGCCGTGAGGGCGGTGAGTGCGTGAGGGCTGTGAGTGCCGTGAGGGTTGGGAGGGCTGTGAGGACCTTGAGTGCGTGAGGGGTATGAGTGCGTGAGGGCGTGAGGGCTGTGAGGTCCGTGAGTGCGTGAGCGACATGATTGCGTGAGGACAGTGAGAGTGGTGAGTGCGTGAGGGCTGTGAGGACCGTGAGTGCGTGAGGGGTATTAGTGCGTGAGGGCCGTGAGGGCGGTGAGTGCGTGAGGGGTGTGACGGCCGTGAGGGCTGTGAGGACCGTGAGTGTATGAGGGGCATGAGTGCGTGAGGGTCGTGAGGTTCAATAAGGGTGAGTGAAGGGCTGAAGGTGAGTGTGACTGGGAGGATGAGGGTGAGTGAAGGGATGAAGGTGAGTGACTGTGAGAATGAGGTTGAGTGCGGGGCTGAAAGTGTTTGTAGCTTTGAGGGTGGGGGTGAGTGAAGGGCTGAAGGTGAGTGTGACTGTGAGGATGAGGGTAAGTGAGGGGCTGAAGGTGAGTGTAGCTGTGAGGGTGAGGGTGAGTGAGGGTGACCTAAAATGCTGTCCTCTGCCCGTTACTCGGGAACAGGCCGCGGCGCGGCGGGCCGCGTCGCGTTCCGCGCCCCGCTCGGCTGCCTGCAGCTGGGGAGGCCCCGCGGTTAAGTGTTTTTCTCTGGTAGTCGACCAGTGTCACCACTTGGGGTTGTGTTTGCTCTGAGAGTCGTTTGTCGCTTCCCACTAACAACTGTCGATCGCTCTCCTAGAATTGTCTCGGGCGCTGTGCTTCGTCTGTCGGCACCTGTGCCTCCAGCCGATGTTCAGAGCGCCAGGGGTGATTTGTGGTGTCTGAGGGCCAGACTCGTCTGCGCCTCCTACGCCTGGCGCCGTCTAGCCCTGGGCTCGGAGCGCCGGATGAGAACGTTGACCCCCACGGGAAAATGGGAAAGAGGGACAGGCTGCTGTCAATAAGAGCACAGGCGAGACAAAGCGAGGGGTCTTTGGTTCGGTACCGCTGGAGAGAAAGGAGCCGCTCTCTAACGGCGGCCAAGTCCGGGGCTCGGGTTGTCGATGTTTGTATTTCTGTAACTCGTACTCTAAGTTGTCCTATATTAAACACCTGCAAAAAAGTATTTGCGTAAACAGTTGGCCGGCCCGAACTGCTACACCACTGCCACGGTCCAACGCAAGCCATCCTCTTCCACACCATCGAGGAGGAACCACCGTCTTCAACCTATCAAGAACTCTACTGGCGCAGCCGGCAGGATTGTGTTGGTCATTCCTACGGTGACTTTGGTGGGAACGACGGAGGAAGAACCACCGTCTACAACTTATCAAGAACCATACTGGAATGTTTTCGCGTTTGTCGTTTTTTAAATTATATTTATATCGAAAAAGTTGTATTATTTTGTTCACCAACGTATCATCAAAAAGTCGACCTCATCAGAGCTTAATTAATTGGCAGGTGTAAATGCCATGTCTTGAAAGACTTCCTTTGCTAGCGTTTAGCAATATTTAAATTAAATTGGTTTAATTAGATGCATTTAAACTAATTTTTATTCCGGGTATAGACAAGTGAATGATGACTTCTTCAACTTCGCGATACTGACAGTATCAAGCACCAGCTTCAACGACGAAACTTTGCTCTTTTCTTGAAGGAAAATACCACTTCCATCGCTTCGCTGGAGAAGCATCAAGCATTCGTGAGGCACAGTATGAAACTCTGATCGAGTGCCTCAATTGAAAGGTGCTTACGTTGCAGTCGACAACTTCACGATGAAATGAGGCAAGATGTCTGACGGGACCTTTAAGAGCTAGCTGTTGCTCAAGATAATCAAGGTCAACAATTACGACTGGCAGCAACAATGAACACTTGAATAACCCTCTTTCCCTTTGTTTCTTACTCAAGTGGAGGGATGTTCGAAGTAATGCCACAAGAGTAACAGATTACCTCTTATTGCTAGTGCACATACTCTCATCAAAAGGATATTGAGTAACTGTAATTAATTACAGTTTAGCCGTGAGTAAATCTAAAGGCAATTTATTACTTTCCAGTAAAGTACAAGTGTGACTGGGGTAAAGTCAACAAAAATATTGCTTTTAAAAATACTTCAAATTTTGCTCGTCCGTCGTATTTGTTAAAATACACATAAGGCTTAAATTGTATATTTTTAAACCTAACATGTTTTTGTTCCCTTTTTTTGTAGAATATTTTCAGACTGGCAATAGACGGATAAAAAAATTAATTTTTAACTTTAAAAAAATATTTTTTTCTAACTCCGCTCGTTTGTTTTGATAATTCTAGACTATCAATAACCGTTGATTATATATTTTAGACAGAAAACCTTTGTGACCTTTATCATCTTGAAAACTGATTTTTGTATTTTTAAAAATTAGTGCCATATTTTTAAAACAGCTTTTTTATATATTTTGTTTCCCTCACTACTAATACACAAAAGTTTTTAGTTTACATGGAGCATAGTTCAAAAAAAAAAAAAAAAAATAAGGGGTGAATGTCAGATCGGTATGACATTTTTAACGTATTAGCGCCCTTAAAGTAACTCAAAATGAGGGACAAAACCTATTGGATAATTTAAAAGAATATGTTTACCTACATAAAAAAACTTATTTTTTCGCAGTATAGTTTCAAACCACTAGAAAAAAGTAGTGTTTCTTAACAGTTGTGGTTTGTTTTCCGCAAAATCCCTAGTGAAATATATTATATGGAGGTGAAATTTCCTAGTCCAATAAACACATATTATCAAATATAATCGTATAATAAATAACAGAACCTTATAAGAACAGCATAGGATTATATAAAAAATTTGAAGAAACTGATGCAAAGTTTCTTATAACTTTTTCTGCAATTTTATATTGTTGTTATATGTTCTTATGAGGTTCTTTATTCTTCTTATATGATCGTGTTTGTTCATTTGAATTCATTGGACCCAAAATGCTTATACATATAGGATTTTTCACTTAGAATGCAAGGGGTGATATAGTTACAGCAAAAATATATTCAAAAACGTGCTCTTACATCGCCAATAAAGCCTACAATATTTTTGGACCGAATCCGTGAGGGTTGACTTTAGGCCTGGGTCGTTTGACGTGGGATGACCGCAAAGCCGTATTTAATTGCAGGATCAATCGATAGCCTACAACGGATGTACACCTTGTAGTCTACCATTTACAACGCCATAAATAAAATGTTTTGCTCGTTATATTTTGTTTTGAAGAAACAGAATCCGCTGGATGCCCAGTGCGGCATAATAATTGGAACCACGCGCGTTTCAGCATGAGGTAAACACACTCGCGGGATCTCCAAAGTATGCAGGGGCTATAGCACGGGTCAACACCCAGTTTTACAAATCAGGCAGCGTTTGCCCAGACCAGGCGTGGGCTCTGCGGGTGCGCAGAAATCGAATTCACCCGCGAGGTGAAGAACACGCGCATCACGCCACCTTGGCGGCGCGACGTCAGAGCAGCTTCGTATCGAAGAAAAGTACCGCAACACGAACCCGAAGGGCAGGGTCCAGGCTGGAAGCTGAGATCGTCCAGAGCCAAGGAGAGGCTTCCGCTTAAGCCTTCAAGTTCGGTAGATATGGTCACCTGGAGAAAACACGAACATCTGTAAAGCCTGGTTTTAACATTCGCCCTTGAGTGCCATTGACAGTGTAGCAGCCATTCGTGTAACTCCTTACGCTGAGAGAAGACTGGAGAACCTGTATTGCAGAGAGTTTCCAACGGCTTGTTCAAGGTATCACGTGGTTATATAGGCCGTGTTTGCAGCACGACCGGCAAGGAGGCGACGAAAGCGGTGATCGTCTGCCAGTGCCTCCGCCTTTCCTCCTGCTTTCTTTTTCGCCATGCGAAAACGCAGCGCATGCGCATTGACGAGCGATCGCAGCAGGAGGTGTCCGCCATTAAATTGCAAAAGCTGCCCATGGCTTAATGTAGACGCTCTCTAAAAAAATCTCGGCTCTCTAGAGAACACAATGACGCGCATGCGCCATTTATAAGGTTGTCCTGGAACACTTCAGACGTGTGTTTATATTATAATTTTTTTTTGCGCGCGGCAGTTTTTACTTTGCACTTAAAATAATTCTGGCAGTGTTATTTGTTACAATGTTTTATAGATTGTGTTTCAATTTTATCTCGGAAATAATGAAAAGTCTCGAGTTTAGTCATACGCTGTTCTAAGACATCATGATAGGTGGCGCCACTGTCTCCGCGTCTTCTCGTCGTACGCTTTCACAAGAAACACAAAGTAGTCGAGCGCACTCGAACGCAAATGCCTGGACCAGCCTTAACGCTCCTCGCTAGATTATGTTGAGTTAGTAAATGCGTGTTCTTCTTAGATATTTTTCTTCCTGTACCGCAAAGGCCGCATCTCACACGCGCGATTTTTTTGGCTTATGTGGGCTCTACTATGTAACATATGTGAAGATGTAATAAAAACTTGCAGGACGCTAAAACTTTGCGTTTAAGAGTGGAACGCGATAGCGTTATTGCGCCCCGTTTCCATCGCCTTCTTATTCACCTCTCACGCTCTTCCTACCAGTGAGCAGAATTGCGGCGGACATGCCCTAGTCGGTAGCGTGTCTGGCGTGCGACCGAAAGGTAGTGGATTCGAATCCCGAATAAAATTCTTCAGTTCTTTCTTTAAAGGAAATGAATTAGTTTATATAAAGTGAAATCATTTGAGACATGCGGCGACCTTTGTTTCACATTACATGTCATGTTTTTATCAATTTCATTCAACGTGTGACGTCGCGTTTCACGTGAGCGTTGCGGCTTATTTAAAATTCCATCGCGAGGTCATGTGGCTGTGAATATATGACCCTATCGACCAATCAAGATTTTTCCGTCACGTCACCAACATCGGGTTTTCTGCGACACTAGCTCCTTAACCATATCGCGTTAAAATTGTATTCACGATGAGACAAGACCTTCAACACGCTTTTTTACAGGGTACCACTAAATATTTTTTTTTGTACGTGATCACCTTGGACAGTTTCGGAATCACTTGCAGCTGATTTGAGGAATCGCAAGAAAACAGCAACCGTACCCTAATGAAAAATACACCAGGCAATCTTGGTGTGACATCAGAGAATCCTGGTGTGACACCAGAATATCTGGTGTGCCCACCAGCAATGCTGGTGTATCGAGCACACCAGCCTGATGTGCCGACCATAAATGCTGGTGTACCCGCACATCAGCCTGATGGGTACACCAAGAGAGTCTGGTGTCACGCCACAAGGGCTCATGTGCCCACCAGGCAGCTTGGTGTGCACACCACGCAGTTTGATGTGACACCAGAGTTGTGTTTTTGTTGACTTTTTCCCCCGTCCGCGAGCGTGTTTTCTATCAGTTTGTGTGCCGCCCCGTCCCCCGACGGGGTGCCTTGTTTCCTCCCGTCTTGGTGGTCGCCAGAGACCCCGCGGAGGGCTCCTTTGTGCTCAAGAAGTGTCCCCCTCGTCCCGAGCACTTAACCGGGTGGCCTTGAGCAGCTTGGGGGGCTCGTCGGCTCGCCTCTTCGAGGGTTTCTCTTTCCCTTTCCGGCGGTATTCTTGTTTAAGTTTGAGAAATAAAGAAGTCTTCTTTATGAGCCGAAGCCGAAAAGATGTGTGCTGGTGCTCTTTCCTGACTTCCGATGAGCTTGGTTTGGTAGCAAAACAACAGAGAAAGCTAGTAATTATTACAGTTTTTGGTGCCGAAAACCGGGAATTAACGGCCAGATCATGCCTACTACAAGCGAGGAGGGCGTCGACCGCCTGAAGCGAAAGAGGATTACCCTGCGAGCCGCCACAACAAAGATCATCAACGAGATTGGCGTCCTGCTGGCCACGGATCCAAGCGACATCGGTCAGCTCGAAGAAACATTTGATATTCTTCTACTTAAGGAAGCTTCCCTGAAAGAGCTGGACAAGGAAATCGAGCCATCTGTCGAATGTGATGTGATGCCTTTGAAGGGATTTCTGGCGCGGAGGGGTACGCGGAACGGATCAGCGTAACTAAGACACGAGTCAACCGCAAGCTGAAAGGCCAATAATTGCAGAACGACAGGGCGTCCGGTTCTTCGACGCAGGGCAGTGGCTCCGGACAAACCCCAGTTGATCGCGGCCAACTCCCTACAACACTAAAGCTTCCGAAGTTTTACTGTTGTGCTTTTTTTGCTTTTTTTAATAAAGTAATATGACAGCAGCGTTGTTGTCAAACTTATCATTGTACCCTTTTTTGTGAGTAAAGCAACACCCAGTCAACAGGTGCTCTGGTATCACACTACAACAAAACCTGATGTGCCACCAGAACACCAGATTGCTGGTGTCACATCAGAACACCAGATTTCTGGTGTCACACCAACACACCAGATTTCTGGTGTCACACCGGAACACCAGGAAATGTCCCAAATCACATCTGTGAAAAAGTGTGGTGTAACATCAAGTCACACCAGCCCTCGGCCTGGTGTATTTTTCACTAGGGTAGGTCGCGCAATTTTCTCCAGCTACAATTAGGGCTTTAACACTTCTCTTACTATCTATGTTTATGTATGTTTTACTTGGCATCTCAAGCATGACATTGTTTGTGACGTTTTCTCATTATGGAGGTTTGTAAACGTCTTTAATTTTTGTAACTAAAGCAGTGTTTATTAACAATATATTTACAAAGACGATTACACACGCTACCTTTGTACACAATTCTTAAAATGTCTAACGAGGAAAGTATCGCTTCTGATTGGAATAGCGGATGTAGGGTTGAAATTAAAGGCTCTTCAAAAAAGGCACATGGCCAAGCGTAAAACAACAGTCGTGAACAAGGTGAATTGAAACGGGCAAGCGACGACCAAAAGATACTGGTGGTGCCGTCTCCCTCATCCCTCCAGGAGGCAGGGTGAAGACTTGGGCGAGTCGGTTTTGCATATTGAAGAATTAAAAATAGCTCGAACAAGACGAAGGACAAGTCAGTTCTGGTTCAACACCAACGAGGAGTTGAACCAGTGTACGAACGATAGCAAGCGGACCAGATTTCAGTGGCGTGCTATCTGACTCAATCTTAACATGCTTGAAAACGTCACGCAGTTGGTGCGCGTATGGTGCTAGTGGAAACTTTTACAAATTCATCGCTATTGTCCTTTTGGTGCCTCTGTGTCATTCTTTATGGGCCACTGAAATGCTCTCTTCAACTCCATCGACACATGCTCTCAAAAGATGCTCGAGGGTTGAACACGACTACTGTGTCAGCGTTCGAATTTATGAGTTGTCTGGGGTACATTCGATGTCTTGCGGAACTTCAGATTCGAGTTTACGATTAATGATTACTCAAATAGATGAGCTCTAAAACAGTTTAGGGCATTGCAAGCATTTTTTGCTCGTTCATTCTTATTTCAGTGATACACAATTTTGTTTTCGAAATATCGATCGGTTCAATACTTCTGCCATCATTAAAAAAAAAGTTTCCTCATACCCGCAGAGTCGAAATTCGAGTATTACGTGAGGAACTATTCAGTAATTGTTGTTTTCGCCATTGTAAAACTTATGAACACAAGCATTTTAGATTATTTCTACCTTTAAACGTCACATATTTAAGAAAGGAAGATATTTTTTTTTTGTTTATATCAACACTTGCCTACTATTAAAAAGACACGCTGGAGTGATAGTTTTTTACAGTTGAGTCGGCGTCTTCTTGTGAAATTTAAGCTACTAAACAGAGGCTGATCAGAATCGCAATTTTAGTTTATTCTTCAAAGATATACTGCACTATAAAAATGTTTACATAATTAAGCGTGTAAAGCTACTTGTCTCGAGGCTAACAACCTGCATGTGTTAGCTTCGCAGTTGTCTGCACCCTAGTTTAGGGCTCCCAGATTCCTTAGGGTGCTCGTGGAGCCCTGAACTAAAGATGCAGACATGGGCGTACCAACCGGGGGGGCAAGGGGGGCGCTTGCCCCCCCCCCCCAGTTCTCAGAGTGGGGGGGGCAAGGCATGTGTTTTGCCCCCCCAGAAAAAGCCGCCACTGGGCAGGACAAACACTGGCCGGCGGCGCCCAAGGGATACCAAGTCAAAGAACAAAGAGCGGGTTGGTGAAAGTACAAGAGTCAAAGAAAAAAATAAAAACACTTAGAGACAAGGTCAGACAGCACAGTTCCTTCAACTATACTCTGTTTCACCTTATGTTGTACCGCAGCGAAGGCTAGAAGCGCGAGCTCATAGCGTTGGCAGCTGCCCTTGGTGCACGAGAGCTTGTGCCGTCAAAATGTGCCCTAGAGCAAGGAGCTCGCGCTTGTAGCCTTTCCTGTGGTACAACACAAGGTGAAACAGAGTATAGCAACACACATTTACTGATGTCTCCTCCAATACGTACTATCTCCCTCCTAACTTTTGAAACTAATGAGGAAGTTACGGAAAAAATTAATATATTTATATACGCCAGCAAAAAGGACAAAATCCCCAAATAAACTAGAAGGTAAAGACAAAGAAAAAGAAAAAAGAAAAAAGGAAACACCATTGACAAAATCAGATAGAGGGCCCTTTGACTAATTCAGCTCTTGCTTCAGGTAGTTCATCTCAACTCTGGACAACCCAAGAGAAGGAGCAGCGATGTTGTGCTCATTCCCGGCTATCCTGTATGCTTCAATAATCTCTCGGGCGAGCTTGTTCTTGTGTTTTCCAATAGACCTATTGCTATATTACCCAAGCATCAAGGAGAATGCAGGGATTGGTGTTCCACGCGCCGCACGTGCTGGCCTCAGCAGTAGTAAATTTTCTAAAGCAAAAATCTAAAACAAATTGTATCTTGCACGCGCGTTCGTCAACGCTTTATTTTGGTTATTTACTTCGAATCTTTTACACGGGGAAGGCGTGCGCGTGTGGCGCGTGGAACACCAATCCCTGCATTCTCCTTGATGCTTGGGTAAGACAGCAAATGGTCTATTATACTGGTGTCCTGGAACCGGGCTTCACAGTTCTTGCAGAGGCGTTGATGAACAACTATTGGATGAAAAGAGTCGCTTGAAGCACGGGAAACCTGGAGGACGTGCTCTAGTAAGCGGGTGTTCAGGCAACGCCCTGTCTGACCAATGTATCGGTCACCGCATAAAAAGAGAGGGAGTATACCACCCCCTCTTCACAGGGAACGGTTTGATTGGCATGTTTGATTGAACATCCTTTGGGGGCTTCGTTGTTGTTCACTCGTCTGCAAAGATGTTTTAAACGCAACTTGCGCGAGAAGACAATTGAAGTGTTGAAGCGCGCTGCAATTCCCTTCAGTTTGGGTGCAGAGTTGTGCACATATGTATGGAGATAACATGTGAAGCCTTACTATGTGGAGCACGGGACCTTTGGGTGGCTAAAATTATCTGAACAAGAGTAGTGCTCAGAAGACCTTGCGGATAACCAGCTTTGAGGAGACGTTCTTGTTGTTTTGCAATGCTTAAAGGGGCGATGCAACGATTTTTGTATTTTGCGCAAATACCGCTTAGAAGGGATCCCTGACGTTAATGACCTGTGAAATACCCGTTCGTTTTTCACAACACGCAATCGAAGTTGCAGAAAAAAATAAAGAAAAACGAGCAGAGTTCACCCCCTCAACTCGCAGCCAGAACAAGCGGCCACGTGATTTGGAGCCGATTATATGCCGCCAATGTTGATCATAGCCATGCGCTGGGGTTGGCAAGGCACAGGACACGCGCTGAGTTCCAGACATTGTTATGGTTCGGCTGTTGTCATCATTGCAGCGATTGGACACAGGACACTACCCGAATGCTTCTCGAGCTATCGATTATCACGAGCACAAATTGAGTGGCCACGCCATGCTCGGGTCCAATCTATGAGCCGCATTCAAATATCGTCACTGGGAGTTACTGCTACCACCCAGCTACGTCATCAGGTTTTGCGAAGGAGAGATTGAATGAAAACACTCGGTTTTGTCCTCGAAATTACAGCTCAACAAAAGAGTTTCATGGTCGGTGGCGTTGCGTGCGAGTATTCTTGAGTCCCAATAGTGCCATTAAGCTTGTGTAAAGTGAAAAACATTCCAATTTAATATCGTTGCACCGCCCCTTTAAAGGGGCGATGCAACGATTTTTGTACTTTGCGCGAATACCACTTACAACGGATCCCTGACGTTAATGACCTGTGAAACACCCGTTCGTTTTACACCACACGCAATTGAAGTCGCAGAAAAAATTAAAGAAAATGAGCAGCGTTCACTCCCTCAACTCGCAGCCAAAACAAGTGGCCACGGGATCTGGACCCGATCATATGCCGCCAATGTTGATCATAGCCACGCGCTGGGGTCGGCAAAGCATAGGACACGCGCCGAGTTCCAGACATTGTTATGGTTCGGCTACTGTCGTCATTGCAGCGATTGGACACGGGCCACTACCCGAATGCTTCTCGAGCTATCGATTATCACGAGCCCAAATCGAGTGCTCACGCAATGCTCGGCTCCAATCAATGAGCCACGTTCAAATATCGTCACTGGGAGGTACTGCGGCCACCCAGCTACGTCATCAAGTTTTGCGAAGGAGAGATTGAATGAAAACGCTCGCTTTTGTCCTCGAAATTACAGCGCAACAAAGGAGTTTCTTGGCCAGTGGCGTTGCGTCCGAGTATCCTGGAGTCCCACTAGTGCCAGTAAGCTCGTGTGAAGTGAAAAACATTCCAATTGAATATCGCTGCACCGCCCCTTTAAAGGGGCGGTGCAACGATATTCAATTGGAATGTTTTTCACTTTGCATGAGCTTACTGGCACTAGTGGGACTCAAGGATACTCACACGCAACGCCACTGACCTAGAAACTCCTTTGTTGCGCTGTAATTTCAAGGACAAAACCAAGTGCTTTCATTCAATCTCTCCTTCGCAAAACCTGATGACGTAGCTGGGCTGTAGCAGTAACGCCCAGTGACGATATTTGAATGCGGCTCATAGATTGGACCCGAGCATGGCGTGGACACTCGATTTGGGCTCGTGATAATCGATAGCTCGAGAAGCATTCGGGTAGTGTCCCGTGTCCAATCGCTGCAATGACGACAACAGATGAACCATAACAATGTCTAGAACTCAGCGCGTGTCCTGTGCCTTGCCGACCCCAGCGCATGGCTATGATCAACATTGGCGGCATATAATCGGCTCCAGATCACGTGGCCGCTTGTTCTGGCTGCGAGTTGAGGGGGTGAAAGCTGCTCGTTTTTCTTAATTTGTTTCTGCGACTTTGATTGCGTGTGGTGAAAAACGAACAGGTATTTCACAGGTCATTAACGTCAGGGATCTGTTCTAAGCGGTATTTGCGCAAAATACAAAAATCGTTGCATCGCCCCTTTAAGCTTAAAAAGTGAGAACATGATTTGACGCGAGAAGATGGAAGGAGAGAACGAATGATTACATGTTTTACCATTTTAGGAGGGGAACTGCACAATGGAAGAATAGGTTTCGGAGATCGTTGTTGTAAGGCCGAACAAATGCCGGTCGGAAGAAGATGGAGATGAAGATCGAGAAACTGGAGACCATTGCCTGAGCTGTCTTCCCTTGTGAAATGCAGGCCTGAAGATGAAGAAGTAAAGGCTTGAACAACAGATTCCGAAGAAATTTAACTGAGATCCGGTGAATGACTAAATGTTCATCTATGTAACGAAAAACATGGAAGACGAGAGTCAACTCTTCAAGGCGAGCTTTGATCTCCCGGTCCACATACAGAAGAAAGATTTCGCTGAGGACCGGGACAAGGCAGGAGCCTATGCAAACACCTTTCTTTTGCCTGAGAATTTCCTCATGTTCGACAAGTGTTGATTGTAGATATAGGGCCGAAAGGTCTAGGCAACCCCGTTCAGATACACCAGATGAGTCTTGAAAGTCGCATGGGCCATGTTCGTGGATGGCACTTGATACAGAATCCATTAGAAATATAGAATCTAATCGGTAATATAATTCCTCAATGTCTAACGAAAACATGGTATAGGCCTCGGGAGTAGAATGGAGGTCATGAAGACGAGATAATATTACTGTGGAATTGGCAGCTCGGAAAGGTTGGTGAGACTGATCGGTGACAGATGCTTTTGCAGAAAAAGAGCAAGAGGCTTCTGCCAGCATCCCTTTTCTGAAATGATGCTTCTTAGGGGAACTCCTTCTTTATGGGTTTTTGCCGTGAAAAACACAGTTAGGTTTTGCTTGGAAGGAGCCCCAATGGCAGCTTTAAGTGCCGGGAGATTAACGGAGCAACAAAGTTGCTTTGAGCGGATAGAGCCTGAAGGCGTACTCTTAAGAGAATCAAAATTACTTTTAATGCCTGGTTCACCTTCTGTTCATAGGAATCTTCATCTAAGATGACAAAAAAAACCGGTTTTATCTGATTCCAGTGGTTTCAGGTGACATGTTTGCAATTCTTCGACGGTAGCCCGGATTGGAACTTTTCCCGTAGGTGGAGGAGGATGGCGCAGGCGGATCGGACTCCAGCATCAAGAAATTCTTGCCGGTCTTGTTCTGGAACGTGAGTCGCAACAGAATGGACTGAAGTTAGTTGGTCGACCCTCGTAGTTGGAATGTTCGGAGAAAACTTGGGACCCTTGGAAAGGAGATCCAAGGTGTCAGGGCTGAGTTGATGGTTACATAGAACAACCGGAGGCTCAACTCTTGTTTGGGGGGTCTTATGGTGAGAACTGGTCACACTGGTGACAACTTTCTTCCATGAAGATCCGAGAAGATTGGACGCAGCTTTTTGGAGGAACCCGAAAGGTGGGTGGGTTCCATAAGCTGGACCAACGATGATGTTCATCTGTTGTGGGAGGATCGGCTCCATTAGGTGTAACTGTTGTGACACCTCCTTCCTTGAAATCTGCATGAGTCTGTAGTCGGTAGAACATGGAATCATTCGGTCTCTCCTTTCATCTTCTCGCACCAAATCATGTTTTCACTTTTTAAGCACGCATTGCAAAACAAGAACGTCTCCTCAAAGCTGGTTATCCGCAAGGTCTTCTGAGCACTACTCTTGTTCAGTTAATTTTAGCCACCCAATGGCCCCGTGCTCCACGTAGTAAGGCTTCACATGTTATCTCCACACCATATGTGCAAAACTCTGCACACAGACTGAAGGGAATGGCAGCGCGCTTCAACACTTCAATTGTCTTCTCGTGCAAGTTGCACCTAAAACAACTTTGCAGACGAGTGAACAACAAAGAAGCCCCCAAAGGATGTTCCATCAAACATACCAATCAGACCGTTCTCTATGAAGAGGGAGTGGTATACTCCATCCGTTTTGCATGCGGTGACCGATACATCGGTCAGACAGGGCATTGCCTAAACACCCGCCCACGAGAGCACGTCCTGGAGGTTTCCCGTGCTTCAAGCGACTCTTTTCATCCAATAGTTGTTCATCAACGCCTCTGCGAGAACTGTGAAGCCCGGTTCCAGGACACCAGCATAACTGGAAGACACAAGAACAAGCTCGGCCGAGAGATTATTGAAGCATACAGGATAGCCGGGAATGAACACAACATCGCTGCTCCTTCTCTTGAGTTGTCCAGAGTTGAGATGAACTACCTGAAGCCAGAGCTGAATTAGTCAAAGGGCCCTCTATCTGATTTTGTCAATGGTGTTTCCTTTTTTCTTTTTTCTTTTTCTTTGTCTTTACCTTCTAGTTTATTTGGGGATTTTGTCCTTTTTCCAGGCGTATATAAAATACTGTAAACGACTAAATTTTCGCGAGGACCTACTTTTCGCGAATTTCGCGAATCGCTTACAAACGCGAAAAATACGTCCCGCGAACAATTCGGGCAATATTGAACGCTACGGAAGCTACACTCGATTCGCGAAAATTAGAACCCGCGAATAATTTCAAATTTTCAGCTTTGGCCCGATTCGCGAAAATTTGAGCCCGCAAAAATTAAGTCGTTTACAGCATATTAACTTTTTCCGTAACTTCCTCATTAGTTTCAAAAGTTAGGAGGGAGATAGTGCGTATCGCAGGAGACATCACTAAATGTGTGTTGCTATAGTCGGATGCAACCTAAGAACAATCCTTTAGCTCCACCCACAAGTGCATTGCGCCCATCTGAAGTGCCTCCGCCGTCAAGAAAGTAGTTCGCTAGCAACGTTGCTTTTTCTTCCTCCAGTAAACGTGTCTTAAACTACTACAATATTTATTTAATTCATTCAGGACGTTTAAATAAGTTAGAATACGTTTTTGTCAACGAAGTAGCTGTTTAGTAAAGAAAGAAAGTCATGTCCAATGTACTGTCTTCCCAATTCATTTTCTGTCCAAGATACTGTCTAACATGCCGTCTTCCAGCGCCTTCGATTGAGGGAAAGCGGCGAAAACGAAACCAACCTTTCTCTCGCCAAAATTATAAATAACAAAGCACTTATAGTTCCTGCAAATAATAAATATTTAGTGATTTACTTAGTTTTGTGGGCTTTGCGCACGAAATGTGTGCCTTTATTTTGTTGGATGAATAGAAAACAAGAATAATTATACTTTTCGGGTTTGACAAATCGGCACCCTCCCAATTCATCGACACCACCACCGCGCCCCGCCCTCTTTGTCTTCCGTCATGGATCCCACTGAGGTGACATCGGAAAGCGATTCCCCTGATTCTTCTTGGACGAAACAGCCTGGTGCAGCCTTACCGGCGACACCAAAGCGGTTCTTCAAGAAGCACAAGCGAGGTCGGGTTTTGAACAGCGGTCAGCGGTGCGTAAAACACGGTGCAAAAAAGCAGAATAATTGTCACGATAAACTAGCGTCGCGTTGCTAAGGCCAGCAGCCATGTTGAGCTTTTTTTTTTTTCAAAAGGATCGCGATTGGTCCACGGAATCGTGACGTCATGAAAACGATTGGCTGGCGTTTCTCGGCGTAGGAATACATTTTCCTCTGAGAGGCATTTCCGGTTTTTTCTTAGCTTGCAACCGACTATAGTTAAAAGAACAGTGCTGTCTGTCCTTGTCCCTAAGTGTTTTTATTCTTTCTTTGACTCTTGGATACCAAGTGCACCGCCCCTTGCCCTGGGGGGGGGGGGGGGGGGGGGGGGTCTGGTTTGCCCTTCCACTCGAAAAGAAGTTGGTACGCCACTGGATGCAGACAATCTTGGCATCATCCTAGTGATCTCTACAATGCGACAAGTTTAAAGGCAGCGCGCCCAACATAAATTTCTGACATCAACAGAAATAACGCAGTGAGCAGCTGGGAAGCATCAAGAGAAGAATCATGACGAAGTTGACTGTACGACTACCTATGTATTACGCAATTCAAGTATATTCATTCAGACGTGATCACCTCCGGCAATTACGAATGTTGCAAGAAGGTTTCATTTATCTTGATAAAATTTCACGGAAACTATATAATATTGAATTTCAAGGAATATATCTCCAATTGACTATATTGCCGGTTTACATACTCCGTTAAATGCAAGGAAAGCGCTATAAAACTTTGCTTACTTTTGTTTTAACGAGCAGCACTTTCTGTCTGAATTTAGCGTATATTCGTATCTGTGCAACTAAACTTAGCAATAAAACTGATGTCACGTGATGTAAATATATTATCTGACACAACGTCTTGAAGCCGCAAAGTCGATCATACCGCTAAATGTAGCGAGGGAATGAATGTCACGTGATACATTGACGTCCCAGACACCGTGATGTGATGCAGCCAGACAAGCACGAAAGGCCCATGAAGGGTTACCATAAACAGCTATAGCTTTAATGGATTTGATGCACGCATCCTTTCTACAGCCGTGAGGGTGTTTGACTTTCCTAGTGTGTACGCTGCACGACACTCATTGCGCGCTACAGACTAGTCCACCAGGATAATTAGCTTAGTTGAACCACTGAGTATTGCCCATTTTGACCCCTGTCATTCTTCTATCACTCTATGCGCAAAAACGTCATCGCCGGTTTTCTCCGTTTATCTCTAAATATTTAACTAGTGTCCTCAAACCTTCCATAGTGGTGGAAAGTGCAAAGTTGAGGTTTTGTCTTCGACTACATCTCCCACCTTTTACCAGTGTCGTGTAATCTTCAACATAATGTACTAACCTAAGCGGTAAATTTTTTTATGCCTACAAAGGAAGATGCAAAAGACACCGAAAGTCATGTTCCCGCTAGCAGTGTTGCGCAGTGTTCGTTTTTATTATTTGATGAAGCATTGTACGTGACATACACTTGAAGCCACTTACAGTCACTGGTCCAGTGCGGGTCTCTGTGTAAACCACCTTGTGCCATGATCCGAGGAAGGGCAGTGGCACTCTGTGGAAGACGCGGCTATGTGCCTGTTGTAGGCTGCTATAGAAGGTCACGTAGGGGTTCTGGGTGCCAGACACGTGGTACCATCCGGTGAAGCAGAAGGGTCCCTGAAATGAACGCTTGAGCTTCGCAACGCCCCGGCCGGTTGCGTACGCACACGAACCGTCAGCTGAAAAAGGAAGAGAGAGAAAGATATATCCTCTTCTGAATCGCTTCTGTTTGTGGACAACGGTTTTGGGATGAAAAGTTTTATTTTTCTGTGCGTGCGTGCAGAGTGTATTTTTTAGCTTTCTCCCCCTTCTGAATCGCTTCTCTTCGCTCAAATTTGTTCGCAACTTAAGCGCTTGGAATTTTCTTTCTTTCCTATTTTTTTTTGGCGGGAAGGGACAGGCTAGAAGACGATTGTTGGCGCGTTTTTTTGAAGCCTTCGCGGAGGGAAAAAGTTCTATATAGCCAATATGTTGTTCGTTGTGAAAAGTATTTTTTACATGCACTTATAATTAAATTTTCCGTGAGTTCGATAACGACAATAATTCGCTGTACGTGGGTTCGTTCTTAACGGGTTTCACTGTATATATATATATATATATATATATATATATATATATATATATATATATATATATATATATATATATATATATATATATATATATATATATATATACATATATATATAACGGGCATGGTGGTGGGAGGCCGAAGGCGTGGGTATATAACTGGGAAGAAAAGAACCTTTGGTGAAAACAAATGAAACACGCAACACAGAAAGACGTAACGAATACTTGGACTTCTCTAAAGTTGATGACGTTGCTATTATTGACTCGTTAGCTTTCTGTTTTAGCGATTTTCTTAGTGCTTACGAAGTGCCTGAGTACGACGTGAACTTTTTCTGGAACTTTTTCGAAAATGTCGTTCTCGACTGCATCAACAAATTCATACAAAAAAGAGTAAAGATTGCCAACAGAAAAAATCCGTGGATTAATAAGGAAATTATCCAAAAGCGCCGTAAACTTCGTAGACTACGTAAGCGATCGAAGGATGGAGGCCACGTGAAGCAGTTGGACCATGAGCTTAAGGAAAACATTGGAGAGGCGAAACATCGCTTCTTTAATGTGACCTTATCTTCTTTTCTCCAGTCTTCGCCTGAGAAGTTTTGGAGGTTTATATCGCCCTCAAAGTCTAAGGTAAACGAGTTGCATATTGATAACGACATTGTGGACGACCCTAAGGGCATTGCTGATACTCTTAATAACTACTTCACGTCGGTCTTCAGCCATGACAACAATTGAGGGTCGGTCCTGGCGGCTGTGCCGGGGAACAGTGCACATAGTAGAAATTCTTTGCCGGATATAACGATTTCTGAGGAGGGTATAGTGAATTATCTACTGAATGTTGACGTTAAAAAGGCAGCTGGGCCAGACAACATTCCTAATGCCTTTCTCAGAAGATACGCGGAATGGAGCGCCAAGTACTTGGTTTTGATATTCAGAAAATCTCTGGAGACGTCCACGGTACCCTCCAAATGGAAAGTCGCAAAGGTTATCCCAATTTTAAAGTCTGGTGACTCAAGATCAGTTTCCAATTATAGGCCTATTTCTCTGCTTAGTACGTGCAGTAAGGTGTTGGAGCATGTGGTGTTTAAACACATATCGACATATCTTGAACAAAATAATTTTTTTACTAGTTCTCAACATGGTTTTCGCCCAAAAGTATCTACCATTACCCAACTGACAGAAACTGTACATGAATTTGCATCTGTGATTAATGTAAGGGGCAAAACTGATGTGATTTACTTAGATTTTTCGAAAACGTTCGATCGCGTATCGCACAAAAAGTTACTGATAAAGCTGTCACCAGTTTTAGATAATTCTGCTATCTTGAAGTGGCTGGAAAGTTACTTATCTCTGAGACAGCAGTTCGTTCAAGTTGACACTGCATGCTCCGGTACCACACACGTAACCTCTGGCGTCCCACAGGGATCGGTCCGGGGCCTTTGTTGTTTTTAATATTCGTGAATGATATTGTTTCTGGAATTCCAGTAAAGATCTGCGGACTGTGAAGTACTAAACTCCTCGTTAGAAAAACTGTCTAGATGGTGTGATGACTGGAAAATGTCACTAAATTTATCAAAAACTGTTTGTGTGTCAATTACTCGAAAAAAGGAGCCTATCGCTTTTAATTATTCGATTGGGAACCGTAGCCTTCAGAGAGTAAATTCATTTAAATATCTGGGGTTGACAATAACGTCTGATCTTAAATGGAATGTTCACATCAATCAAACCGCTAGTAAAGCAATGCGTAAGCTGGGTTTCTTGCGTAGGTATATGAGGCAGGCCTCCTGTGATACAAAACTACTACTGTATAAAACTCTTGTTCGGCCAGTGCTGGAATATGGAAGCGTCATCTGGGATCTACATACCTTATCTTGTATTTCAGAACTAGAGCGAATTCAAAGACTAGCAGTGCGCTTTGTGTATAATATGTACTCCTCATATATATCTCCAACAAAACTCTGTAATGACGCAGGCCTGGAAACTCTACAGGAAAGAAGGAGAATAAACCGCCTTAAATTTCTTTACCTTATCGCCAATGACGAGCTTGGAATAGAGAAAGAGAAATAAATAACGTTTTTTTTTGCCCCAAGTCTACGAGATATACACATAGCAAAACAATAAAGCCATATAAATATAAAAACGATACATTTAAGTTCTCCTTCTTCGTACAATCATTGATTGGAACAGCCTACCACCTGACGTTGTAAATATATTCAGATTTTTGTTTTCTGTTGTCGCAGCAAGTGCACCCTGCTTGAAAGTGTTTCAATGTACCACTCCTGTTACGATCTCGCAAGAAATTGACAGTATCAATAAAGAAAGAAGAAACAAAGAAACGTGAAAACAAACAAACAAACAAAACAAACAAACAAACAAACAAAACGTCAAAGAATAAATCGTCCGTTGTTGCTACGGACGATTTATTCTTCGACGTTTCGGCCGGGGTACGGCCTTCGTCAGGAAGGCCGGACTCCGGCCTCCCTGACGCCTTCCTGATATATTTATATACAGGGTGTTTTTTTTAAGCTTAACAGAATTTGTTTTAAAAAAACCATGAAAGCTAGATTAATGCCGTCTGTGCAGGTGAGTTATACGGCCAGGGGGACATATTATACGAGGCTAATCGTAACGATCAGTCGGCTAATTAGTTAAAAATCGCTAATGAACTTTTTAAATAATGAAAATAGACATATAGTTCCTATTAGAAACTTGCTCAGCTTCATCGAAAACCACTAAATCAGTAATTTTCAGAAAGACTTTGAGCGCGTGAGAAGCGTAGTAGTGCACTAAAGTTAGCACTCGTGGAGCAGGTACAAAGCTAGCGGTTACGATAAGGCGCCCGCGCGATTTTTCCGTCGCTTATCTAGCCCCAGCCTTGTACCTGCTCCACGAGCGGTAACTTTCGTGCACTACTACGCTTCTCACACGTTCAAAGGCTTTCTGAAAATTACTGATTTAGTGGTTTTCGATGACGCTGAGCAAGTTTCTAATTGGAACTATATGTCTATTTTTATTAATTAAAAAGTTAATTTTAACTAATTACCCGACTGATCGTTACGATTAGTCCCCTATACTATGTCCCCCTGGCCTTATAACTCACCTGCGCAGACCGCATTAACTTAGCTTTCATGGTTTGTTTTTAAAAAGTCTGTTAAGCTTAAAAAAAACACCCTGTATATATATATATATATATAAATATATATATATATATATATATATATATATATATATATATATATATATATATATATATATATATATATATATATATATATATTACTATGGCTGAACTTGTCAATCTTCACTCATTTATTTATATATATATATTGTCCTTTCACAAAACTCCATATTTAAAGAAACCTATCATTTTCAAAAGTGGCTGATTCAAGAGATCTTGGTATGGAACTGCGCAATCCCGATGCCTTCTATCTAAGGGAAAACTCTGCACCTTTCTGACTAGCAAACTAGACAACCAGGTCGAATTAGATGAAGGCAAAAAAGCAACTGGATGGGGGCAACTGTTTTGAAGTCAGCGCCGCTTAGAACTTCTATCGGTCGTACTAAGAGCCGTTTTACATTTTCTTTTGTATATTGAGGCTGATGTGAAAGAAAAAAAAAAAACTTCCTTCATTGTCTCTTTTTACGGTTTACCTCCTTCCTATACTTTATCTCACTACAGTCGGTGCCACCCCTTTCCACTTTAGCAGAGCAAACGCTAGAGAGGAGGCGACCTCCTCTCCATCGTTCCCTCTGCTAATGTGCAAAGGGGAAGAGGAGTTTCCCCTGAACTCTTGCCCTCTCACGGACGATAGGCCAATAGTTAGGCGCAGTGCTGCGGACGTCACTGGTGGGACAGAAGTGAAAGCAGGATTTGTACGTATTTTGAGCGGAGGGCTAATCTTCAAGCGGGAGAATGGTGACGTGGGGTACACAAAGGCTGGTCCGTTCAAGAGGGGAGTTCCTCCTTTCTCTCCTTTTGAACTGGTAGCGTTAGACTCTTACCCTTGTACCTTTGGTAATCCTGCACGCAACTAGTTAGATAGAGTATAGACATTTTCATATCAGCATTTACGTGAACAGTGAGAAGATGACGCTGAGACACGCGCACCATTAGTTTGCTTCAATTTGTTTGGTTTTGCTTTCACAGGGTTCGCGGGTGTATTGGTGTATTATGTCCTTTTCGCTTAGTTTTCTGATAGAAATGTATATCTTGTGGTACAAAACTAATGATACAGTGGTAAGAGGCCACCCTAGAGAGCTACGACGTAGTTACAAGCCTAAATTCCGAACGTTTTTCCGAACACATTTACCTGATCGTGTTCTTCGTTTGGCCACGTTCGGCAGCGGAACGACTGAAGTGATGCCGAGGGACTATTACGGATGTTTACGGCCGTACTAGAGTAACCGCTGATACTAGTTTAAAAAAAAAAAAAAAAAAAACATTAGTCTTATATTATACCGTGAAATCATTCGAGACATGCGGTGACATTTAATTCGCATTGCATGTCACGTTTTAATCACTTTCATTACACGCGTGACATCACGTTACACGTGAGCGTTCTGGGTTGTTTGAAATTCCCACGCGACATCATCTGGCAGTGACGTCGTGATCCTATGAACCAATCAGGATTTTCCCGTCACGACAACGCCGCCGACGCCGGCTTGTCTGCGACACGAGCTCCGTCATGGTATCACGTTAAAATAGCTTTTCCTATCTTTAAACACTCGAGAACAACGATACCATTATAAAAGATCCGAGCACGATTGGTAATGGGACTACGTGTGAAGCCCAGGAGACACATATATTGGCTAGGAATGCTTTCAGTCCGACGTTACTCTATAGCCATCTTGATGCGGCCCGCTCAATGGACCCTTTCAAAGATCGAAGATTGTGAAGGAGCCGAAAATTTACAATTGCCATTGAGACTGCGATCAAACAGCAAACTTGTCTCGCTAGGTTTGATCGCCTCCAAGTTAGTAAAATATGATTATGTCCGGATAGAATGCATGAAATTGACACTGACGCTACTTTCCCAGTATCCGATGACATCTCGGTCGACGCTAGCCTTGACGCCTGGTCGCGTACCGAGCTCTCCCGTAGTTTTATACGGAGAATTTTCATGTACCTTTAGCGGATCGAAGGACTCTGTTTCAAGGAAGATGAACGTCACGAAAGAAATTTCATCGCATCTATAAAATAAGTTAACATAAGATCTCTGGCTTTTATCATCGGATGCGGCTACGATCTGGGTGCATATTTAAAACAAAAAGGGGAAAAGAAAACGCCGTCTGATTCGCATAAAGTCCGACCTCAGCCGAAGAACAACCGGATGGAATCAAACACGGTTAAGAGGGCATCGTTGCGGCGTCCCTCGTATTTATGTGTTTTTTTATCAGCGGCTAAACCAATCGTGCACGGAAGAGAGCGTAAAATCACTCCGAAATCTCTATGCGTAATCTGTTTAGTAGGTCACTGACGTCGCGCTTCACTGATTCCATCAAATCATTGTGTTGGCGGCGGTGGGACGATGAGTGAAACGGAGTATATATATATGGTTGTGCGAGTACTGTTAGGAGTGAAACATCGCAGCGTCGTTCGTATCCTGAACGCTAAAAAGAGAGCCAGTGTTCCCCGGTTTTCCCTGGCATTATATGAAGACTGTGAGCGACGAAGCGTTATTTCAATCAAACCGATACTACTCAACTTTGAAAAAAAAAAAAATAGAAAAGAGTCTAGTTGTTTTGCGGATACGGTGTGGATATCTCCTTGCCCTCTTCAAAGCCATGATTGCCACGGTGTTAATATTCCTGCCATTTTGTAGTTGCAACGCTAAGCATTACGGTTTCTACATCGCTCTTTTCACCATTCAAGCGATGTAAATAGCAACTGCTAAAACGACAAACATATTAAACAAACGCAACATGTAGATAAGGCACTATGAAGTGTGCCTTTCCAACTCGTGACAAGAAAAATAATATTATTGTTTACGTATAGTCACAATTGACGAAGACAATCTTGTAAACGCAAAGGTTGACGAAAGTTTGCATCTTCACTCTCAATGTCAACTATATTCGCTTGCTCAATCGATCCCTTTCAAAAGTCCACGTCATTGCCAGTCCGCCATGGCTTGATCACCTATACTTTGAGAATTGATTGGACACTAGGGCTGCCTAAACGTCCGGAGAGTACTCGGACCATTTCACGTAATTTGTGCCCAAGCATAGCCTCGTATATGCTGACAAAGCCTGGCGGATCGCCACGAGAAGTGGCCGCCGAAATGAAAAGGTGGCGCGGCAAAGAACGGAGGAGAGAAGAGCCATGTGACTGGCGCCCCGCTGCGGCGGGACGCCGAGATACACCTCTCCGGAGAGAACAAATGTGTTTCGGGTCCTCGCCGCTGAAAAAGCTGTGCGCTAACGTCAAAGTTCCCCGAGAAATGGCTCTTTGATGCTCTGTGCTACCGGATCCTCGCGCTCCAAATCTGCGACCGGGTTCTCTATGACTCCGTCGTCGAGCTACCAAGCTTTGTAAATGTGGAGGAGGCAATGGCCGAAGCAATTTCGATCATCAGTGTTACTTAAAAGAAAAGGGCTTATTATCACATCGTGAAGGAAGGCCGGGTCATAGACAACTAAACAAAGGCAGGGCGTGCCCAGTCATCTCATTATCGCTGCGCATCCAATAGGATGGCGGCATTCACCTAAAGGAGCACGCAAGAGCCATTCATAAAGAGCGAGGACCTTTAGGCATAATGAGACACGTCTTGCATTTCTTGAGCTGTCTGCGAATGTATACAGCAGCGCCACCGCACTAACGGGACGTCAAAGAGTTGAGTTGGTCTATAGTGTCCAGTGTGCGCCGCGCAGGCCTCCCGTGGCTGAGGTGGAAGATTCTATACCTGGATCACGCTATCTGGGAGGCTCCGTGTCTCGTTATCTCGGTGATCGAGTCTTCTTACCTCGGCCTGGATTGCGGTCCAGGGTGGGTCCAAATTTCATCGTATCGACTCGCTGCACCTTGAAGCAAGCACCCAGAGAGCAGTTGCTCGCGTAGCCCGCGCACAGGCCTTTCTCGAAGTCACATTTGTCTGGAAGAGAGAAAAACAAGCAAACAAACAAACACTTTAGGGAATATCAAACCCGCGTGATATGCTTGAAAGATGCTAGGAAGTCAAGAACGAGCTCTTCCACGATGGTGGCAAGTAATACTTTGCTTGGAAAAGCATCTTACTTCGCAGTTAAAAATCCATTTGCCTTGGTAACGACGGGCGTTGCGTAGTTAAGGCAGCAAGAAACGAGCAGCCTCGGGCTTCTTCCCTTTGAACTGGGGGAGGTGGCTGCCGCAATCCATGGTCATGGAAACCCGTTGAGACATTGGAAACAGCCGTCTCTTTTGCCTCGACGAATCCGGTATCTCGGTGCGCTGGCGGCTACTCTCTCCCTATTTGGAGCGCGAACGTGTGGACAGTGCAATGCGCATGCGTTCTCTCGGAGTGTTCGTAACCGTTGGGTGAGTATTTGGTGCTATGAGAGCGTTGTCCAATGAAATTGAGCGGACTAGAAACACATTTGGCAGATTGCTAGGCAATTTTGTTCCATGCGTGACGCGTTCTACTATCCCAAACGTTTAGCGACACTGAGTTTATCAGACGGCGGACGCCTAAGTTCATGCCGCTCTTCTTCAGATAGTTGAACGCGTACCATGTGTACACTTGATAGTTGTTACTAGAATGAAACGACTCTACAGATACTTGGGTTGATAAACCCAGCCATCTTCCAGAGCGTTCCACACTCTTCAGCCCCTCTCCCTCAGTTGGCACGGGTGGTCTAGCTCCTCCTCGCCTTTCGCATTCATCCTCGCCTACCCCTCTGGTCACATGACCTCCCCGTTAACCGATCAGCGTCGAGCACCTCACTCCTTCTCTCCCACTCATGAAACAGTCAGTGTCGAACCTCGCAGGCACAAGTTTATTCAGGCGTCATTAGATGCCAAACACCTAGGCCAAGAACGTTTCAAATTAATGCTATGTTCTCCTAGTACAGTATCGGATGAAAGAATACAAATAATTCTAAAGACAAAGACACTAAGATAACTTTGCCAGCGCTTATTTGCCAGGAAAAGAAAAGGCTGAGTCACTATGACATGAGCGGACGCGTGACGTCTGATATCCCGCAAAAGAAGGGGGGGGGGGGGGGGGGGCTACTGCGCATGCCCAGAATGCGTTCCATACCCAAGTGGACAGAAATGGGAGCAAGGAGGATGCGATAATCGACAAAATTAACAAAATGAAAAAAAAAGAAAGATTGAGAATTATATGGTGCCCCTCTCAGGTGTTCGGCCTTTACCACGTGCTTGTTGTCTCCTGCCGTAATTTGGTTGAGCGCTCTCGCTCGAAGCTCACGAGGTGTCCAAACATCATTAAAGGTAAGAAGTTCTCGCTGAAGACGGTAAAGCTGGCGGGCGTCCCTGTCGTTCGAATCCTGTTTGTAACTATAGTCCCTTGTCCGTAGTGCCACCGTTCTTCCTACCATGTACACCCAGCTAGCTAAAGAGCTCATTTCGATCCCGATTATATTTGGCGCGCATTACGCAGAAATCGAGCCCTGAATATACGCATGCTTTCTGGCGATTGATCATAACGATCAGATTCCGACGCCACCGGTAAACCGACGGTACCGGCTACTGCATGTTATACGGATTGCGCGTTCATGCGCTCCTTTGCGTAGGAAGTCCGTTTGTTTACACGTAAAACGCGACCACGTGCTCCTCATTTGCCCCCAACCTCACCCGATGACGGCGTGCTCTTGGATGCCTTGTCTTTATAAACCGTTTTACTGTTTAAAAACGGGCCGCCTCTTGGCTCCCAAGAGACTTTCGGCCGCTTCGTGTTGGCAGGTCTTCCGAGCCTCCATATGTCAAAATTGCTGGGACGATAAAGCTCTGCGGAACACAGTCAGCGGTTTAGCGAGATTCTTATATCGTGTCTATTCAACGTAGAAGTGGGTATCGGTCGTCTTACACGAGTAAATGAAAAACAAAAATCAACATATCTCCCGTTAACCGGTCCTTCAGCTAGCCACTTGGAGAAGCGGTCATGAAATATTCCACGAGCGTTTCAAGGAGCGGCGGTATGGTGGGGATTGTTTTCCTCTCATTTGACCGGACGTTGGCGGAGAGATCAATTGACAACAACGCCTTTTTCCGGAGCTCTTTAAAAATGGTCTCTAGCGCGAGCATTTCTGTTGGATTTCAAACGGGAGCACTTTCACGATTCTTGCGTTGTACACTATCAAAACGACTGTGAGGCACATGTTCATTGTCCCTGCCGGCATCAAATTTGTTTGGCCTAATCATATTCTGAGCTTCATCCATCGCAGGAATTATCCTTCACCGCGGTACTGTAGTGACGTAAGATCCCGCGGGGTGTTTGGAGTGTATATTTCCAGGTGCTCCAAGTGAGGTAAATTCGCTGGTTTGAATCCTTTCTGGTAAAAAATAAGAAACCCCTTTTACGTTCATATTTACGTCAGTCTTTCAATTCTTTCTTTTCGCGCCTGCTGTCCAGCATTTTTTAATTAAAAAACAACATATTTTTAAATTTACCGAACTTGTCGTTATCTTCTCAGAAGAAACGATCATGCATTACGAGCGAGAAACTAGATCACTTGGTGTTAATGTTTAGCCGCGTTGTTGAACCCAACAATCTTGTGTTCGATTGTTGCTCACACATGTTTCAATCTGGACTAGCTATGGCGCGATCTCTTACCAAACCTCCGCGTTCGTCAGATTCGGCGAACCTTCGAACTTCTAGGAAATCTAGAGGAAGTTCGACTCATGGACTGTTTTGCCGGACTTCTACGGACAAATGTTATATTTCCGAAAACGAATAATGTATAAAGTAGTTTTCATTGTATACCTTATAAAAAAAAGCAGAAAACTGTTCGCTCTCAATGCTTGTCAATTTAATACTGCGAAATCTTAAAATAATAGAAGAAACAAATCATTCGTTTTTCCTTCGCCAGGTGAGGTGAGTTCGTTTAAAATGTTTGAGCGTGCACCAGAAATCAAACTTTTCTCGAACTTCGCGTTAGCAGTTGAACCTTGTCGAACTCGAACCTGGAAAGGTCCGCGACGTCGCCAGCCTGTGGTCACGGTACCTTTACTCTGAGATGAACGTCAGAGATTCCGTCTTAGCGTCCTATAACGCTGGGCAATGTCCTTGTCTACAGCGAAGAGGTAACTCGCGAAACATTCATGACAACGTAACCGCGGTTGGTAAATATGAAACGGCAGCAATTTCACAAATTTACTGCAAAAGGTACCACCGCGGACAACATAAAATAAGATGCCTGATTCGAACTTGTTTTTTTTGTTGTCATCTGATAGTTTTTGAATGTTTTATTGTCTTTCTTTTTGTCACGTAGTCCAAAGTGTCGGATTTAAACTTTGTGTTCTATTCCCGTACGAAAATGTCAGATATGGCCCTGATATATTTTATAAATGGCCATATATGATATTATGAGGAGTCAAATATGGCAGTATACCGCTATATATGGGAGCAAATTCGGCCAGATATCGCCATATAAGTGGGCAAATACTGCCATATGCGCCCATATATTTGCGTAGAAACGGCCATATATCGCCATACACGCGTGCAAATACAGCCAATATCGCTGGATAAAAGTTCAAATACTGCCATATACGACATATATGTGTAAAAATATATCCCCTGATAATGACATTTGGGCCCGCGTCGTACACGCCAAGACACTTGTTAATTGACCTATATTGCATGAGTCAATATGTAATAGGTTAACTACTGTTGACGTCCTTAAAGAGAAGTTATTCCAGATATTTGGACCAATTAATCAATCGCACATTTCGAGGATTGAAAGACGAATGAAATTTGGTTGTATGTTTGACGTGTGACATGACGAAGTGCATAATATCGGAAAGCGAGTTAATCAAATATTGGATTTCAGATCGCAGCTCTTAGGCGCCCGTTTCCGCGTTAAGCGGTGTCGGCGTCGCCATCGGTATAACCGCCCCGCTAAGATTAGCGAGGAATTGAATTGGTACTTATGTCACGTGACGTCAATTGTCCCGCTAAATGTAGCAGTGAAACTAATTTTGTTCCTGTTTGCCCGCTAAATTGAGCGGGGAAACACGAACCGTTAGCTCACTGAAGATGCAAGTCGCTACTTCGTCGTCGCGAATCCTTTTCCCTTCGAACGGCTGCGAAGCCGTTGCGCCCGGAGTACCCTACGCAGCATCTTTCAAAAACCGTTCGCGCAGCATCGCAACCTTCCGTTTGCGAGCGTCTGCGATTCATCATGTGTTGAAAGTTGACAGATGGGCTGTCCGTGGTGTCTTTTATGAACTCTTTCGTAAAAAAATTTGAAGTTTAAAAACGCGAACCTAACAGTGTACACATAATTTTAAATTTACTGGTAATATATATATATATATATATATATATATATATATATATATATATATATATATATATATATTTATTTATTTATTTATTTATTTATGTGTGGACATCGTGCGGAAAAGAAATAGTCGCGCTTATTTTTTCATTTAAAATATAATGTGGGTTATACGGCGTAAAACACAGTATCTTCAAACTCACATCGTTTTGGGTCACTTTCGAGCTGGACAGCTTCTGTGGAAGTTCAAAAGCTGGACTTCATAAGCTGTAGTTCACTCGATATTGACAGCAGGGTAGACGATATGCATGTTTTAGGCCAATCGTGTCTCCGGTTAGGGTCACATGACTACAGTCTAGAAGCTGGTGATAATGCAGAACACGGCACTAGCCTGGAGCGCAAGGCCACACATAGCATTCACTACACTATCAACCTTGGGTACAAGTGACAAATTCCACTCGTTGTGGTCGTTAATGCCCCCCAGAAGATAAGACTTTTGTGTATGCACTCCCGTTTTGGCCTTTCCTCCTCTCCTTTTTTCTCTCTCCCTAAGCTGAAAGCGTGGTAGAAGGTGCGTGGTCGCGTGGTTTGACGGATGACGCATTAGCCGTTGGCAATCCCGGAATGCGTTCTGTCGGACCTAGTTTGGCGTGTGTTGCGCCCTGCGTGGCTGCTGCGGATTTCTGCTTCTGCAGTAAATTCGAAAAGTCCTACCCGTATATCGGCAACAAACGATTTCTTCAAAGAAGCCCAAATATTTTTTGTGATGCGTTTAGTGTTCCGTTCTACAAATAACAGCTTGTGCTACGTTGTGCTGAATCTTCACGGACACCTTCCTTCTCGTTTTTGTGTTTGAGTGGTGGTCCTGCCGTGGCCGTGTCGACAGATATCTCGGATTACACCTTTCAAGTCCCGTCTCGTCAACGTAAGTGCGCTGCAACCTACTTCGCGACATTTTCGTTTTCCTAAAGGTACTCTTCCAGATTACTTCTAGAATTATGCCATGTCTATCTCCTGGCAGCCGGGAGGATAATTTCTCCGAAATTCTAAAATCATGTCTCGACTGCGGGTAGAATAATGATTTTTTTATTCTCCCTGCGTTTTGTAATAATACGTTCCACGGCCTCCTTCTCGTGGATACACGTTTCATGGACACACGTTTCGTCGACATTAACGTTTCATCGACATTCGTTAAGCGAATGCCGATAATCCTGCTTTCCCTGGGAATTAAGTTGAGCGAAATCAGGAGTGGCGTAAAGCGCAGCTCATGTAAAAATTAATAAAAGTTGGTACATGCTCAATATCCAATTGGTATTTTTCTTATACAGATGAGAAGTCACTTTTGGTAGTTATTTGTAGAAAACAACAATATATATATAAAGGTTGCCTTATCTGATTGGGACATATCTGGCCTTATAGGGGGGCAGATATACCCCTACTTGGCAGACCCAGATATGGATATATAAAAAATTGGGCATATCGGCTTAGATATGCCTTATATAAGCTGGTGTGCTTGATATGGCCACATATGCCCAAATTTTTATATAACCATATCGGTTTTTTTATATAAGTCCGGATATGTTATTTTCATAAGGGTTCCTATAATTCGGACCAATATCTCTCAAAAACTGGCAGGTACACCAAAGAAGCATGAAGGACTCTTTCTGCTCCTATTGTCCGCAATAGTACTATATGTATAACAATTAGTGGCGGTTGTTGATAGAAATAGAACACCGGGTTAAATAAAAAAAAGTGAAACCCGACTTTTTTTTTCGACATGCATACATTGACTATACGCCTTGCAGAGTGCTAAATTCTCCGTCAGAATATGACGCTAGCAAAACATTAAATAATAATAAAATAAATGTATCTTTCAGCTGATATCTATCTCAGCCTGATTTCCTCAAATCAAAATTTGTATTGTGAAAGCCTCTGGCATTTATTATAATAAAATAAGGGCAATATTTGTTTATTTATTGCTGACAGGTTTGCAACATTGAACTATATGCCACATCTGCCCACAACGCAACTTTTTTTTACGAGATATGGTTTAGGTGGACGTAGGCTGACAATTTTTTTTGTATTTCATCTTTTTTTTTCAAGTAATGTCAGGATCTCAAATCTTCGCATCAGCTATTGTCACTACTACTGTCATATTCTGATGAAGTTTCAGCTTTCTGCAATCCGTACGTTTTTATGCGTGTATAAAAACCGGGTTTTTCCTTAATCGGACCAGGTCTTCGCAACTTCAACGCCTATAGGTGACGGGGCGGTAGTTCCAAGAAAGACGAAGAGACGTCGATAGATGTTCCATCCGTCTGCTCGCTGACGCTGATCACTGTGCTTAAATTAATCTAGTTTGCTACAAATGCGAAATGGCCAGGGAAGGAACACACCACAGGTGACAGAGATGTTGACGTACGTTAGAAAAGACAGCATCTTGTTATTTTAGAAGCCGCGGAAACATCTCAGCACTTGTGACACTTTGTTGAAAGCGAGTGCCACTTACAAAAATTATAATTGAGTTTCATTGAGCTTCTTATGTATTCCTATAGAATAAATTGAAACACATTGTTAACTCAACGTCTATTGAGTCTATAGGAATGCAATTAAGTTTTCTCATTAAGAATTCAATAGGTATACTTTTGAATTTACTAGTTAGTAATGGAAATCAGTTTCGCATTAAGAGCTTAATATCTTTTATTTTAAAATTCACTCAATACATTTGCAAATTTCTTTTATCATTAAAATATCAATATGTATTATTTTGAATTTACTCATTAGATGTAGAAATAGGATTGATCATTAAGAGCTCAATATCCATTAATGTGAGCTTGCTCACTGGACACGCATTAAAGTTATCTTACTCAACAAACATTTCTCTGTCTCGAAATTGGAGATTCAAGTGGGTTTTTATTGTTGAGCGGTTTACATCAGTTGATTTGCTCCCTTTGCAGTTGAAAAATCCTAGCAAGGACATAGGCTAGAAAAAATACGAAATGGAATAATGCCATTGTAATCGCAATATTCCAATTAAATGGCGTTATGCATTTTTAATGGCAGAATGACGATGAAATGGCGGTATATCTCAATATTCCATTAAAAAAAAAAACATTTACGAGTGGTTAAAACGCGCAGAACGGTAAAAGTACACTCACCATAGGCGTTTTTTCTGAAATACTTGGTGAAATACTTGGCGATCTTAATGAAAATTGCAGACGTAAAAAATCGCAATCACTGGATTTATAGAAAAATATCGAGAAAAAAATTAAAACCCCTGCGACGTTTATTTTTTTTTTTTGTCTGTCGATTCATTGTTCTTCAAAACATAATTTTCGTGTGTTTCTCCGCAATAAACAGAACAACCATGACACAGCACGAACCGACTTACTATCTGGTTCGTAATCTTATCAAATATCTTAAGGCTGCTTTGGGCATCCGTTTGCGTATCACCGATTGCGTTCAAGGCAACTTAGGTAACAAAGTCTTTGTGCGGAATTTTCCGCATAACCTAAGCAACTCCTACGCGGGTCACAGATTAGACACGACCGCTGCATCAGCAATCGAATGGAACTCCTCTTACAGAGTGAGAAAACGTTTTTTAGCCGAACGTTGCCACAGTAGTCGTGCCAAATTTGTGCGCAGCGACGACACTCTGTAGCTGACACCGAAAGATCAACACAACAAATTTCTTATCTAGGTGTTGCTCTGTTGCGACCTCTTACGACTGCTTACGACTGAACGGTCACTACGGCTACTTAATCACGCACAGCGCGTCACAGGTGGAACGCAAGGAGTCCTAACGGAGTCATATAACTAAAACGCAAACATCTAGAACAGCCTTTAAGCTTCTTGTTTTGCCCGTTTGTTGTTCACGAGATTCGGTGTAATGAAGCAGCCTTTAATTCAGTTGAAATCACATCAATGTTTGAAGGTATCTCCATCATCCCCAACATGTACAGGGTTAACAAACCGATCCAATTTGCTACTTTAGTGCAGTTTAATTATATATATTTTAGAGCGCAGCTCTTAGGCGCCCGTTTCCGGCTTGAGCGGCGTCGGCGTCGCCGTCGCCGTCGGCGTAACCGCGCGGTGCATGATGGGTAAATTTCCCCGCTAAATTTAGCGGCATATTTTCCCCGCTAAATTTAGCGGAAAATTTTCTCCGCTAAATCTAGCGGAAAATTTTACCCGCTAAATCTAGCGAAATATTTCACCCGCTAAATTTAGCGGGGAAAATTTACCGCTAGATTTAGCGGGGAAAATTTTCACCGCTAAATTTAGCGGAAAATTTTCCCCGCTAACTCTAGCGGAAACTTTTCCCCGCTAAATTTAGCGGAAAATTTTCCCCGCTAACTCTAGCGGAAAATTTTCCCCGCTAACTTTAGCGGAAAACTTTCCCCGCTAAATTTAGCGGAAAATTTTCCCACTAAATCTAACGGAAAATTTTCCCCGCTAAATTTAGCGGAAACTTTTCTCCGCCCCCCCCCCTCGAGGTCACGTGACCTCCCACCCCCCGTGCCTTCCCCTCCTCCTCAAGAGCTGCGCTCTAATTCGGCGGGGAGTTGTAAACGGCTTTCATTTTTTTTAGTCGTAATTTTAGTTAAAATAATATGCTTGAAAAAATTCACGCATAAAAGCTAAAGGCGGCAAAATTAAAACACTAAAAAATATCAGCGGTTTACACCATTTCCCGTACTATATTTACCTGTGTTGCTTGAACTTTTCATATCACATATCCCCGAATTGTACTACAATTATGACCTGTGTCTCTAAAGGTACAATTTGTGTAACATGAGTCTACGATGTGTCCAGCCTGAAACAGTTTAAACGAAGGAGGAATTACATTTTCAATGTTTCATTTATTTTCCCATTCATGGGAATAACGTCAGGTGCATGTTATGAGTGTGTTATTTCTTTCGTACTTAATGCTGGAAACCTTAAAAATTTAGATTCTTGCGGATAGAACAACATACAAATTTAGGCACTGAAAATCAAGAGTGCCCAAAGTAACACGCGTTTAATATATAACCCACTACGTTCAACGTTTGTTTGAGTTTCCTTTTGAAAAAAAGAAAAGGAGCTCACTTATTGACTCAGATTAAATTGCCAAGTTTTGTGTACACTTACGATAAATTAATTAGTCACTTTACGAGACAAAAAGACTAACATCAGTAACACGAGTTGAATCGATTCAAAGCGTAACATAATGCAGCTCATGGGAAAAGGAAAACATTGGATAGACAAATAATTTAACGTGGTTCGGAGAGATGAAATGAATCTTTAGAATCAAACGCTCAAACCTTGTTAATGATGCAAATAATACAAAGGTGCAAGCGAGCTGAACAAGAATAACGATAATAGTTCCTGAAAAAGGAGAACAAGGGGGACGAAAGACGAACACAAATCTCCAAACAAGGCTAGGTGACTGGTTAGGTCGCCTAGCTGTAACTCCTGGTTAGCTAAGTTGGTAGAGTGCTCCACTGAAAAAGGAGAGGTCCCTGGTTCGATACCAGGATCAGGCGGCTTTAGTCGGTCGCGCACCAGTCACCTGACTGTGTTTGGAGATTTGTGTTTGTCCTTTGGCTCCCTCCTTTTCCTTCTTCAGTTATTATTATCATTATACCTTGTTATGATGATCGTGTACAAGCGTGTTAACTGTCATTTACTCACTTATTACTTTGCGTCTCATTACTGGGAAATGTTGCTTTCGGGCACACAAATAGAGAGATCATAATGGTGATGACGAGAATAAATAAAAGGGATTTTACAAAACTAAATTGAGAAAGTGGGGCCCGTTCCAGGTTAATGACGTCATTGACCTGAATGTATTTCTGTGTATTGTCGGCCCCAGTTTCTTTCAATGGACATTAGTGAAAATCGCTTATAACTTCTATATAAGATGTTGGTTTGTTTTGAAGATTGAGCATCTGGTTCGGAACTCTCCATTTTGTCGGAGAGTTAGGGTTCGGCTATGAGTAGCTTCTTTTGCCGGCAAGAAAAACACTAATTTTGTTTTCCAGGGGCACCCCCCTCCCCCCGTATTTTATAATAACATTATGTATCTATGTTGAATGTATGTGGCTGAAGGTAAAACGCATTTGTACATAAAATTCTTATTCGGCATGGTCTCTAAAATAACCTCCGCTAAAGATGTGTGAAGCGGGTGTCATTGTGGACAACACCCTTAAAAAGCCCCTAAAAAGAAAAAAAAAATTTTTTTTATTAGTCTAGATGAATGTCCTATCCAGACTGTCAAAAAAAATTTAGTTTTTTTCTTTTTAGGGGCTTTTTAAGGGTGTTGGCCACAATGACACAGGTGACACACGTGACAAACAATGACACACTTGTCAAAAAATAAATTTTACGCGAAAAAAAATAGATCAATATTGACGGCGCGAGACGCGATTTCGTCTGCAGTCACCTCCTTTCACTTTGTTTTCTCTCTCGGCATTTCGAGCGCATGGAGGAGAGGTGGAGCGGCTTCGCCTTCACAAGCGAGAGAGTCATTCCGGAGTGACCAGTGACCTCATGGACTTCGCCCGCAGAATTTGAAATAAATCTCTCACCGCCAATATTGTTTTATTTTTTTTTTTCGCGTAAAATTTATTTTTTGACATTCGTCCGAACCAGACTGTTTAATTTTTTTTATTCTTTTAATGCTTTTTTTCGAAAAAGAGCCGTCCCTTTGCGTACTAGCGTGGCAAAAAGTTTCTGTTAACACAGAATGCCATGCGTTCGGCAGGACAGACTGTGTACACGTGTGGAGATTGGATGGCGCGAATGCCAGCTGGGCGCCATCCACTGCGGTGGCAATGTAAATGCGAATTTCTCAGATCCTGTGGGGTTGTGGACGCAGTAGACGAAGCGCGTGGTAAACGGAGCAATTAAAACACGGCAGCGGCGAGCAGACCTCTGGCTCCGGCTCGCGGCAAAAATAAGACCCAAACACTCGAACGTACCTTAACACCCCTTACCCCTTTGCCGAGTGTGAGCACGTCTATGCTCCGTTTCACATTAACGATGGAGTGCAACAGAACGCTATGAACCATTGGATACAATCCGATGACTTATGTGTGTCACGTGACTTTTGAGAGGGACGCAGCAACGTGCCGGACGCGTAATCCCGTGATGTGTTCACAGCGGTGACTTCGTTGGGATGGCTCTTAGCGTCCGTTGAGGTCCACCATTAGGTGAAACGGAGTATGGTCAAAATAACGTCTGATTTTGTCTTGCTTTCTTTTGGTCTCAACTGCATTATTTTTCCGTGGAAGCCTGAAGCGATCTCGTTTTATGGAGCAGAGCGCCACTGTCTGTCTGAACTCATGAGGTTCTCCTCCCACCTGCAGTAGCACGGATGAACTCGAGAAAGACCTTCATCTGGCTCTGGTCTCAAATCAGTGAAAAGACGAGCACTGCGTAAACCTTTTTCTGCTAAAATGCTTTTCGACTTACGTTCCCGGTTGGGTGACGGAAATGGTTAGGTTCCACCCATATAACACAATTTGTGTTAAAAGGGTATTTGCCTCATTTCACCGTAACATCCTTAACGATAACCTTTTTACGCCCTTCAAAAGTAAAAGGAGTTCCCTGCAACAGCACTCTATGTTACGCTTAAAAAGGGTGCAGAAAGTGTGTACCCAAGCGTGTCAGTCTCTGGACGAGCAGATTGACACACTCGTGATTGTAAATTTTGTAGTGTGTCGCTCAGAGCATCGACACTCTTTTCTCACATTGACCAACACCGCCACGACGGTCATTCATCCGTTTGTGTTACCTGATATCTGTTCACTTTCTAGCGGCTCGTGGCCGCCGCCATTATGGTGCTAGGAGCAGTGCGGGAGCCGTTTCAGACAGCTATCGCTCTTAACAGCGACTTTTAGAGCGGTAGGATAGGCGCTAAAGGATGACTGCGATTGTGGTTGGCTCTCTTGTGAGCTGTTTTAGGAAGCAGAAGGGAAAAAGCACTTCTTGCATCATCCGTCAAAACGGCAACTCTTATTTTGCGCACCGATACGGCTAAAGTGTCGCCACTCTGAAACTTGACCTGTTCAGTGGCTCTAGTAAGAACGCTAATAAAAATGAAAGCCGTTTACAACTCCCTGTAACACCGGATTAGGGCGCAGCTCTTGAGTAGGAGGATGGAAGGGTACTGAGGGATAGGTGACTCCCTGATTTCACGTGAACTCAAGGGGTCACGTGACCTCAGGGGGTAACGCTCATGACCGTCGTGACCCTCGTGAGGGTAACTCTCATAACCCTTGTGACCCTCGTGGGGGTAACCCTCGTGACCCGCGTGACCCTAGTGAGGGTAACTCTTTTGAGGGTAACTAAACCTTGTAACCCTCGTGAGGGTTACGGGGGTTACGAGAGTTACTCTCATGAGGGTTACGAGGGTTACCCTCGTTACCCTCATGAGGGTTACGAGGGTTACTCCCACGAGGGTTACGAGGGTAACCCTCCTGACCCTCGTGAGGGTAACCCTCATAACCCTCGTGAGAGTAACCTTCGTAACCCCCACGAGGGTTACGCGCGGTTACGCCGTCGCCGACGCCGCTCTAGCCGGAAACGGGCGTCTAAGAGCTGCGCTCTAAAAAACAGTAGCATGCCCATCTCCACCCTCCCCCCCCCCCCCCCCCCCACGCCCTCTTCAACCTTTTTCGCCCCGGTTCGCGTAGCTCTAGTCAAAATATTCTAGCATCCAGGGACGTAGGGCTGTATTCATTCGTCGCACACCGGAGACCACAGCGGGGCACAGGTTAGACCCGAGTGCTCCGTCGGCGTTCGGCAGTGACTCGTGCTCAATCGGAGACGTCAACGTAGCGCTCGTGTTCGAGCGGTACCCTTCGCACTCCTCGGGTAGGTAACGCGGAAAAACTCACCACTGCTACGGCTGTCTGCAAAGAGTCTCCGACTGGTATGTTTTTAGCGACCTTATGCCGCCCCTTATATCAAAAGTGGTCCCGAGGTTGCAACAAATGACGTCACAGAAGCCGGAGGGTAAGCTGTCGGACGTCGCGATCCTGGCGGTTGGGATCGTTGCAATGTTGGCGAAAAGAACGAGCGAACGCACAGTGTCGCCCTTGTCGCAGCGTCCCGGCTCCTGGCTGCGAAAGCTACCGTGGGCTTGTCAAGTTGGGAGCGACCTGCAGCGGAACAGGCGTCTGCCACATCCAACACCGTTGCTGGGACACCGTCAGGATCGCGACCGTCGTCAGCTTGACGCTGTTATGACGTCATCAGGCGGATATCGTGGGACAACTTTCTCGGACCCGGTAAACACAAAAGTCGGAGAAACTTTGCATGGCGCCGTTGCTCTACCAACACCACCTATGGATGGCCATGCCTCTGCCAGTCGCGTACGCATTATTCAACAAGATTATTCGATTACCGGTACTCCTACATAAAAATTAAGTGTCGAATTATAATACTTGGCATCTTGGAACGAAAAGTTATTGAAGCATAATAAAAACAAAAACTGTTACTTTTCAATTTTTTTTTTTTAGAATCTTCGCGTCATTATCACATGCGACTTTGAGAAACGAAACTCAAAAAAAGCTTCCAACGTTGAGAAAACAAGTTTAATTCGCAAGTTTTTTTCGGTTTCTAAAATTGGCGGTTTGTGCCGTAATTTTCCAAGTTTGAACCACCGCATTACAAAATGCTCATCTCGATATTTATGGAACCACTTATTTTGCATAACACAAGGTGCTTACCTATTCCGTTAAGCCACAGCTCTGACACTATCTAATTTCGAGTATCTTGCTGGTGCCAAAATGTGCCATAAACCGTATCTATATTGTTTCTTCTATACGAAGGGGTGGTCGTTTTGAACGGTTAATAAAGACGCAGGGGCTACATTAAACATCAAAAGTTACACACACAAAAAAAAGTTTTGTAGAAAAGTTGGACTTTACAGATCCGCCTCAAAACCCTACAAAACACCATGTAAACTACCCAGAATAAGAACTTGACTTCTTTTCCGACAGCTCTATAAGAATTGTATTCTTTTTCGTCTTTCGCAAGATTTAGAAGTTGATAAATTAGAAATATCACCAAACGTTTAATATCAGGACGTGGTTACTAAGAAGCTGTAAACCCGGGCATTGATGGAGGGGGAGGTTCAAATATTAATAACGATTTCAAGGTTTTCTGTTTCTTTCAAAAGTAATAAGATCACTCGTGTGATAACTCCCGAATGAAACTTAAAAAAAAATGTTAATCATTTCATTCTTCGCTGAAAAATCGTGGTTTATCAGATTTTTGTTTTAGATTCTCGATTTTTCGAAGATTGGAGTTTATTTTACAGTGTTTCCCATTAAAAAATAAAAAAAATGTTCAGTTATCATCACCCGTTGTCGTCAAAGAACCCTGACGAATTACGGTAAACGGCAAACCCATTTTGGCGGTAGTTCAAGATTTCAATGGAAACTGAAGTGGCATCTGCCCAGGTAGAGTTTATTTGTAAAACACCGTATTTTTTGCTTCCTATTTTTTCGTTGTAACCTCGAAATTTTGAGTTGCTTGAATAAATAAGGAACTAAAAAAAATTTACTGGCGAGTGCTTTATGGATTTTGTCCGATTTATTCGCAAACACGGAAAGATACATGTAACAGGTACTGTACACACCCTAACCTATGCGCCTATGCCTCTAACCTATGCAGAAGTCTGGCTTGTGCATAGGTTATACATGAGCGCTACGTGAGCGTTCTGCAGAGACTCGTGCAAGCGACGCTCTAATAGGATACACGAGCCCCAGACGAACGGAGCAGCAAATCCAGCACGCAGGTCCTGCTATCTAGATGGCATTTACACAATCTCGTTATCTTTGGAGGGTGCGGTCGTACGCAGCCCTTTGCTCTTGCCTTATCTATGAGCGACAGTCCGCTGTGATGAACGGTGGTGTTATCTTATGGGCGTGATCGAACACCGGATTTAATGGACAAAGTTTGTAGGATATAAAGAAAACAAAAATCCTTGTTTCCTCTCTATTGGCGCCAAGATGTTTCCGTGGCGCCGTCTTTTGGTTTCCGTTTGTGACGTCATGACCAGAATTTTCCTAGCCGGGACGTCATGAGTTGTAATCTTTGATTACTTTTCATCAGTATGTCTACGCTGGTAGCGCAAACTTGATTGTAAAGAAAACTTGATCAGTTGCCCATTAGCTGCTGCTCCCCGGGAGGAGCTGGTACGTCAAAGTTAAATTCTGGAGATGAAGGTTTGGTGTATGCTCGTCAAAATTGTAAAGTGTGCCTTGTTGTCAGTATGTCTTCATGATGGAGTTGTTTCTGTAAAGAAAACCTCGAAAGCTAGGAAGCTCGAAGTTTGGAAAGTTTATCGGTAAAGATGGCGTAACTTTGTGGCGCGCTGCTAGCCCCCCAGCGTGACGACATAAGTGTTTCGAGAGCACCGGGACGCCTTTCTGCTCTCGAACAAGACGTTTGACGGGAACTATCGACTCACAATGGGAGCGACGGGGTATCCTGTGTGAGCAGCCTCGCCCTGACCTGAAACCGGACCGCACGACTGCGCTTGTGATCACCGTTGAACAACAGGTGTTGTGCGCCCTGCGATTCTACGAGGCCGGTGGACTCCAAGGCACGGTGGCCATGGAGCGACGAGCACTTGGCGGTGCATCAAAGTACGGTGTCTCGGGCGCTCCACGCCGTATTCACCGCGATCGTCGAGCACCCGGCGGATCGCTAGATTTGCTTTCCGTCAACGGAGGAGGAGGCCAGAGCGGAGGAGGGCACACAGGCAGTCCGCGCCACCTCCACCGCAGGCAGGCCGTCGTGCTTACGCGCGGAACGCACATGGGCATTTCAAAAATTTTTTCTCATCCACCGGCTCTTTCCAAGCATGACCTTCTACGTTGAGGAGGGCCGTCCTCTACGCGGTGGTCAGCATCGACTCTGTTGCTGCCCGGACCAACACTCGATTTGCGAACTTGTAATCAATAAGCATGTCGAGCTGTCGCTCCGAGCAGCTAGACCCTTGTTTCGTGCGCTTCTCCGCTGTCCGCCAACCTCGAATGTCGTTCCAGATTGAAATAAACGCGAAATATTTATCATAAGATAAGTTATGATATTTATATATTTGGAATGCGGATACCTCTGAATTTAATGTGCACCTTTGTTCTGTTTGTTTTTTTTTACAAAAAACAACAACAACAAAAAACACCGCAGTTGACAAGGCGCGGACTCCCCAGAATTCCCTCTTGGGACATTCTCGATCCTAAACTTCTATAAAGTTCCAAGCCTAAAAGTGCCGTGAACTGTGACGTCATAGTGAAGATGCCTTTCAATGTAGTTGTGTGCTTGTGAAGATCTGGCTACTCCCCCAAGGTCACGTCACGATGAACTTGGTTTGTAGGTTTGACCAGCAAAGACAGACAGTTGTGAGTTACAATTTCTTTGGCAAGTGTAAAATAACAAAGGAAACTCGGAGTCATCGCATCCTTGAACCAACGTCATCACATTTCACACAATTATATCGTGCGGATTTCCGTCGATCAAAGCGACAGCGTCCACAGAAAAGTTTCGGTTGCGCACATCACTAATAGAGCATTCCGAAAATCCCCTTCTCTTCTCGAGTGGGTCGTGACTCGTGAAACGCTATAAGGATACATAACTGGGCAAGTTGGTAAGAGTTCATGTTGAAAAACAGCGTGACTGGGACGAGGACCAAAAAGACAAAGAGAACACAAGACAAGCGCTGACTATCAACTGGTTTGTTAATAGAACATAAGGAAGAAAGACAATGAAATAAAAAAAAACGTGGAGTCAAATGTTCGCGCGCTTGCTGGGCGCCTCGTGGAATATGTCCCCTTCTTTTTTCATCTGATGGTAGAACTTGTTTTCTTCTTTCTTTCCTCAGGGGCTCTTGGTACCCTAAATGTGTGAGCCAACCTTCGGTTACCCTGACCCCCAGCGAGATGAACTTTCTGGATTTAGGTTAAGAAGAGCTTTTTTGGAAAGAAAGAAGAAAACAAGTTCTTCAATTGGATGAAAAAAAAAAAGAAGGAAACATATTCCACGAAGCGCCCAGCAAGCGCGCGAGCATTTGACTCCACGTTTTTTGGTTTAAGTCATTGTCTTTCTTCCTTATGTTCTATTAACAAACCAGTTGATAGTCAGTGCTTGTCTTGTGTTCTCTGCGTCTTTTTGTCCTCGTACCAGTCGCGCTGTTTTTCAACATCGTGGAACGCGTTTTTTTTTTTATGCGCTGTTGCTCTCTTCCGGGGAATATATCGGACGCGGCGCATAAGATCACAGCCCATTGACAAGGCATTTCCGCCTTAGGGACAAGCGCTGAAATACGTATACAATGACTAGAAAAAGCAGATGTCGGTCTGAAACCTAGTCATCATTTAGATTCGAGAAATGTATAAATTGTTTCTAGAAGAAGCTTCCGGGTGGCGGCCATTTTCAGCGCTGTTGTGTATGGCGCGTGCATTGCTCGCTTTCCCAGGCGACGAATATGCCTGTGGAGGGTCGTATATACTAGAATCTAGTAAAAAAAGAAGAACGGAGACCCGTTTTTATGCTGCGGTTCACGGTTTGGGAGACCGAGTGACCGCAATTAGCGTTCTTAACATACTGTACACATAGACGCGCGACTCTCATGACGTCAGGCCACAACGGTGACACGGTCGTCGGGAAAAGGCGCATGCGCAGAAGCTTCTCTTCGCACGAATCTGATTTAGGAGCACGCGCAGTGCCAAACACTTGTCGTGGGCAGACGCCGGGAGGTGGCGTGAAGGCGTCTTGCTTCGTGGATTAGTTGTTCGGCGTTCTTACGAACTAATGTCTCAATCGGATTGGCAGGAGAGCGATAGTGAGATGCTCGAACTGCCCGGCGCTAAGTTAAGCTTCAGTCATTATAGTCGCCGAGACCTTAAGAAACCCCGGGTGTGGCTTATTGACGTCAGGCTTCTGACTTTGTGCTTCGTCCTTCGTCGTTCTTATCGGACTTATGCGTCACTCTTTTTGGCTTCGGAGATATGATAAACTGCTGGAACCTCGCCACACCCAACATTCCTTAAAAAGCCGCTGACACGCAAAAAAAAAATATTTTTTTTTTTCATGCTAGGCGCTGAAATGGCATATCAGGACATTACAAAAATTGTTTTACAAGAGAGTTGCGTAGTTGTTTTATAAAAAATAGAAATACGAAGCCCAATTCAAAGTTCCCGCCAGCGCACTGTGACGTAACAGTGTACCGCAAGGTGTCGGGGCGGTCAGAAGGGAGACATCGCAGGAAGTCACGTGAGTGGTATTCCTCCTCGTGCTTACCGCGAGCGTGTGTAATAGTTTTTAATTGTTTTGTTATTCTCCGCACCTCCACGAGCGATCCAAGCAAACAAGGTTTCTTGTATTTGCTTTTCATAGCTTAATGTTGCTCTAAAGGTAGAAGAAGCGGAGTCAGTGAATGGACCTTTTGTAGAAATACGCGGTGCGCATGCGCGGAGTATTTCATGCGCCTGGGTTCGAGAGTATCTAGTTCCAAACAATCCGCCATCTTGCATTTCTCGCCTTTGAGCGGTTTCGTTGTGTCGACCTCGGGGCGGAAGATTACGCACGATGGGGACAAAGGTGAGCTTGGGGGAGCCGTATCTATAGGTCACATCGCCTCAATTGGTGAACGGGATGTAGCTGACGTTTTGGGTGTGGAACGGGTGGGGGAGGCCTTGGGCGCGCGTTGTTTTCCAGTCACCTAGTCTCGAACCGATTCACGTGTCTAGGTGGCAGCACATATTCGCCAAGAGGTCCAAACTACAATGCCTAGAAGGTGCTGTGTGAGGGACTGTCCCGGCATTTCAGCAACTGAAGAGATCACACTGCATGCATTTCCGAGAGACATACAAGAGATGGACCGGTGGCTGACTGCGGTTCCCGCAGGACCGCAATTAGAATCCGTGGGTAGGCGATGGATATGCTCGATCCACTTTAGTGATGAAGATTACAACCCTAGGCGAAGTTTACCAGTTCGTATTATTTAGATGGCAGGCATCTTCAGCCTGGAGAGTATCAGATGATTCAACGACCTCGGTGTCTGAGCCTTCAGCAATGCGATCGGGCGTGTCGTATGCTTGCAATCCTAATTTCTGCGAGCGTTCTAAGTTTTTTTTTTTTCAAAACTTGATAGCTTGTTTTGCCCCAGTATAGCTCTGTATCATCGGACTGACGGCATGCACTCGTACACTGGGTTGTACTCGCAACGCTTTCATCATTGACCTCCATCACGTCGATCCACTGACTCTTCGTCCTCAACTTTTACTGCACGCAAACTAATCAACGCTGCAGCGATAAAGAGCTAGTGGAACTGAAATTTCGTTTTCTACGATCGCTCGTACGAAGAGCAGAATAAAAAAAAAAATAGTTTCACTCCTCGTGCTCTCCTCGCGGAGAGCACGAGGAGTGAAACTCACGTGACTTCCGGCGAACCCACTTTTAGTGACGTAGATCGATGCCTCCCTTCTGACCGCCCCGACACCTTGCGGTACACTGTTACGTCACAGTGCACTGGACGGAAATTTGAGTTGGGCCTCGTATTTCTATTTTTTATTTAAAAAAAACTACGCAACTCTATAGTGAAACAATATTTTTGTAATGTCTTGATATGCCATTTCAACGCCTAGCATGAAAAAGAAAGTTTTTTTTTTGGCGTGTCAGAGGCCCTTTAAGCTCTCATAAAATGTACCACTGCGGATACCCAAAACCCGTAAAGTCTCTTACCTGTCGCCGCCGGAACCAGACAGTGCCATAGCACGCCAACTACGATGCAGGCAGTTGTAGCCAGACGCCGAGACATGATTGCGGCGCTCTGTCAGAAAACTCAAGAACGAAACGATCTCACCATCAGGTGCCAAAGGCCTTCGACACAACTAAAAGAGATACACCCACCCACTGATCTCCCGCGGAATGAAACAATACGTGGACGACAATAGATCTTTATCGCAGCGAAATTCCTGCAATCACGTTGATTGCTGACCAAAGGACACCGATTTCCGGAGTGATGATGAAATATTGCCCATCCTCCTTACACATAGGCGATATTCCTTTCTTTCATTTGCTGCTTGCTGCATTTCGCGCTTCAGCGTTCGGCGCTTGTCGCGAGAAGACAATAGCGATATCCAAGATAACTAGATAAGGCGTAGGGCACATGTCCTCACGAAGGTGTCCCTCTATGCAATCTCTTTGAGGTACGCATATTGGAGGTCTACAATTATAAAATAGTTAGAGCGCTCATCGTGCTCACCAAACTTCCCCAGAATCGGCGAACGGTGGTTTATCTAATGGAAACGCTATCCTGGCGGAAGCTGAATAATAGCGCTCGGTGGAGCAGTCCGGGAAAGAGCAGAAATTTGGCCTGCGAGGCGATTTACCCCGCTTTTCGCTTCATTTGGTACGAACATCGAATAAAGAGCGATTGAATCGTCCAATCCTTGACTGTTTCGAAAGTCTGCTGTGCATCTTAGTGTGAAAAGGTGGAGATAAGAATCGATTTGTGAGCCGGAATTATTGTTGCAGTGTACACGGTCCAGCGAGCGGCCTCTCCCGCTCAGGCTGCTCCATTGAACGCTACACACCACGGAGCAGTTCTGATGCCGTCAGAATAGCGTTGTCATAAGATTGCTTGATACAGTTCGCGTGTTAAGAATACGTTTGGTTAGCACTCTACTTGCCAACTGCGAGCAGTGGTGCGCCTTCAAAAAAGGGGTTTAATCAAATGTTGGAAACCACGGAATGTATATTTTAAATAAAACGCTCCAGAACATTTGATCCTAATCGTTACTTTAGATACAGGTTTCATGTTATTGTTTTTCAAATTTCTCATGTTCTTATTTGTTCTTGGAAAGCGCTACTATATTGGTAAAAATATGTGCAATATACTATTTTGCTGATCATTACGAGACCTCCGTGATTGCCTCATTGATTAGAATAAGAAAAACTGTGTGTCCTATGCGACACCTTTCTGACTGCCGTTCGCAGAATGAGTATTTGATTCTTAAAACAATCGTTTCTAACTCCTAAAAAACGGCTACAGTGTTATTATATAAACGTTTTCTGACAATCTACCGCCTCACGAAAGAGTTGAAGTCAAGGAATACACACCCATTCCATCGTCATTTGTCTGACACAAAAATCAAAGGAAGATCCACTGGTGCCTTTTTATGGAATGCGTTTGCATAACCCTGGACACGCCACACACGTCCGTTTTAGGGAAATGCTAACGCTGAATTCTTACCTTTTCTCTTTTGCCTTTCTCTTTTGTTTCCTCTAACTTTTGCGGCCTTTTCTGGCCTCGTTTTTGGGATTAGAAGGGGGACATGTGTTGCGTTTTTTCACCCTTTTTCTGTAGTCTGCCAGTCAGAGTACGTCGACGCCCTTGGATACGGAGTTCGTGCAATGTAATCCGGGACATATTTATGATATTTTTGTTAAAATTATGTATGAAAGCCATGCTCTTCGGAGGATGATGCAGCTATATATGAACGCCGTAACATATTTTTTCCGCTGAGATATAAAATAGAGAAGCTCGAGGCGTGGAACTTGAGACGTTTTCACGATGCTACTTTGCACAGTCGTCATTTTCTCATCGAAGCTCTCACGTCACCATTTTAATACATTTTACAGAAGACATAACACATACAAAAAAATGGAAATATTAATAAAATATTTTTATGCAAACAAAATGATCAAACATTGCATAAAAACGCGTTTTAGAGAGATATTCGCAATTTGGTTTTGCAAATAAATCGTATTTTACAATACCTCACAAAACATGACAAAATGCGCGTATCTAAATATTCTTCACGAACATATATATATATATAATATGCCCACCCTTAATTGTCTTCTTGTTATTAAAGCGGAAATGCAGCTGATTTCTCGAAACGTGGCAAGAGTGGGCGTGGATACTTAAAAAAAAACTCCATCTTTTATTTTTTTTAAAGTCCCCTTGGCATTTTGCAGTCACTTGAACTAACTAGTGTTGGCAAAACATTGATGTAACATATGACCTCCAAACGGGAAAAGCTACGACAAACCTTCACTCGGAGCGAGGCGACGTCTTCGTCATAGCGGCTTTGCCGCACAGCACCAAACATTTTGAGCGTTAGTTATGGCATGTTTTTTTTGAGTATAACTGACGCAAAACGAGACTTTGAGCTGGAATACCATTAATTAGCTACAATTCACAAAACAAAAATGGCCCCACTCTGCAAATTCGCTAACTTTGCATACATAAGCTTAAAACTCTCAGTTGCGCAAGTGGCCATGTATACATCTGGCCTCTAAGCATATGATGACTCCCATGGATGAGATGCCTGGATTCCTCTCAATGGTTTTACGGTGGTCCACTCTGCTTGCTTTACCGCACGAAACTCACGAACCCGTTCCGCAGACAGGTGGACCATGAGACAGTTTGCTACTTTTTCACGTGGCACTTCCACAAAGTCTTTAGCGGTGACAATCGTTAAGTAGAGCGAAGATCTCAAGTCGGTGAGCGTTGCGTGGTGTTTAAGGGCACCATCTACTCCATCACAAGCGCGTTTTTCGTGTCCAGTGACTGAAAAGATCCATCTTGCAGAAGAGTACGGCTTCCGAGACAGTCCGTGCAATTGGAAGCGATTCTTGAAACGCGCCGCCGCTCCGTCGGGTACAAAAATTATTTCAGAAACGACTGGGTAATGTTCATCAACATACTCTTTTATGGCCTCTATGGCTAGAAGAGCGTGTGCTGTGCCATGTGTCGCGTCATCGCTGAAAACGGCAAAGCTTTACGTGCCTTGCGTAGACGTGACCACACATGTGAAGAGAGACACGAGTTTTTTTCCAATGAAATCTCTTCACTTCGGTAGGGAAGATTACTGCCCAATTTTACGCAAAAGCGAAGTGGAACATCACTTCCTTGGTTGGTAAGGCGGTTTTTGTGTCCCGTATCAGGCTTCGTTGAAGGCCATGGATGTAAGAATGCCTCTTATACTTTTCACTCCATGACTCCGATTCCCGCAGAAAGGCGGAATTGTCCATGACTTTTTTGACGAGTTCGCAGCCGTACCATAACTCAAAACAGATCTCTTCGTCTTCATGAAGAGGGCGCTACTGTAGTAAGATACTGTGCATTTTTGGGCACTTTTCGCAACGGCGCAGGAAGCAATCATTCCGTGGAGCGCTGCGGAGGCAGATGCGCTTGACGTCGTCTTCAGTAAATGTCTTCTTCGAGGCATTTGTTATTGCCATTAAAAGCAACTTAAAATTTACGCTATCTATGCGTGCGCACACTTCGTGCTCAAGACTTTTTTTTACCCATTTTGGTCTTAGGGAAAAAAATATGGAGATGCCCGGTTCTCGATGGGGATGGGCCTTCCTAAACAGCTGGTAAGCTTCCTTTATAAAGCGGGTCATAAACCTTTTTTCGACTTTGGGATTGTTGTCGTTGATCGTGGCTGTGACGACGTCCTTTTTTGGGGGGGTTTGTACAGAGCATGCGAGGTCGTCGCGTGTGTAGTACTCAAGTGCGACCCTCACGTTTTCGGAATTTGCCTTCTTACCCATGTAGGGACCAGCGGTTGTACATAACCACCTTTGCGCATCAGTTTTCTTGTTTGATCAATCATGATGGCAGTCGCTTCCGGCCCCGGACGCAATATTTCTTTCTTCGAGATGATTGGTGGCAGAAGCGTGTACAATCCTTTGCGTTCCTGGTGGGAACTGCATGCCTTCAGCGTTCGCAGAACGCGTCAGACCACTCCGTGCAGTGCTCACAGCTGTCTTCGCCGGTTTTTACGTCATAAACGCTTGACAGCTTTCTTCTAATCGAAGAACTCACTTGAGCTTGTTTTTTCATCAAATACGCTTCACGCCTTTTTTGTAAATGTTTTACATAGTTTTAATGGGGTTACCGTCGGACTAGCAGCACACAAGTCTTGACTCACTTCAGCCAGAATTTCATCAGAGTCCGGGAAAGAAGAGTTTGGTGTACTCACGTTGTGAGGAGAAGCAATCTCATTCTTGAGGTGTTTGTAGCAATTCTGGCATAAAAGGTCAGATTCGCTCACTGTTCGTGGAGCCAGACGCTTTTCCAACCGCACTTTGTTGAGTGCGGTTGGAAAAGCCGGATGTATACATTTCTGATAAAATAAAATTTAGAAAGCAACGGTTCCAAAGAGGACCCAATACAAACACCCTGTTTTTTGTGCAAAAACGTTCCTATAAACCTCAACTGTTGTTGATCTAAGACAAAGTTCCAGCAAACACATAAAGCTTCCAACATCAATGTCACAAGCTGCTTGGAAACTAACCAGGTTATCATCTAACAACTGACGCACCCGACTGAGGAGTACAGACCTGCCCAAAGCATAATAAAGATATTTAATATCTAGGGAGGCCAAGGAACACGATCTGAAATGGAACGCATCCACGAGACCAATCAACTCTTCCGAATTCCGAAGGGACAGGACATTACCAACTGGGAGCGCTTTAAGGCACGTTTGCAGGAAATTGTACAAGGAACGCTGCCAAGTTCTGTTCTCATTGATGACAAAACTTCTAATTTTCTTCTTTCTTTTCTTCTTTATCTTTGTTTATAACGAAATTGTACCAAACCGCTTGTTTGGGAGCTAGTGGTTTGTTTTGAACAATGAGACACCGCCGTTCTTGTGGGTCTAGTGTAGATGTATTCACTGATCGGTCAAGACTGCAGTTGTGCACGCGTTTTCTGTCCAGTGTGATGATTTCTTCTAATTTTCTTTTTTCTATTCATCTTTATCTCAATTTATAACGAAATTGTATCAAACCCTTGTTTGGGAGCTAATGGTTTGTTTTGGACGATGAGTCACACTCGTTCTTCTGGGTCTTGTGTTGATCTATTCACTAATCGGTCAAGACTGCTGTCGTGCACGCGTTTTGTGTCCAGTGTGTAGATTTCTTCTAATTTTTGTGCTTTATTTTCTTCTTTATCTTTGTTTATAACGAAATTGAACCAAACCGTTGTTTGGGAACCAATGGTTTGCTTTGGACGATGAGTCACCGCCGTTCTTGTGGGTCTAGTGTTGATGTATTCTCTAATCGGTCCAGACTGCAGTCGTGCACGCGTTTTCTGTCCAGTGTGTTGATTTCTTCTAATTTTATTTTTTTCTTTTCTTCTTTATCTCAATTTATAACGAAATTGTATCAAACCGTTGTTTGGGAGCTAATGGTTTGTTTTGGACGATGAGTCACACTCGTTCTTCTGGGTCTTGTGTTGATGTATTAACTAATCGGTCAACACTGCTGTCGTGCACGCGTTTTCTGTCCAGTGTGTTGATTTCTTCTAATTTTTGTGCTTTATTTTCTTCTTTATCTTTGTTTATAACGAAATTGAACCAAACCGTTGTTTGGGAACCAATGGTTTGCTTTGGACGATGAGTCACCGCCGTTCTTGTGGGTCTAGTGTTGATGTATTCACTAATCGGTCCAGACTGCAGTCGTGCACGCGTTTTCTGTCCAGTGTGTTGATTTCTTCTAATTTTCTTCTCTTTTTTTTTCTTTTTTATCTTTGTTTATAACGAAATTGAACCAAACCGTTGTTTGGGAGCTAATGATTTGTTTTGGACGATGAGTCAACGCCGTTCTTGTGGGTCTAGTGTTGATGGAATTCACTGATCGGTCCAGACTGCAGTCGTGCACGCGTTTTCTGTCCAGTGTGTTGATTTCTTCTAATTTTCTTCTTTTTTTTTATCTTTGTTTATAACGAAATTGTACCAAACCGTTGTTTGGGAGCTAATGGTTTGTTTTGAACAGTGAGACACCGCCGTTCTTGTGGGTCTAGTGCTGATGGATTCACTGACCGGTCAAGACTGCAGTCGAGCACGCGTTTTCTGTCCAGTGTGTTGATTTTTTCTAATTTTCTTCTTTTTTTTTTCTTCTTTATCTTTGTTTATAACGAAAATTACCAAACCGTTGTTTGGAAGCTAATGGTTTGTTTTGGACGATGAATTACCACCATTTTCGTTGGTCTAGTAGTTATGTATTCACCGGATGCTTAAGACTGCAGACGCGCACGTGTTCGTTTGCTTGATACCTTCAAATGTGGCACATGCTGATGACCTGGGGTGCTATGTTGCGCTTTTTGGACTCCCAGGAGACTTGGAAGAGGGAAGTGACGTCAACGACTAGAGAAACGCAGATTGGATGTTGACAGAAGAAAACAAAATCAACATCCAATCTGCATTTGCTGCGTTGTTGACGTCACTTCCCTCTCCCTAGTCTCCTGGGAGTCCAAAAAGCGCAACATAGCCCCCCAGGGGATTTGAAGAGAAGACAGAAGACTGTGTCTAGTTAAATCCTTGTTGTGCTGGTTTTGAGACGGTGTTGTTCTATCCTTTTAGCTCATTGTGTCTGGGTTTTTCAACTATGATTCTTCACCAGCTCGCCTGCGTCTTTACCCTAATGTTTTTAAAGCCAGATAATAAATTTGTTCGTTTGATTTTCTCTTTTTGTTTTACCACAGTATTATATGCACTCGGTCGTAGCTGCTGAATGGTAGGCCGGAGCCTCGTCAAGCTGCATTTCTGCAGCTTTTTCTCCGGTCTCCCATTCACCACATGTATTTATGGTGAAAAATGAAGTTCGCATCGTATCGCATCGTATATATAAAAAGGCTTTTGTACAGCGCATTTACTTTTTGCTCGTCAATATTTGGGTATATATACCCTTTTGCTGTTTACAAACATGAACGGCCGCTTGCGTCCCAAACGACTCCCGGTCGCACCGTCTTTGCTAGACTGTTGAGCATGCTTATGTCACCAGAGCTAGAAAACATGAATGCTACACGAGCAACAAAGTTGGTGATTTAACGAAGGCCTTCGGCTGTACAATATTACATCTTGGAGGAGGCAAGTTGACTTACAAGTATACTCGAAACATTTTAACAGATCTTGCACTCCTTCATTCTTTTGGCGTTCACCCTGGAGAATTGGTGATTAAATGTTTCATCTACATTTCAAGCAGCGGTGTTAAGGTGGCCTTTGTTTATTTTTTATTTTTGTAAAGCGGAAGTTTTCTGAGATGTTAAAGACTGGAGCACCACCTGGTGGCGTTTGCCATAAAAAGGGTCTATAGTGCAGTTGGCAATTGTTGCAGGTGATACCCGAGCTTCGCTGTCGTGCGATATTGAATTGAATTCTAGTTCTCGGGTACAGCGAAAGGAGCTACTGGATGGAACACCATGCGTCTAATGGCCAAATTAAAACATATCGAAGTAAATCAGGCATCGGCCTATTCCCGACTGAATGTCTTGTGCAACCGAATGAAATCAGTAGAATCGAAAGTCGATAAACTTGACAATATTCACAATGTGCTCTAAGAGTATAAGAAAAAAATGTGATGCACAACTTCCACATATGCAAGATTTGTCATCCCGGGTAGAAACTCATAAATGCCGTAACCACCGCAATATCCTAATTTTTATGTGGATACCCTAAATCAAATCTAAAAGAAACTGTCACTGCCTGTGAAGAACTTGGATACGAATCTGTGCCACACCGGCTTAGGAGTAGATAAGATTCTTATCCAAAAGACATACCGGCTAGGGAAGCAATCTACTGGTCTTAACCGACCACACTTTGTAAGCTTTGTTCTTTGAAAGATAAAAAAGATGTTTATGGCTTAGAAAATAAAATGTACAAATCTAAGCATCTCGGAAGACATCTCGGAATCTATTCGTGCTGTAAGAAAGCAACTGTAGGAATATGCGACGGATCACCGTCGTCCGGATAGCAGGATTGTGCTGAAACATGATCGTTAACTTTTAGACGGTGTCAAATTCACATGGGCTGATGAAGCACAGCAGGTGACTCAGCACTGACTGCCTAATAAACGAAAAAAGTCCAATAAGCATAACTCTTGTCAACTGTAGAAGCATAAAAAATTATCTCGATAAGCTAAGGCTGCTTGTAAACATGACTCAGTCATAGTTTGTGATGAGAACGGAGTCTTGACTTAACGACAATGTTCTTGATCGAAAGGTCTTCCCCGATAATTACTCGTGCTATAGTAAATATAAAAATTCTCCGGAGGAGGTGTATTTATTCTTGTTAGTGAAAGCAATGTTTCCAAACAAATGTAGATTGAAACTGAAAACGGTGAACGGCTGGCCGTCGGTGCTTTTTGCAGACCACCAGGTTTACAGCCGAGTGTCCTAAGATAATTATCTGAAGTTGTCTTTGTTATTGGATGCGCTTAAATTATAATTGGAGGTGGTCTGCAATCACAGGTCTGACGTAGGAGGAGAACTATACACCAAATCTTTCAGTCTTACTAACCTATGTCCACTTTAGCATGCACGTTTGTGAACTAACGCGAAACAAAGAAACAGGTCACTTTATATATTTGCCTTTATCCAACACGCCAGACAGCATCTCAAACACGCATTGCCATTCCTGGCATCAGCTACCATAAAGTAGTGGTGGCAGATGTTAACCTAGCAAATTCCAAATACGGTCGATGAAAATCCCGGAAGGTGTTTCATTTAACAAAGCTGACTATAATACTATGTCAAGTGCAGGCTACTCGTATTTTAAAATCTTCGAAATGTTGGCTAAGGAACTAAATATTGAGTATCTGTGGCGTCTTTTTTAGGAATAAAGCAACCGATTTAACTAAAAGCTTTGTTTCTACTGCTATGCTTACTCCCACAAGCAGACTTGTACACGTTACTGAAAAATAGTAAGGAATTACATTTACAATTACTCAAGGCTAAATTGTAATTTATTACAATTACAATTACCTTCACATAAAAGTAACTGACCGTTACCCCAAAAAGTAATCCGTTACCTTCGTGGCGTTACTTTCAACATTATTGTCCTCAAGTAAGAAAAAAAGGGAAGAGGGTTATTTAAGTTCTTATTGTTGCAACCTGTTCCATTTAATGACCTTGAGTATTTTGAGCAACAACTGACTCTCGAAAGTCTTGTCAGACATTTTGCGTTATTTCTTACTCAATATGTCGACTGCTACGCTGAACACCCTTTGAACTGAGGCACTGGATGGGAGTTCCATATTGTTCCTCACGAATGCTTCATGCTCTGCAATGAGCTTTTTCAGCGAAGCAATGGAAGTACTATTTACCTCGAGGATAGAGCAAAGCTTCTTCGTTGCAGCTGTTGCCGCGAAGCTGTGGAAGTCATCATACATCTAGCCAAAACTAGAATAAGTATTGATTTATGTCCATCTTACTATACCGACATATATTGCCAGACAATAGCAAAACATATAGTTGTAACATTAAGGTTATAATTAAATAATAAATAAGGTTTGGCTCGATATTCCTCTTCCTTTGGTTCTGAACAGGTCGAGCCTCGGTTGAGGCGTTGGTGAATAAAAAAAAAAGTTTCCAGTATATAAATATAAGTAATAAATAAAAGGACACTCATAACAACAATTAATTAGAACGTCGGTTAAAACAAGGAAATGTAAACGCACGTTTGCCGTGTGTACCTTTCTTGGTGCCGTTCAAAAACGCACGGAGCACGAACCGACTGCAGTTTACTCCGGTGTTCTCCAGGTAGACGTCCGCTGATGCCACGGGCAGCGATGGGCAGAGAACTAAGTAAGCCGCGCTATGGCCCCACTCACGAGTTTCACTCTCTCCTCAAGCCCAGAATATCAAGTCTACGTCAGCCACCATTATGTTTTATTTCTAAAGAATATCTGCTTGAGATAGGATGCGTCCTGCTGGTGTAAAAACAGGAAGAAGAAGAAGAAGGAAGGACTATTACCATTTTCCAAGTGCTCGCAAAAAAGCTGACTCACAAAAAGGGTGACTGAGATGGAGATAACCTGGCTGGAATTCACAAATAAAGTGGGCCAACCCTAGAAGTTGGACTACAAAAAAGTAAGTAGCTTTTAAAACAGGGTAAAATAATGTGCAAGAAACAGAAAAAAATACATCCTGGTTTATAAGAGAAGATGATAAGTGTGCAGCAACGAACAAGGATGCTTGTGGCAATAACACCTTCACATATTATCACATCTCTTTTAGTGGATTTTAGGGTAGACGGAGCGTTGTCTCGTGTTGTGACATTATGAAAATGGTCGTAGTCACTATAACCGAGAAGGACATTGTTAATTCTTGTCTGTGCACTCACCACCTCGAGGTTATCGAAGAGGCACACAATCACTTGGTGTCCTCCTCTCCCCGTCTTCGATCGCAAAGAAAAACCAAAGGGACTAAAAAAGCGGATGTAACTTGCCCCCCCCCCCCCCCTCTTTTTTTTTTTGTAGAAATGTTTATTTGGATTTTTTGGCATTGTTGTTAGCGTCTAAAAAAATAGATTCAGGGGCTTGGTGTTGCAAACAAAGGCTTTGCGGAACTGAAGAGTGCCAAGCCTCCCTTAGCGCTGGTCAATTCGCGCGATAGTGTCACTGCGCTCGACTTTACCGAAATCAAAACAACCCTTTCTTTAGAAAAGGGGGGGGGGGGGGGGGGGGGGGGGTTGGCCCTGAAAAAAAAATGTAACGGATTACAAGGAATCCGTTACGTAAAAAATGTAAGGGAATTACTTTAAAATTACTCCAGGAAATATGTATTTCGTTACTTGTAACGGATTACGTACAAGTCTGCCCACAAGTACACGTGGCAAACATTTTTTTTTTTTTTTTTATCTCGGCAGCTCCGAAAGCCTTTTAAAAAGAAGCGAAGGGCGTTGCTAATGTATAGCGCTCAACTTGCAGCCGATCTTGCCAAGGTACGCAAACTAACTGTATACGTGAATAATAGTCTTTAAGCAGCCAAACAATTATATTGTGAAACATTTGAAGAGAGGGTGAAGATTGACTCAAAGGAATAATTCTAGAGCTATGTGCGGAACATTGGCAAAAGTAATATCTCCGTTCCGCCGCTTAAACAGAATGACAGTGTTGTGCAAAGTGATACTAATAAGGCCCAGCTTTTGAACTCATTTTTTAATACTCCGTGTTAAGCCCGTCTGACCAGAGGGATGTTTCTTTCAATGCGGCGTTTGATACTAATCAGATGCCGTTGATTACGCTCGAAGTAGAAGGTACAAGGAAGCTCTTAATGAAATGGATGTAAACAAGGACACAGGCCCCGATGACATTCCTTCCTGTATTGCGAAGTCATGCTCCGGTGTAATATGTGTGTATTTTTATGTACTTGTTGCGAAATCTTTCAAGGAATGATCAACTAAAAATTTCAGTGTCTGTAATAAGCGGCGCACTCTATTTTTATGAGTAAGCAGCCCCTTGTGTTCGCGAGCACACGCAACAAAATTGACGTCATCATATCCCCCTTTCACGCTTAATAAGCTCGAATATGGGATATGATGATGTCAATTTTCTTGCGTGCGCTTACGCACACCGGCGGCTGCTGACTCATCGAAAGATTGTGCACCGCTTATTATAGACACTGAAATGTTCGGTTCATCATCCCTTTAAGCACCGCATCATTACCGCTTCTTTGGAAGCTTGGTCGTGGGTTCCGATACACAAGGGAGGTCCAAGGAATCTAGTCACAAATTACTGTCCCATTTCACTAACTATTATCTTGTTTAAGGTGATTGAGCACATTTTGTACACGGGCATAATTCATCACGTAACTTCTTCGGAAATGCTGCATCCGTCCCTGCATGGCTTTCACCAAGGTTATTCGTGTGTGACACAGTCAACGTTATTAGATAACTCGGTTACGGAACTGCTCCTAGACGCTGCATTGAAGAGCAATACCCACCCTCGCTCACCACGACTCTCCTCCTGTCGTTCGACGCGCCGGACGGCTGATTTGGTAACTGCAGTGTATTATATGGAATAGGTATCTTTAAAAGCGCAGCGTCTAGATGGCGCTTCTCCGTACTCTATGCAACACTCAGTTTGTAAACGAAAATTTAGATGGCGCTTCGAACGACGGGAGGCGGACTGAAGTGAGTAAGGGGGTACACCCTTCCACGGGAGTTCCACAACTGAGGTAATCTGGTAACGTTGGACACAGTTAACAGAGTTTGTACATAAACTGGGTGAGGCTCTTGATGGCCGTAATAGTGTTGACTGCATTTTCATCGACTTCAGCAAAGCCTTTGATGTTCTCTTTCTCAACGTTTAATAGCAAAACTTCACGATTCTAAAATTCATAAAAAGGTGGTATATTGGATACACAAATATTTGTTTCTCCATAAACATTACGTTGCGCTAAATGGTTGCCATTCCGAATGCGCTGACGTGACATTATGAGTTCCGCAAGGATCTGCACTTGGGCCGCTATTATTTATGTTCCATTTGAAGAATATCAACAATGCTGTGTCATCTTTAATGCGCCTCTTTGCGGTCGATTGTGTTGTTTATAAAAAAATACTAGAGTGATGACATCGACCTTTTACAGGCAGATATAAATGCTATTGCTGATTGGTGCAAACTGTGTGAAATGAGTAATAATCTTTAAAAAAGACTGTTTATATTCTGTTTTCTGGACCTCTTCTACCATCCCTCGGTGCCTACACAATTAATGGAGAACGCGTCATTGTCGCCTTTAAATAAATATATAGACATATTTTTTTAAATACAAATATCTTCGGATATTTTTAACCTCGCCAACAAGTTGGGATAAACACGTTGATTATAATATTTCGTAAACCTCACGAGTGCTTTGCTTTTTCACTCATAATTATAATAGTAATATAAAACCAATAAAATAAGTGGTTTAAAAAAAAAAAACTTTTCTGGAGGAAACTGTTAGCCACGGCAGTCAGGGAGTGCAAGAAACATACTAATTAGGTAAATAACTGAGAAAACTTACTAACTTGCTTTTAATTAGTGAAAACAAAGATATATAGTTGAATTAGACACTGGTGGGAATAGTAAAAAAAGGTGAAAGCACAAAATCTATTAATTTACAAATGCAGTCTATTACGACGTCTCAAATAATAAAAAAACACTCAATGTGGACGCGGCTTTAGGTTTAGGTTTTCTATGGATTACAACTTCGTAGCAACGGTAAATTCAACCCCCCCTCAATCCCCCCCCCCCCCCCCGTAGACAATGTGTGAAGCTGCCGCTTTATGTCCTTCGTGGTTTTCAGTGAAATATGGACAATGCGTTACGCGTATCGGCCACCGAGGAACCGCTGCTGGAAAGATACGCTCCGATAAGATATCGAAACCTAGAAACGCGTCAAAAAGGAGCTTTTTTTTTGGAACGCCATTAAATGCTGCACCTGCTCTATATCTTTCCAAAATAAGTTAATTTAGCTGGTTTTGATGATGACCAACCGGTTTCTAATTAGAACCGCGTGTTTATCTTGACGAGTTTGAGTGAACTTTAAACGGTAAAACGAGGCCTGGAGCGGAACGCGGCTTGCTGCAGGCCGGAGGGGCCTACGGATTCTACTGCCTGCAGTGCAAATGGAACCACCCGGTCACCGCCATCTTGCCTGTTTTCTACATTGGTCCTCAAGTGATGCCGAGATGGCTGCGTTCACTGATTGGCCAAGCGCGGTGATGCGAGTCGCGTTGAACATTGAACCGCAACAATTGTGCTGTAGGAGCTGACTAATCGGAAATCGCCGCGCGCCACGTCTACCTAGGCAGACGATAAAAAAAATAGGGCCTGCGGTGCACGTACTTCACAAGATCTGACCAGATATTGGCACAGATATGGCGAAATCGGCCGTATGTCGTGCACCATAGCAGTGCTTGTAAATCGCATGGATAATTTTCGGATAAATGTTTGAATCCTCGTTGCGATAGACCATTGGACTGTTTAGTGCTCCTACAACAAGGTATTCGAGTCTTGTAGAGGATCTGCGAGTGGAAGCCGAGACAAAATGCGTGAGAGGTTTAGGTGGTTTCGTGTGCCTGACGCAAGGCTCGAGGATACTTTGATGGCAAGCACTCCGTAGACGTCTGTAAGGAGTTGTCAGGTACAACTAATTAAAAAATCTGCACTGTCGACTCTCCGGCCACAGCTGGAGAAAGTTGACCGAAGCCTCTTTTATGAATCAAATTTCTCCCAAAAAGGGCATCCTTCCTTGCGTTGGAGCTAAACGATCCCACCGGAAACCGCTCCTTAACTCTTTCTAGGTTATGTGTGTTTGTCGGGATACCAGCAACAACTACAGATTTTGCACCGTGTTGCCTTTGAAAAACAGGGCGTCCACAGTTGCGCCAGCAAACGCCAAATGCTGCTGATGCAAGGTATAGTGGGCTCACATTATTTTTTGCCTTGTGGTCGAGTACATAATTGTCTCATGCTTTTGAGAGAATACCATACTGAGATGTAACTCTCTTTCTGTTTGCTACATTTGACATGATAGGGAGAGGTCGTGCCAACACACGGACGGCTGTCCACCGAAATTCCTCAAGCTGACTGAACATTTTCTCAAGTGTTGCTCATCTTTGACCGCCATGCAGCAAGCGTTTGAATAAGTTGGAGGCATCGTTGTATTCACTTGGGAGTCGTGCCGCTGGCGCAAAGTATTGTCAGCTTGGCAGCATGCCTCTCGCAGTTCAGCTAGGCCTTCTGTTGGTGCCCCTCACATCGCAGTACTCTATTTCACAGATGTTCTACTCACTGTCAGAATATTTCTCTCTGCCGAGTTTACTTTTCTTAAGTTACTCATCAACACTAGTTTTAACATGCAATCAAATTACAGTGCCATGATCCGTTTGTTGTCAGACCAATCTCACTTAAGAATTCACCAGGACATTCACAATCTAGTTTCACTACAAAGAGGAGCAAGTTGGCCATAATTAGACGCTACTAAATGTGCCAATTTTTAAATCCGTCCTTTTTTGTCAGCCTTGTACATTTTAGAGTATTTGAGTATTTTACTGCCGCGAACATTCTTTCTTACGTTGCCACCTCTTAGGACTATAGAGCTAATAAAACTACATCTCATGTTCTCCACCGGCGTTTCTAGCTATTGAGTAACTGAATTGTTGGTTAACTTGACTTTGAATTCCACAACTCCCAGTTGAACTGATTGTGCTCTATATTAGGTTTGTCCAGGTTAAATGTCAACAGTGCGTCATCAACAAACAAATAGGTAGAAGCTTATATACGTCGTATCAGTCAAAAACTCAACAAATACATGCGCTACGTCACGTCGAGCATTGCCATTGAGTGGAAGTATGTGTAATGCAAGGTTTAATCTGTACCTGATAAGTGCAACATGATGATAATATTTGATCACAGGATTACCGCCCTATGTTTCCTCATGCTCGTTGGATTATATCCACAAATTAAAAATTTTATAAGTGAATTTAGTTGAATATTCAGTACGTGTTTTTGCAATCTCTAACGTCCTCTAACGGAAAGTTAAATTGTTTTTAACCACCCCACTTCAGTAGCTTTTTTAATTCTTCTTTGAAACATTCCGTATATGTGGCCGGCATGTCTGTATAACTATCTATTATTTCATCGCTTAAAAAAATAGAGGAGTAGAGAACAGCCATAGAGGAAACCATTGGCATAACATGGCCGTGAAACGAAATTTTCTACATCACCGAAAGAGGCAAATTCTAGGAACTAACTGACAACGAGCGCTAGCTGCGTTTGCGTTCGGCTCGGAATCGCGTTCTCGTTGATTGATGACGAGCCTTAATGTTTCTGAAGCTTCGAAGCTTCAGATCGAAGCTTCGTCCTCAGACCAAAAAAGATCCGTCAAGCCTCGTATCACGTGGCAGCACTCGTGTCAATTCCGTTTACCGTTTTGGGTGACGTCAAGAGTGTACATCACTTGCAACGAACGTATAGAATTAAGAGTGGCCTCGCAAGAACTCCTCATCATTTTGCTATCTGCACCATGTCACTTATTCACTGACAGCTTATTGCACGTGGTGCGGGTTCGAGTCCCGAACAATTCATTAGGGAGTTTTAGAGAACTGATTTCACACGCAAGATACGGTATACGGTGGGCCCTCTGGTACGAACTGCTCAAATGCGAGTCATGTGCGGTAGCACATGCGCAATTCGTACCGGATGGCCCATCGTACCGTATCGTTTATTCAAAAACGGTTCCCTAGAACTTTCTAGTATCGTTACGCTGCCGATGCTATTGCGACATTGAAGAATATTAACGCCGAAGTATGAATTCCTGAGCAAAAAGTTTTAACATTCAACCGCGCCCCGTGTTTCTTCAGATGTCAGTTTTAGTGAGTACACACAGAATTGGGCCTTACGGCCACCATTGTCACTGGGGACTTATTTCGGCCGTGGTGAAAGCGAAAGCATTCTTGGCCGCTGATTGGACGTGACGTCACACCTTCCGCGTAATGATCAACCAATGAGACATTTTGACCCGTTCGCAAGTTCAAAAGCAGAACACATTTTGGTGAGTACGTCTGACCAACTGCCAAACAGCGAGAAGGGTTTTGCAGCCTCTAGGTGCACGTCCTTAGCACTCATTTATCCACCGGTCGAGGTCAGCTTTTGCACGGCAGCAGAACACCTTGATGTTTGCGAAAGAGGCGCGAGTTGTCGATGGCTTCCAGCGTGAAAAGCAGATGTTGAGGATTTCGGCCCACATCCGATCTCATTCCGCCGCGGCGCCCGGTTCGCAGCAGAAAACCAACTTTATTTACGGTCCGTTAGAAGTCGACGTAAGATGTTCCCTTGTTTTATATTTGTCTGCTCATTGACCCAGCAAGGGTTTACGTCACAATATGGCGCTGTGCTTAAAAAAAAAAAAAAACGTTGCTGTGGTCGTTGTTATTGACAAATGCATGGGGGCTGCAGATGAGAATAGAATTTGTCTGATTGTTTTTGTAATCATTGTGTCTTTTCAACATCTAATCATGAAGACATTTTATATCGTCTCAGTGCCATTAACCGGAAGATAAAAGCGCGTAATAATATGTTTCACAACTGGCTCTGCCTTGCCAGTATTCGACCCAATGACTTCGCTGGTTGAGTGGTTCTTTCTGAGGGAGGGCACGACTGCGTAAAGTTAAGTTGGTGACGAACGACGAAAACTTCAATTCTCGGGGTCAACCTTTTGTCGGAGTATGAAAGCGAAGAGGGCTCGCGCCACCTGTGCACAGCTTTGATCGAAAATCGAGGTTTGCGAGTTCGCGAACGCCTGCCCATGGAGGCTTCCGGAATGGTTGAGGAGGGTGAAAACACTGTGAAGCTTATTCGCGTACAACGACGACGTGAAGTGTATAAACGTCAAAGCGCAGCTCATCATGCGTTTCGAGGAGTTCTGACGGTAAAAAAAAAAAAAAGGTTCTTCAGTGCGCATTTGCGTGAACATACAAAGTGTTCGTACCATATATATGACTTGTTTTTATACACCTCTTTCGCATTCGGGTATTATTTAAAACGGCAAAGTCAGCAGGGCATTTTCTCAGTGTGATGGGTAAGAGCAGGTATCAAGCACACACAGAAATTTCGAGCCTGAAAAAAAAAGTATGCGGTCTCGAACTGATCGTGTTAGAGCTGAAAGAATTTATCCTTCGTTACGATCCCTATTGAAAATATTTCTAAAGGGCCCGTCAGCCTTGAAGGATTATGGGACCGCACAGGCCTTCAAAACCCCTTCAAAAATACCCTACAGAAAAACCCTTCAGGGATACCCCATAGAAAAACCCTTTAGCCCCACAGCCCTTCAACCCTTTAGACGCCCAAATGACTGAACCATACACAAAAATGCAGTTCAAAACATTGAAAATTTATTGCAGACATTTAGTTTTACATGCATATTATAACTCAAAAAGGCGATAAAAAGCAACGTTTGTTCAAACCCGGCGCAAGGAGCGGTAGACGAAAGAGATATCAAATAGGGACAACTGACTTCTTTATCACAAAGAAAAATATCTTTCAAAGTACTCACGAGTCACAATGCCGCTGGGTATATTCCTGATGTACGGTAGTTAAGCTAATAAAACCGAGCAAGTGCACCTCACGGACACATACACAGTCTCAGTAAGCACGTTTAGCGAAAACCACGAACTCGCAAGCAGCACTCGCCGCCGGTGCGAAATCCTGAGCACAGTCACGGTTTCGTCCATGATGACGTCGCGCCGGCGTCTTCGGCGTATTTTTCGCTCGCTGGATGCTTCTGAGGTCGAACGAACGAAGAGGCGCAAAGAACAAGTCCGAACAGCGGCCGTCATCCACCGTCTCAGGACCCACTTTGCCATAATCCCGGTGCGCAGGCACAACATGCGGTGGGACGCTGACCCCGCCTGCCAGGCTTTGCAGCGAGTAAGCCGACACCGGCCACCATCTCCTTGAATGAGCTAAATACGATGGCGCTCGAGCGGTGCTGAAGGCGGCCAACGCCGAACTGGAGTTCACCTGCGTAACCAAGGAAGAAACTGCACGGATCAAAACAGATCAAGGGGCGAGCTCTCAAAGCCATGCTCACCTTTCTGGAGGAAGCAGGTCCGTTCCAGATATCCACAGCGGTAGGAAGCAAACCACCCACGAGTAGAAAGAAAATGGCTATAGCGGCATCCTGGCTTCCTCACACCACCCTCTCCCGCCGGCCGCTGGCCAGGCACCAGGCAGCCCTGCACCTCCTCCCCATCGCCGGGCGGGGAGAGGCGCTGTTTGGCTTGTTTTTAGATGCGGAGCATCTCTTGCTCGGGTCTATGCAAGCTGCGCGCGTTCCCCATCACGTGTCCGGGGCGGGGTCTGAGCGTGTTTCCCCGGAGGAGGGAAAGGAGGAAAGTTTTCGGCGCGCGGGTCGCAGCGCCAGGCCAGGCCTTTCTTGTGGGGTGAGCTTTCCCCGCAACTCCGCGGCCGTCGTCTGCTATAAAAAAAATAGCATTTATAGCATTTCCCGACCGCTCGCGTCCGTTGCAGCCTAGATCTCGCCGGCCAGCCCGGTCTCGACGAGGAAACGTGCAAGCGCTGTTAGGGCATTTTGCGCCGCCTTACCGTGCGGTCTGATTAGACTTTCAACGTTACTCGTGCTACATCAGTTCACCGCTGTTGACTCCACTCGCCTCAAAACGCCGCTCGGCTAACACTACTCGGCCGGCGCCTCGTCAATTCTCCACATGGGGCGGTCGCCCTCAGTGGCCTCCTTGGCGACCGAACAGCCGGGCAGTGACAGACAGGTCCAGGAGCCCACTCGTATTTGATAGAAGAGCAGTAATAAAAATAGGACCGTACACACATACGATCGGCATTCTCCAAATACTGTAAACGACTAAAGTTTCGCGAGGACCTAATTTTCGCGAATTTTGCGAATCGCTTACATTTCGCGAAAAATACGTCCCGCGAACAATCCGGGCAATATGTGAACGCTACGGAAGCCACACTCAATTCGCGAAAATGAGAACCCGCGAATAATTTCAAATTCTCAGCTTCGGCCCGATTCGCGAAAACTTGAGCCCGCGAAATTAAGTCGTTTACAGTACTTATTTTTTCCCCGTCGCGTACAATAAGCAGCTATGTTCTAATTCTCCGAAATGTGTTTTTTCCACCTAAGCCGTTGCCCACAGACATCTCAAGAAGCCTGAAGGTTTTCCCGACCCCATTAGAAAAGTTCTTGGCAGGCTTTCAGACATTTCAAGGCATTGTAAAGGGCACTTCAGACATTCCAGGAGAGCCTCTGACGGGGCTAGCGAACCCACCAGGAAATATTGGTGCCCCCTTCAAACATCTCAGAAATTCCTGAAGTCCCCTTCACACCCTTTAAAAAACTCCTGAAGTCCCATCAGAGCGATTTTCAATAGGGATGCACGTCAACTCCAAAATCAAAAAGAGGGTTTTACGCTGCTTTGACATCATTTCATAACCAACTATGCTTCTCTCGCCGTAATTCTAGCAGATCTTTACACTTGTCATTATTTTAGTCAGAGTGTAATCCGCTATAGCATGCAAGTACAATTCGTTTTTTATAAACCTGAGTCTTTCTTAGAGCTGCCATATTCCCAATAAATGTAAGCGCAAAATCATATCATTATGCTAACGTTTGAAACTGCTGCAGGCGACATATATCACGCATTACGCATGTGTTCACAGTCTGCAGTCGGCATCTTGAAACGTCTGAAATACCGGAAGTTGACGTCTAAAATATTTCTAAGACAGCCAATTCTCAACAATTTTTTGTCGTGGTAAGTGCGAAATCTAGGCTCCCTTTATATGCAAATTCTTTAAAGACGTTTAATTTCCATTTGTGATTTTTGAACGATGGTTCTTACGGGGCGAAATTCAGTCTAATGTATTCGTCCGCTGCAACTCTCCTAGCAACGATTTGTTTGGAGCAGTGATGTCACACTTACGGGGACCAGGGACGCTTTGTAGCAGGCAAACCATGTTCTGCGCTTGAGCAGACGTGCCGTCTACGAACTCTTTGCTCGCACCGCGAGAGTATAATGTGGAGCGCAAGTTCGTCTGCTTCCTATGGCAGTGGTTGTGGTGATGTCGGAACACCGAGCGTTCAATTGCTCTGATTGAAGAATAGTGGTTAGACCTCGAAGCGTGCTGCCTTGATGTGTAGACCTCGAGGCAGCTTGCTTGGAGGTCTACCCGCTATCCTTCAATCAGAGCCAATCAGAGCTCGGCGTTCTGACGTCACCCCAACCCTTGTAAAAGAAGCACACGAACTTGCACTTCCCATTAGACCTCGCTCACGCTCTCGTAATTGGCAAAACCGGACCCCGGCAGAGTAAGAGGCGCTGTCCGCGGCTGATTCTGTTTACCCGACTTGCGACGTGTTTCGTTCTTTGATGTTTTTTTTTTTTTTTAAATAATCTGCAAAGCGATGACAAAATGCTCGGGACGCTCCATGCCTTGCGCTTCTGAACGTCCCTGACTGCACTTACCTGGGGGACTGCTACATTACCACGTTTGAAAGCACACTCAAATTTCCCTATGTATTGGATGGACGCGTAACGCCGGCGAAGAGCTGCCGGAACACACATGGAGTAAGCAGTAGGCGGAGCATTGCGAAAGAGTAAATAAAAACATGAAAAGTCTAGGACGTACGCGTTTTATTCCTGATACGCCTGTTGTGACGTGAAATCGATTTTCTGGGTCCAGTTATTTGTTATCGAATCATGCATCTTGGAACTGAGGCGTCCCCGTGCAATTGATCGTATAGCAGCACTTTGGGTAGGGCCCTGTGCCTTTGAAGATTGGACAGTTGAAAGAATTTGACATTAGACTGCACCTTTGGAAAAAATAAATAAAAGGCAATTGACTTTAAACTTGTGAAAATACGCAACATCAATAGCAAACAAAATATGGACACATCTCAGCCATATCCTATAATGTCATGCTAAAGGTTTATATAAAGAAAATTTAAAAGCTTAGTAGTTTCATCAGAGGACATCATATTTCCAAGTGTTTTAATACACTCTCTCTTACCTTAGGGACGCATTACTCGCATAATACACGCCAGATATCGTCGGTGTGGTGCGCCATATGTTTAATAAAAAAGCATCGCTAATTGAAAAAAAAAATATATATTAAAGGCGGCTGGGTAAAAAAAAAATCGCCATTCACGTGCCTGTTGTCAGGAAAAGTATGGTCAGACAACTATGGCCAAACAATAAGTTGGCCTTACGTTCTCTATTGACTAAATTTATATAATATCCAATATGCTATTTCATATGGTATTATGAGATATAGGGTATATGGGTGCATGTGGAATTTTCAAATAGGGCAGCATCCCGAATAATCATTATTGTATAAATTTTTTTTCTTCTATATTACAGGTAAGCTTACCGATGGTTTTGATAAAGCAAAGTGCATTACAAGCGATTGAACAAAAACGCCTGTACAATATTGTGAATCACAACAAGTGACTTTGGAATGGATCCCCAACGCTCATACAAGGCGTAGATTTACCACGAAAAAAAATAACCACGAAAGCATTCTAAAAAGTGTAAAAACACTTGTGATTGCGCATAAATAAACCGATGAGATTCCAAAATTTACCTCGAAATCCTCTTATGTTTTACTTGACGATAATACTTGTACAACTAATGATATCCTGTACTAATTGCTAGCCGTAAATCCGTACCTAGTCCGGGCAACAAGATAATAACTGGATGACACCAAATGTTGGTAGAGCAAACTATGTGTCCGAATTATAAATTTGATCTTGCCTTTGAGACTAATTAAAGTACAAGATGATGAAATATTACCGCCCTAAATGTATGCCTAGGTAGCACAGTTTTTCAGCCACAACTTGTTTTTTGCTTAGAAATATAGGACCTTAAAAGCCTGATGAAGTAAACACTAAAAAATACCTGCGCGTCTACTTACCCGCAAAACACTCAAACAGCCAATCTCTGTGATCTACGAAATCAGCTGAGCGAATGATAAGGCGGAACATCCGTTTGGACCTAAAAATGAAGTCTGCGCTGTGGCATTACGCAGTGCAAAGCGTCATGCTTGCATTGCGTAATGCAACAGCGCAGACTTAATTTTAAGGTATAAACAGATGCTTCGCCTCATCATTCGCTGAGCTGATTTCCAAGATCAGAGAGATTGGCTGTTTGAGTGTTTTGCGGGTAAGTAGACGCGCAGGCATTTTTTAGAGTGAAGGCAGAGCAAAATTTGTCCTTAGTTCGAGATAAGGGACATCTTGACGCTTTTATCTGCTAGACAAGTACCAAAGTGAGGCTTCACTCCTGGCAGCTGGGTTGTCGTCTTGAATTTTTTGCCCAAATCACCTAATGAAAGCGTTGGCTTGACTTCCGGTGTTTTTTTTTTTTTTTCATTTGGCAACTTTAGGCCTAAATTGCCAAAACAAGTGCCACATTTAGGCTTTACTTCTGGTACATCGGTTTAAAAGTTACATTTTTTTCCTCACCTTTGGTACTTTGGAAATTACACTGCGAGCCAGAGAAAACTCATAGAAATACCGAAGTAAAGCACACTGGCCCTAAGTAACGCCTTGGGGCAAAACCGCGGTAGACACAGGTAAGGACCTTTAAATTGTCAAGTTCGTGCAAAGTTGGTCGTTTCTCAGGCATGCCACCAGGGGTATTTTCGACTACTCTCGGTTATTTTTACTCACCCAAGAGTGCTAATTGTTCCTAATTGAACGTTGCAGTAAAAAGTCTGACAGGGCTCCTCAAGGTTTAGAGATGCACCGTCAGCAAACAGGTGGTTTCCGTACTTGCATTTGCCTGTTGATAAATGTTCACATTCGATTATGAAGTGTCTGCCCAAACACCTACTTTTGTTTCGCACCTATCATGTTGTGTTTGTAAGTATTTGTAATTCAAAATGTCCCAAACTTGACGTGACAAAATCTGCAACATGTGGTTTGAGTGTGCCTAGGACACGCAAGAGCAAGGAATGATCTTCGGAAAGCAACCTAAAAAAAGTCACCTTTTCCCAAAAGAACCTCAAGAGAACGGGTAGAAGGTATGTTAGGCCACCCTTGGATTCTTTGAAGCCAGGCCACAGACATCTCTTCTTTTTTTTCGTTTTTTTTTTTCTTTTTTACCGAGATAGATGTTATACGCGCCCACAGTGGCATTTCTTGTCTTGACGATAATAGGCTTAGGGGCACGTCAGCTCTTAGAAAAATTTGGTTTTTCTCAATTATATTTTGATCCAGGTAATATCATTTTCACAAACTTTCGCTTTATATCCCAACCGCTAGCGTCACCTTCTAATGTTTTTTTTTTTTTTTTCAGTTTTGTTTGCAATTCAAAGTTTGTTTACCCGGGCTGAAAAACACGGTTCTCTTTTTTCGGGAACTCCCTGTACATCGTTTTTAAGTCCAGACGCTGCCAAGGCTACAAGCTGATGGGACCAACGAGACAGCTTGAAAAGTGCAGCCTTATGTTGTCCATCATGTTTATGTACGTGTGATATCATCGCTGGTCCAATCATGTAGTACATGGAAGGTTTAGTGACTTCCGCTTTTGACACTGTTCGATCGGTTCCATTAGCTCGTAGCGTAGACTGTGTCTGGACTTCAGCTTAAGCGAAGTTTATAGGTGCTTGTTGAGTTAGCGACGGCTATTTTATATATTTCTGAGCAAAATGTCGTGTTATGAGGCAGCGACTAAGAAAATTGATATTTGGGACACGTGACCCGTATCAGCAAAACTTCGAACACGTTTCTCTTTCCGCGTGCTGTAAACTGATAAAGTGTAGGTTGTCTCTGTTATTTGATAGTTAGATGCCTGTATCGGCGGCTTGCGTGACTTAGAGGAAGCGCTACTCTAGCTATCATCACCATCGTTTGCAACGTGCCGGGTAGGACAGACTGGGAGTACGCGCAAACGTGGGATTCCTTGGCTCGTCAGCTCGCATCATCGGCTGTTTGGGTAACGCGCGACAAAGCCTGCTTCACGCGCTGTGTTTTTTTTAGCGAAGTGATATTTGCAGTGGAACAGTATAAAAAAATTTTAATTACTATTTAAGCCAATTTAAACATTTCAGGAACAGATTAGTTTCTATGTTGAGAAAAAGGAAGAACATTACTCAATTAAGATTAGGCAAGCGGATGGAACCATTAAAATAATTTGGGACATAGTCAATGATGCTATTGGCCTTCGAGCAAATGAACTTGTATTACCTGAGTTAATCGAACAAAACACGGTAAACACTTTTAATGATTATTTTACTAATATAGGGTCTCTCCTAGCAGCTCAGTTACCGTACGTACCTGATCCCCAGCAGTCATTCGCACCAATTAGAAATAGCTTTGTAATGCAAAAAAATGAAGTTAATGAAGTGATATCAGTAGTTGGGAATCTTAGAATAAGTAAAGCCGTAGGACTAGATACAATTCCTCTTAAGCTATTAAACGATAGTATTGATATTTTAGGTATTCATCTTTTACATCTGTTTAATCACACGTTAGAGAGTGGAATATATCCTAACGAGCTGAAGATGGCTAAAGTAGTTCCTATTTTTAAAGATGGAGATTCTTCTGCACCATCCAGCTATAGACCAATTTCAGTTTTAAGTATAATTAACACAGTTTTTGAAAAACAAAATAATATGCAAACGTATAAAAGACTTCATAACTAAATACTCAATATTTTGCCAAAATCAGCACGGATTTAGACCAAATAGATCCACGTCCTCAGCTGTTTTTGTTCTAACTCAACATCTCAACAGGGCTCTCCATGAAAGTAAAATTGCCGTTGTTTTATATTTAGATATACAAAACGCATTTGACACAGTTAATCATAGTATCTTGCTTTATAAACTCCATCAGTATGGCTTTCGGGGGAAAAACATGGGAGCTGTTTAATAGCTATCTCTCTAACCGTAAACAGTGAGTAGTAATAAGTGATTTTATCTCTACCTCCCAAACGGTGTAAACTGGTGCACCACAGGGCTTAGTTCTTGGGCCCATGCTTCCTTCTCTTTACGTAAATGATTTTCCTTGTTTTTTAAAATACTCAGAACCATTAATGTACGCCGCAATACGGCACTGATTTTTGTTGGGCATACGATAGGCGAATTGCAGGATAATTCAATGAGGAATTGACTCCGGTACTGACATGGTTCACGAGTAATTAACTTACAATTAACCTAAACAACTTTAAGTATACAGTGTTTCACTCCAAGAAAAAGGCGATTGATTACGACGAGATAGTTATACAATTAGATAATACGAAATTACAACAGGTTACTTGTTATAAATATTTACGTGTTCTGTTTGATTCTGATATGCACTGGAAAAGCCAAATTAAGCACATGTGTTCAAAAACTGCGTATGGTTGTCATACATCATTAAAGGCGCGCGAACGTTTTGATTTTTCTATTTTGCGCATGCTCTATTTTGCATTCGTGCACAGTCAGCTGGTTTATTGCGTTGAATCCTGGTGTAATACTTACGCTACATAATTAGATCCGGTAACTCGCTTGCTAAAACGGGCGATACGATTTATAGCATTTTCAAGAAACACTAACCCTAGTAGACCTCTTTTCCAATCGCTAAACGTGTTGCCATTCGGTTGTATTTACAAATTAAAAATAGCTCGAATATTTCGTAAAATCATAGTCTAATGAACCCCTTTTTTTGAACTTATTGCGATCTCCCAGAAGACAAACAATGGCTGCAGCGAATTATATGTCTAATTTACCGCCATGCTATAATGCATATGAACAAAGGCTGATTGAATTTTATGGTGATCTACTTTGGAATGAAATACCTATTAATATAAAGTTAGAAAATAATATTCTGCCCTTCTTAAAAAAAAAAAAAAATTTATGATTATGAAATGCAGTAACACTAATTACTTTATAGAACGTGATTTCTTTTGCTTTTTTTTTTTGCGCATTGCATGCGTCTATTGTATTCTGCCGCTTTTTGAACCTATATTACGTTTGGACCCCACACTAGCCTTAAGGGCTATGGGTCCAAACAGTTTTTGTGTGTTTTGAAAACAAATTTGGCAATAAAGCACTGAATGAATTAATGAATAAATGAAACCCTGGCACGCGTGGTCGTGCCAACAAACTCTTTAGGCGAGGACAGGTCGAGGCGTTGGGAGGAATGGTGTGCTATTTTATACCCCAGTACAAAATGCTCAATAATGAAAACATAATATCCAGTGCTTTTCCTTACTACAAAACCTACCACGGCAGATAGGGTGTATTGTTTATTATGATTCGTACAGAATAAAACAAAAAAAGAATAAACATAAAAATAAAAACAGGGAAGCGATATTCGTAAACCTCTCGCGTGTGGAGTAATCACTTCACTGAAAGCGACTCTATGCATCCTGTTGGTTTCAATGTGTTCTCTGAGTTACGGTCTTTTATTAGTTTCAATTTGATTCTTTTTTTTTTTAATTTTCGAAATCAGTAAAGAAACATTTTCTCAAAATAACTGACAGGAAGAAGCAGTGTCTGGCTTTCGAAGTTGTTTCGATTAAATACATGCTTTTTCACCCTGTCGACGCGAACCTTGCGCGATCCGCCACAATCGAGATGTGTTAATTCTAGTAATTCGGTGACATTTCAGCGTCCCTAAAAATGAGGTACAAATGTGCTTTACGTGTCTACCTTATGTGTCTGTAATCTTGCGGACACAAATGCACATAATGCATGATGCTCTTCTAATTGAGCGATTTTATATTTGTAAACAATTCTTAGTTTAAATAGGATAGAACAAATGAATCAATCGCCTTAATTCGCCGGGCCATGTTCGACAATTTAAGAATTTATGAAAATGTCTGCTTTTCTTTAAGCAAAGGTCGTAATGCGACAAAACGTTTTAGGAGGAGCTAAGCGTCAGTTGCTGTCGAGCAAATGCTCGTCAGCAAAAAGTCACACTTTTTTAATGAAGCGTCGGTATCGGTAAGTTCAATGTAACTGAAACAAGAGTGTGGCGCTTTGCCATACAACTGTGCGCGCGTGCACAGCTAAAAAGACAACCTGCGATTTACTCTGTTGAATGCAAAACCTTTTCCTAAAGCAACCTCCACAGATTCGAAAAATAAAACTCAAGAATCAGAGAGGCTGTAAATAGCCCAGACGCACGGGACGAAAGCTCTAATGTTGAGCTCCCGGCTTGTTTTTGAACATTTTAAAGTGTTTTTTTTTAATATATAAATTACCTTCGAGGCGCTTCATATTCATTAGAAAAATCACCCGCAAATACTTCATACGGATTATCGAAAAAAGAATAGACAGTTTTACTCGGCATAGATTCGAAAGAACACAGCAACTCTGTGCTTTGACATAGCGCGTCGTCCGCTCGCATCCCACCAGCCCCGTCAGAAGAGGGTGCCCGCGAGGTGGCGCCACCAAAATATCTAGTCACCAATACACCGACTCAACTCTCTGTGACGTCAGGAAACTGCGGCGGTGATGCTTTCGGTACTGCGCATCCGGAGACACCTTTGAATTTTTTTTCCGTTTGCGCTCAGTGGACACACCTGGAGTGGGCAAGCCGGAACTTGTGTGTAAACAACGTGTTGGTTTATGCTGCAAACCTTGTGAAGAGTGCGATACCCGTGACCAACGTTACTAAAACACTCAGTTTGAAAACTCACCCGTGAAACCTGGGGCGCTGGCGTCCACCGAGACCGAGTTAGATAAGATAACAGCGCCACCCTTTAGCGAGTGACTGAATGTTCCCAGAATACCGAAACCCTAAAGCTCGAAGTGCCAATTTGGCGGCTCAATATTTTTTTTTTTATTGTTTTTTTGTCTTACTGTGGTCACTATAAGTTTTTAGAAAACATGTTTCTGTGAAAAACAAACGGAAAAAACTCGTTTTGTAGGAACCTATATTGGGGATTAGTACAAAATGACAGGCACGAGATGTTATTTCTTTTAATCTTTTCTTTACAAGGTTTTCAGGCACAGTTATTATTGTTTGTATGCAACCATGTCTCACCGGTGATTTCAGGTAGAGCGTCCCGACCTGGGCGCGTCCTATCTTCGGTAGTATTTCGCGGCGCGTCCGCTTGAAAGACGGGTTGGGATTCCTGAAACCCTTTCCACCGTATATGTTTCGGCATCAAAAATGGCCTAATAAAGCCGCCAAAGTAGAACCGTCACAGCAGACGCTATGGAAGGCGTCCCTAACCGTTGTCATAACCGATACAGCCGTGCAGTTCCTCGAGTGGCCGATGCTGGAGAAATGACAGTCGTTGCGATCGGCGTTAGCTCGGTTCTGGTGTAGGCATCGGTGCCACATTTTCAGAGCAGCCTCTATGGCAGTTTCACAAGTGAGCTGTTCTAGTAACGTTGCCCTAGACTATGTTCTGATCTTTATTGTAATAGGCTGGATCGTGGATTGGGAGCCCAACGGTGGAACCACCGGCGGCCATTGCTTGACACCAGGCAACACAGCAAGTCTACGGGAAAACACACACTAAAATAGGAATATTCAACCTTGCACGCGGTGCTCGAAGGTGAGTATTTTATTATGTGCTGCGATAATTTTATTTGGTATTTGGAGATCGAACCAGCATTTTTCAAGCGTTCGAACGCCGATATAAAAAAAAAATGAAAGGCGTTTACAAATCTCTGTAATGCGAAACTAGAGCGCAACTACCGAGGCGGAGAAGGGGAGGGTACGGAGGGGAGGGTATGCCCCTTCTCCTCCACCGCACCCTACCCTCGTGCTCTCCCCCTCTGGCTACCCTCCTCCTCTCCCCTCCTCCTCCCTCCTTCTCCTTCTCCTCCTTCCCTCCTGCTCCTTCTTTCCTCCTTCTCTCCTCCTGCCGCTGAATTCGTTCATGTGTGATGTCACACGAAGTCGTGACGTAATTTCCCCCGCTAAATTTTGCAAGGTAACTAATTGGTGTTGAGGTCACGTGACGTCAATTTTCCCGCCAGAATTGGCGGGAAAATGTCTTCACTAAACTAAGTTGGAAACTTTCCCGCTAAATTTAGCGGAAATATCTCACACCAGCCTTAGAAGCGTTCCAGGCGCCACACCATCACACACAAAAAAAAAAGATTGGCAGCGATCTTGAAAAAAATGTTTGTGTCCAAATTTACTTCCGCTGTTAGACGCAATTAAGTGGAGGTCACGGTCAGCTCTAAGCAGAGCCCAGAGATTAGTGGCCCCGCCCATTACTACCGGATTGGCTTGGCTGCCCGGTCAAACACTTTAACAAGCCTAGTGGCTCCTTTCCGAGACATCCGGTGCGCCTAGTCTGATGTCTGACACCGGCTGCTGGTCGTGCGAGCAAACGCGAGGCAGCGGGGTCATTCTATGCCAAGGGAGGCGCGGCAAGTTTTTTTTTATGTCTGGGATATGTACGAACAAATTGATTTGTATAAATTTTTCTCTGAACTAAAACAAAAAGAATATGACAAAAATGTCTTTTTAATTTTTATTGATAACATGCTATAAATATCAGGACTTTGCATAAAACCCGTTTAGTTAAGAAAAAACGATGTGATGAAACGATTGCGTACCACACAAACTTAAGTTGGCGCCTAATTACCTGATAACAGCTCCTATCTTATAGTAAAATACAAGCGTTGAAAGATTCCATTTTAGTTCACACAGGAGCTCGAAAACGAAGAGGTTTATGAGATTTCTTCATTTCGTTTTGACTAAACTTCGAGTTGAGTGTTATCTACAATACGTTTCTTGTTTGTTCTCATAGAACTGATAAGTGGATTGCATTGCGTTAAACTTTCAAACACCTCGTTTTTATGCGTTTTAACTGAGCCACAAAATCTCCAGTTTATGCTGAAACAGCCTTTTTGAGAGCCAGAACTTCACCCCATCTGTTCAACGTAGTGTCAAAGGCGCCAGTTAGAGCGAGCCGGAGCTGTGAGCTATATGCGCGCGCTGAGCGCACGGGCTCGGACCGGGCAAAGAGAGCGCGAGGCAGACCTGCTTGAATCGAGCTATCTAACGGTCGTCTGGTGGATCGTTCCTGCCTGCCCGTCGTTCCGCGGTCAAGGCGACCTTCAACAAACCTCCTGGATAACCGTGTCAATTGACCATTCAACATGTTATGTAGAAACAACGGCGCTCTCCACTGCTACAGCCCCAAACGTTGCTGCGTTTTTCTTAACCAGATACTTCTACGTCACAGAGCCCCCCGCATCCTAATAAGTGATCGCTGAACTTCCTTCATGTATTCAACAATAGAGGCTTTACTTAACGCCTCCAATATATCACATCGCACAACAACGGCCTATCATTCTCAGACAAACGGACTAACTGATAGGCTTCATCACACTTTAGCTGACATGATATCAATGTACAGGGTGTCACAAAAGAAAATTTACACGGTCTTTTTTACCGCAAAAATAAACTAGGCATCTCCGAACGCTCATTCTCCGCCCAAAGGTAGAGCTAGAGGTCGCAACCAGATGCCAAAGTTTCAGCCCGATCCGATAACTTAATCAAAAGTTATAAGTGATTTTCTGAAAATTTCAATGGGAAAATGGCGTCCGACGGAATTTTCTAACACATGGGGTTCTATGGAGCCAGAAACCGAAAACGGGCAAAAATGGGCTCCATTTTCCCATTGAAATTTTCAGAAATTCACTTATAACTTTTGAATAAGTTATCGGATCTTGCTGAAACTTTGGCATCTGGTTGTGACCTCTAGCTCTACCTTTGGGCTGAAAATGAGCGTTCGGCGATACCTAGTTTATTTTTGCGGTAAAAAAGACCGTGTAAATTTTCTTTCGTGACACCCTGTACATTCTCTATTCGAAAGTCACACCAACTCACAACGACATTGTGCACGGCAGTCGACTTAAGCCGTACATTGCAAAATGAGGCGGCCAGGATGACCTTTCTTTGGAAGGGAGGCATATGTCAGAGGCGCCAGTTAGAGCGAGCCGGAACCGTGAGCTGTATGAGTGATCTGAGCGCAAGGGCTCGGACCGGGCAGAGAGAGCGCGAGACAGACCAGCTTGAATCGAGCTATCTAACGGTCACACATGATTAAATCAGCGAACGACGTTGGGAAACTGTTGAAGAAAACAGAAGACAGGAAAGACGCTGAAACTCACAACTCAATGTATATTCGAAAGAGAAGAAGAAAGAAAATGACACAGAAAACACAGGCACGTGCAAATGGCTAGCGAACTCCGGAGCGCGCTCCGGGGCGCGAGGCTATTAGCCCCGAGAGCGAACACAAGCGTCGCTGTGGTCGGCCTTCCACGATTGGCCGAACGCTGACTATGACGTAGGAAAGGGGATTTATCATTGGCAAAATAAGAGGAATGAAAGAACTTTAATTTTGACGGTGTTGGCAGTGTTCCTTTGAGAGTGCAGTGATTTCAAGCTTCCACCATGCTATTTACAAACACCATCGAACTTGTTGTTTGCAAGGTAATGACGTCACAAGGGGGAACCATAGGAGGGCGCCACCAAAACTTCTCGCCGCTAATAGCTGTAGACATTCAACGCTTTAAAAAGGATATTTCTTTTTGTGATAAAACCAATGATGGCTGACTCACACAGCGCTCCCCCAAACCTTGTATAATAAACGCCTCATAAATTTCTCTGGTAAGTTTTTCCCGAAATCTACCTATAATATTAGTATTAGCCAATATTGAACTACATGAACAGTGTCCCCTGATTTACTCATGTGTAACCAGTACCAACTAGCCCAGCTTACCACCCTTCCACAGTTTATATCTAACGGTCGTCTGGAGGATCGTTCTTGTCTTCTCGTCGTTCTCCGGTCAAGGCGACCTTCAAAAAACCTCCTGACAATGTAAAAAATTATAGAAATATTTATTTTTTTTGCTGAAATATTTTTTTTTTTAAAGATGAGTCTCTCCAGCCATGCATCGAGGCGCCCGATTCGCAGGCGACGAACGTTGGCGTTCGCCAACAAGGCGTCAAAGGAGTGGGGACGCCGCCTCAAGCACTTCGACACTCTCCTGTAAACACGTTTTATTCGCTTTATGTGGAAGTTATCTGAACTTCCATGCTTCCGTATACTCTTTGCTTTACCTTACGTAATAATAATGGCGTCCTAATTTTACTCTACTTCTGCTCAGCTAACTGCCGACGAGCGCAGGTCTGCATCGTCTGCTTCCGTAAAAAAAGTGTTTTTACGGAAGCGTTTTTTCGTAAAAAAGTGTCATATGTGTTCTTTAATAATTTTTTTTTCATTACAGTGTCCCTTACAAAGACCCCTGAAAAGAAAAAAAAAATTAAACATCCTGTTGGGACACGCGTGTCAAAAATTAATTTTACGCGAAAGAAAAAAGATTAGAGCAATATTGACCGCGCGAGTCGCGATTTCGTCGGCAGTCACCTCTTTTCCTCTTGTTTTCTCTCTCGGCATTTCGGGCGTGGGAAGGAGAGGTGGATCAAGATGGTCATTCCGGAATGATCCGTGACATCATGCACATTGCAAGCAGAATTTCAAATAAATCTCTTGCCGTCAATACTGTTGTAATTTTTTTTTTTCGCGTAAAATGTATTTTTTGATACGGGTGTCCCAACCAGACTTGTTCTTTTTTTTTTTTCGCGTAAAATGTTTTTTTGATAAGCGTGTCCCAACTAGACTGTTTAAAACGAGCATTTTCTTTTTTTCTTTTCAGGGGCTCTGTAAGGAGCGATAGCTTAAATGTTTTTGGAGGACAATAAACAGACGTTTTGGGGAGCGAGAAAGAACAGATATTTTCTGTCAATTTCTCCGTTAAATTTATCTTTAGGTCACGCGATGCCCATTCAACCACTAAATTTAGCGGGGAAACTGAATTGACGTTGAGATCATGTCACGTCAACTTACATGCGAAATGTAGAGGCGCAAATCAACTTCATGCATGAGTAGACGTCAGCTCACGTGGCACGTATTTCTCTGCTAAATTTAGCGGGGTGATGATTTTTCGATTCAAGCTTTATTTTTCCAGGTATACACTGGAGGGACCGCCAGACAAAAAGCTCCGATATAAGCAGCTTGACGGTTTCTGGGGTCCCGTAATAAACGACAGCAGCAACTTCGCGAAAGTATCGTAATGCAGCCTGTAAAGTGTGATATTACGAATTAATACATTTTTCAGGCCACAACGTCAAGCCAACATGCAAAAAAAAAAACATCGTTTTTATGGTTTTAAGCAAAGTAAGCTTGAAGTTTATTTTTAGGAACAGCGAAAACATTGCTACTATGAAGATGCCATTTATATAAGAATGTTGGAGTGTTGTAGTGAAGTGATTGAAGATTATAGTTTGTGGGATTTCGAGGGACGAACCATTTCTCTGGAAAACGTGTATTTATTGTGCTTTCATGTAATGTTAGTTCGGAAGTGCGATATAAAAAATTTCACAAACGTAGAAGATGAGAAGCGGATTGAATGAAGTAGGCGGAACTCATAGAAGTGTTCTACACAAATTACTTTATATTTATGAAATCAAAATTCAGAATGATAGTTATACGTAGCATCCGTAATTAAACGTAATATCTTTTTTTGAAGTAATAAAATGCTATTTAGGTTTGTCTTTGTAGTTGTTCCCCATACCAGGTGACAGTAATTCAAATGGGAATTGAATAAGGCGTTGAATATTTTTAGCTTAATCTTTACCGGCAAAAAAACGTCGGTGCTTAATTCACGTGAGGTCGATTTCCCCGCTAATTATAGCACGGAAACTGATTTGGTGCAGGGGTCACGGTACCACGGGACGTCAGGTCGCGTGACGTCAAATTTGTCACTACGTTTAGCGGGGAACCGTACAGACGGATGGATGGACGCACATTTTGGTAGAATAGGGTTTTAGTGAAGAAGCATTTCCGGCTTTTATTAAGGAGTTCCGAGAATACTTGGGCGAGAATAACCGTTTTCACTTACCGTTCACAATTTTGAAGTTTTCTAAACCCTGCGATATCTTCCACATTAAAGAAAATGCCAACAAAGCGTAGAAAAGTGTTGTCAGAATTCCCACCTTAACGCCCTTCCGTTTCCTCGTGCGTCTGAGAGCTGAGGTACGCTAGTGTCTTCTTTTATCTGGAGAGTGACAATCTTAGATTTTTTTTCCGAAGAGAGATTCATTTCTGTTCTCTTTTCATGTCTCCGTCAGTGGCTCATAAACTGCCTGCTGAAACTGCGCCACGGCGTGCTCCGAGCTATGAGTTATATCCGACAAGAACAGCAGGCGCAATTATCAGTTGGCATCATCATTAGTTAAGACAACTATCTCCCTTCAATATATCACGCTAGATATTCTTATCTGAAAAAAAAAAAAAACACCCGTACGTGTGTGATTCGCTCTAATTATTCTCCCAGGAATGGCTATTCACTTTTTGTGCTGTTGCGTTGATTGCGAAACCCCAGGGGTGTTAGGCTGAACGAGACAGACGCATGATTAGAAGCCGTCGGCTTGTACGCTATTCACTCTTGCTACGATTAGACCGGCCCCCATTCAACTCACGTGCACGATTGTGTCAGATGCTAAGCTTACGGGGGCAGCTGTGCGACTAATAAACAGAAACGCGCCTTTTCGAAACGCGCGTTCATACTTAATTCGGAGCTCTCGGTGGAACGCTCTCGCAGCTATTGTTTGTATATTTAAACCGGTATTTGTCTCCGCTTTCTTGTGTGTTTGATGCTAGCCCTATTAAAAAAAAAAAAAAAAAAAAACATATAAATGGCTTTGTTTATAATGCAATTAAATGCAAATGGGCAAGCGAGCTGGACAAGAATGATGAAAATAATCCCTGGAGAAGGGGAACAAGAGGGACAAAGGACAAACACAAATCTCCAAAGACAGCTAGGTGACTGGTGCGCGACCGAAAAAATCCGCCTGGTCCGGGTATCGAACCCGGGACCTCTCCATTACAGGTGGAGCGCTCTACCAACTGAGCTAACCAGGGGTTAGACGTCAGTAGAGCAAACGGGTTTTATCAGCTGCCACCAGTCTGACACCAACAAGGGTGAAGCTTGCAAATTCAGGTTATGTTTATAATGCAATTAAATGCAAATGGGCAAGCGAGCTGGACAAGAATGATGAAAATAATCCCTGGAGAAGGGGAACAAGAGGGACAAAGGACAAACACAAATCTCCAAAGACAGCTAGGTGACTGGTGCGCGACCGAAAAAATCCGCCTGGTCCGGGTATCGAACCCGGGACCTCTCCATTACAGGTGGAGCGCTCTACCAACTGAGCTAACCAGGGGTTAGACGTCAGTAGAGCAAACGGGTTTTATCAGCTGCCACCAGTCTGACACCAACAAGGGTGAAGCTTGCAAATTCAGGTTATGTTTATAATGCAATTAAATGCAAATGGGCAAGCGAGCTGGACAAGAATGATGAAAATAATCCCTGGAGAAGGGGAACAAGAGGGACAAAGGACAAACACAAATCTCCAAAGACAGCTAGGTGACTGGTGCGCGACCGAAAAAATCCGCCTGGTCCGGGTATCGAACCCGGGACCTCTCCATTACAGGTGGAGCGCTCTACCAACTGAGCTAACCAGGGGTTAGACGTCAGTAGAGCAAACGGGTTTTATCAGCTGCCACCAGTCTGACACCAACAAGGGTGAAGCTTGCAAATTCAGGTTATGTTTATAATGCAATTAAATGCAAATGGGCAAGCGAGCTGGACAAGAATGATGAAAATAATCCCTGGAGAAGGGGAACAAGAGGGACAAAGGACAAACACAAATCTCCAAAGACAGCTAGGTGACTGGTGCGCGACCGAAAAAATCCGCCTGGTCCGGGTATCGAACCCGGGACCTCTCCATTACAGGTGGAGCGCTCTACCAACTGAGCTAACCAGGGGTTAGACGTCAGTAGAGCAAACGGGTTTTATCAGCTGCCACCAGTCTGACACCAACAAGGGTGAAGCTTGCAAATTCAGGTTATGTTTATAATGCAATTAAATGCAAATGGGCAAGCGAGCTGGACAAGAATGATGAAAATAATCCCTGGAGAAGGGGAACAAGAGGGACAAAGGACAAACACAAATCTCCAAAGACAGCTAGGTGACTGGTGCGCGACCGAAAAAATCCGCCTGGTCCGGGTATCGAACCCGGGACCTCTCCATTACAGGTGGAGCGCTCTACCAACTGAGCTAACCAGGGGTTAGACGTCAGTAGAGCAAACGGGTTTTATCAGCTGCCACCAGTCTGACACCAACAAGGGTGAAACTTGCAAATTCAGGTTATGTTTATAATGCAATTAAATGCAAATGGGCAAGCGAGCTGGACAAGAATGATGAAAATAATCTAGCTGTCTTTGGAGATTTGTGTTTGTCCTTTGTCCCTCTTGTTCCCCTTCTCCAGGGATTATTTTCATCATTCTTGTCCAGCTCGCTTGCCCATTTGCATTTAATTGCATTATAAACATAACCTGAATTTGCAAGCTTCACCCTTGTTGGTGTCAGACTGGTGGCAGCTGATAAAACCCGTTTGCTCTACTGACGTCTAACCCCTGGTTAGCTCAGTTGGTAGAGCGCTCCACCTGTAATGGAGAGGTCCCGGGTTCGATACCCGGACCAGGCGGATTTTTTCGGTCGCGCACCAGTCACCTAGCTGTCTTTGGAGATTTGTGTTTGTCCTTTGTCCCTCTTGTTCCCCTTCTCCAGGGATTATTTTCATCATATAAATGGCATAGGGGGTGTTACAGGAAACTGGTTCCTCTATTTATGTTTTTTTTTTGTATAAGAAGTGTCACAGGAAGGCATTTCTTGTTTATTCCTATATTGATCCTTTGTATGGGAAACCTATTCCTGTACGGGAAATGTTACAGGAAATCATTTCCTGTTTATACCCATGTTTTTTTTTGTTTTTGTATGCGAAGTTAGTTTTTGTATGGTCTGTGAGGAAACAAATTAACTCCCGTATACACTAAACAGGAAGTCTAAAAGATCCCTTCCAGAAAACCACAGCCTGTATGGCCTTATATGGGATGTAAACCTTCGTTAGGGCCATTGCAGGAAGTAATATTTTACACTTTAAAACATGTCTCATGCACCGTTTCAGTTTTAGTGCAAAAGAATTTCTATTGGTCCCATAGGAATGTGTTTCGGTCCCAGAGGAATGCCTGCTGGGTCTTTAGGAATTTCTATCGGTCTAATATGCATTCCTGTTGGTCCTTTAGGAGGTTAGACTGGTCCCATAGGGACTTTATCGGACCATTAGAAATTTTCATCACTCAAAAGAAAAATTTTGTTGGCCAACTAGGAATGTCTTTTTGACTAGTGGAAACCTCGAATGGTTCAATAGAAATGTCTAGGCCAATTGCGCATGTCTAGTTGAGTGATAGGAACCAATTAGACATATGTTTGTCCGAAAAATAAAAATGCATATTGGACGCAACAATTGAGAATCGGAAAAATGAAAACATGTTTCTGTACTCTTGGAAAGTTGTTTTTGGACGAAACTGATATGTTTGTGAGACAGCCAATTTAGGTAAACATAGTCCGTGTCAGAAATACACCAGCTGATTTGATGCATGTTTTATGTAACCTGGGCTGTGTGATGTAAATATCTATTCCATGTCCAAATGATGTGTCCACACTTAAATTCCAGAATGTACAAAATTATATTAGTCAAGTTAATTATGCGACACTATCACGCTTAATTTTTTTCCTCGATATTTTCGGATAGCAATAATGGATTCAGCCTAGGTTACATAACGCACCATCGTTGTACATCAGTGGGGTTATGAAAATTAAAAAAAGTTTCGAAGCTCGAAATTGATGCTAGAATCAAAGAGTCAAATTTTAAAGTTACAATTTAAAGTAATATAACATACAGTCACAATTTAGAGGAAAATAACACACAGTCACACTTTAGAAGAAAATAGCACATTGCTATTTTTTGACGGAAGTTTAGGACAATACTATAACTAAAACTTAGGAGATTGGGGCGTTCAAATAATTTATTAATAAAATACGGTAAGCTGAGTGTAAATTAAAAGTAATCTCCACGTAAAATAAAGAAAGTATCTTGATGGGTTGATAGAAGAAATCTCCTCGTTACTCTATTGCACCCGAAACAAATGGCATGTTGGTTCTAGGTATTATTTACACATTTATTTTCACTACTTATAACAATCGTTGTATTCACCGTCTTTTATTCTTGAGTTTCTAAAGACATCTTTATGGAATCCGTCTATCGCGATTCGGTCAGTTTCGGTTTCGGTTTTGTACACATCCTCATCACTAGCGGCACCAGTTCTTTTTTCCTTTTTTTTCCGACACGGCGTTGGGTTTGTTTGTCTCGCGGGATAGAAATTCTTTTAGACATGGAAATGTGCTAATTTATTCAAGTTTATCTATCTGTGAAGTTTCCTCTTATGATGATTATGTCCAAGAAGAGCGTGGAAGACCCACAACATGACAACCTAACAAGCAACTCAACCCAGTTTGAAAGCTTGATTCGTTGATCTTGGTTTGCATTGTACACGCGTGGAAGAAGTTGTGAATAGTAGGAAGATTTAGAATAACGTCCGCAACATAAAAAATAACTTCGTTTCTAGAGCGCATGCGCAGATCCGAAACGAGCATTGGGGCTTGGGTCTTGGGCTTTGAGGGCCGTTATTTCTCGGATATAGCGGGAGTACCCTTAACGCGCCCCAAATAAATACCGCTGCGAATGGCGGCACCTACGACATCTCCTTTGATCGCGTCTTTGACGCCGCCGCCTGCTCGGAAGCAGCATGAGCCGCACTCGGCGACCGCGACCGCAGTCGGTATAGACACCGTGGTGCGCAGGCTTGCGAGAGAGCGCTGTGGATCCGTCGCGTCGAAGGCGCCTATACTCCGCCGAGGCCGCCGTTGCATGCAGGCAGCTGGGCTAGCTTGCCCGCTCTGCCTCTGCCGAGCAAGGCAAAGATGAACTTGCGGACAGACGGCGACTCCCAATGGAAGATTCTCCCTTCATCTACCTCAATTTTGTCATCCGCATCCCCTTCCCGTAAGAACGGCCGTGCGCGGGTGACGTTCACGCAAAACAACGGCCGTAATTTCTTCTACAGGCCACTACTACGAGAACACGCGCTCCCAAGTATCAGTGCAAAAAGGACAGTATCCACCCCTGTCGTCACGGTGTGTGAAAATAGTGCACCCACACTACTATAAGAGAAACATTGTACGCCGCTGTCTTCTCAGTTTCCACCAACTTTTCGCCCGTATTGCGAGAAGATCAAACAGCAATCGCAGTCACTTCTTCGCATTCCTCTAGAGGCTTTTGCTGACAATTCGGGCATACCTGTTACTGCACGTTGCCACAGATTTTTAGAGAAGCAGGCCAAGCGTGCTCATGTATGGTTTAAGGTTGTGGGCGCCCTGGGGGCTCCCCAGTTTAGTTGTCAGACTTCTGTGCACAGGCGGCGGAATTTCCCGCGTGGCTGCAGACTCTAGCCGGCCACGCGCACATCGCGAGCGCCGCCTTGATAAGACCGATCAGAAGCGGCCCGCAGGCAGCTGCTGCCCGGACTCAAGCGCCGCCGGTAACTATCTTAGTGTATTGATTTTATGGTCCACGTCCTATTAAATGCTGTTTTTTGTTCATGAAGCCTCTGACTCTGTGTTATTCCTCCGTGTCGGATATGCAGCGAGGAAAGTCGACCACAATGGCGCCCAAGCGTGGTATGCTACCCACTCGAAGGAATTGCATGGACGTCTTTATTTTATTACTTTGGGTTTAATCTAAATTACTGTTCTAAACTGTTTTTTTCCTTTCTTTGTATTCTACAGCTAAAATTTCGTGATAATGAATTTGAATTGTATTTTCCTATCAAGTTGTTATGTAGGCGTAGAGGTTTATGATCCTCTCAGTGATAGTATAACTTTCTTTCGAGAGATATATTTTCCCCTGTGTTCCCTCCAATACACCTCTAAGTAATTCAAGAGAAAATTATTTTTATTGCCCGCAATGATTCCTACATTTATACATTAGACCAATTCAAAACGAAGTCCCTTTTCAGGACTCCTCCCCGAACCACCCACCGGTACCCTCGGTTTCTGGTTTTCTTTTTTGTTTCCACTCTAAAAGTAAATACATATTGTAATAATAACCTAGTTTCCCCTCTATCTTTCCATTTTTTTTCATTTTTGTTTTTATTCTACTTACGAAGGTATTATATATAAATTAGTTCGTTGAATCTCTTAGGTGTATCCCTTTATATTTTAAACTTTCTTTTTATACTTACATCTCGCTTAGAAATACAGATTCCAAATTTTTTATTAGTTTAATGAATATGTCTTTCCCCCATCTTCGCAGAAACAATAGCATTAGACACGATTTTGTTTAAGCTAAGAGGAAGCCCGAGGCTATGGAACTAGTACGGCTGCACCTCCCTATCTACGTATTGAGGGTTGTTACATGCATGCAATATTTTAACTCTTAGAGCTGTCATGTTCCCAGTAAAAGCAATATCGAAACCGTATTATTATGGAAACGTTTGAAACTGCTGCAGACGACATATTTCAGTCATTCTGTATGCGTTCACCGTCTGCAGCAGGCATCTCTAAACGTCTCGAGGACCGGAAGGTCACGTCTAATATATTTCTTAAACAGCCGATTCTCAACAATTTTTTGTCGTGGTAAGTGCGAAATCTAGGCTCCCTTTATACGTAGATTCTTTGAAGGCGTTTAATTTTCATGACCGATTTTTGACGATGGCTCTTCCGGAACAAATTTCAGTTCAATATATCCGTCCATAGCAACACTCCTAGCAACGACTTGTTCGGAGCAGTGGCGTCACACTTTCGGGAGTCAGTGACGCTTCGTAGCAGACGAACCGTGTTCTGCGCTCGCGTTAGCAGACGAGCCGTCCACGAACTCTATCTTTGCTCACTCCGCGAGATGCAAAGATAAGCAAGTTCGTCTGCCATCTTTTGTAGTGAATGTGGTGACGTGAGAACACCCAGCTCTTATATTCTTTGAATGAAGGATAGTGGGTAGACCTCAAGGTAGCTTGCTTTGAGTTCTACCTGCTATTCTTTAATCAGAGCCAATCAGAGCTCGGTGTTATGACGTCACCACAAGCCCTGCAAAAGAAGCAGACGAACCTGCGCTTCCGCTCTCGTGGTGGACAAAATCGGACCCCCTGCAGAGAAAGGAGCGCAGTCCGCGGCTGACTCTGTTCTCGCGTCTCGCTGCGTGTTCTGTTCTCTGACTTTGTTTTTTTTTAATGAAATAATTTTGCAATCTCGTTGCCTGTGGAGTGATGACAGAATGCCCGGGAACCTCCATGCCCTGCGCTTCTGAACGTTCCTGACTGCACTTACCTGGGGGACTGCTACATTACCACGTTTGAAAGCACACTCGAATTCGCCTATGTATTGGATGCAAGCTTAAAGATGGCGAAGAGCTGCCAGAACACACAAAGAGTAGTACGCGGAGCATTACGGAAAAATACATTAAACGGCTAGCACATATGCGTTTTATTCCTGATACGGCGGTTGTGTCATGAACTCAATATTCTGGGTCCTGTTACTTATTATAGAACCATGTATCTTCAGAATGATCCATTCCCGTGCAATTGACTTTTAAGCAGCACTTCGGGTAGGGCCCGGTGCCTTTGTAGGTTGGGCAATTCATGAAGTTTGCGATGACGCCGCACCTTAGGAAAAATAAATAAAAGGCAAGTATTTTAAACTTATGAAAACACACAACATCCGTAGTATATGAAATATGCACACATACGAGCAATATCGCATAATATCATGCTAAAGACGCATATAGCGGCAAAGTTAAACGTTAAGTAGTTTCATCAGAGGACATCATATTTTCAAGTGCTTCAATACACTCTACTCTACCTTACCTTAGGGAAGCAATATACGCATAAAACACTCCACATATTGTCGGTGCGGTGCGCTATATATTTAATAAAACATCACCAGTGGAAAAAAATATTAAAGAAGGCTGGATAAAAACAATGCCATTCTTGTGCCATCTGTCAAAAAAGGATGATCAGAAAACTATGGCCAAACATTAGATTGACCTTGCGTCCTTTATTGACGAAAAGTTATAGCATGTCTAATGTGGTATTTATGCCGTATTATGAGATAGAGAGTATATGGGTGCACGTGTTTGTTTTTTTTTTTCAATAGGGCAGAATATTGAATAAACATTACTGTATAAAATAAATGTCTATATTTTACAGGTAACCTGAAACATGGTTTTGGTAAGGCAGGGTGCAAGGCAGACTCGTACCTTACGAATCGTAAACAGTTAGTGTGTGTAGGCAATGCTGAACGAATTGAGTTACCTCTTCTTTTTGTAGTGCCCCAGGGTTCGGCACTCAGACCGTTACTCTTTTTGGTTTTTATTAATCACATGCGAGTTGATAAGCCCTCGATATACTGCCATATTTTTTGCGGAAGATTGTGTAATTTTTTTCAAATATATCTTGTGTATGTAACTAAAAATACTTAGAAGAGAGTATTCAAATGATTTCATTGTGGTGTCAAAAATGGCAAATGTATCTGAATGTCAAGAAATATGTCCAGATGTCAGTTACACTGAAGAAGGTGCCTATCTTTTTTTTTTTTTCATTATTCCATTCATTCAAATGCCTTAGACGTAGTTAATGAATACAAGTATCTGGGTGTTACTATCTCGTCCAACTTAAGCTGGGCTAGTCACATTGAGCAGATTATCACAAAAGCATCAAGTAAACTGTGGTCGCTACGTAGGAAAATGTGTCACTGTATTCCTGCGACAAAGCTGACGGCCTGTACATTGCTGATTTGTACTTTGCTGGAAGATGCTGACATTGTATGAGACCTGCGCTTGCAATCGCTCGTTGACCAATTAGAAGGCCTTCAAACAATCTCTTAGATTTATTTACAACTCATACGGCAAAGATTCACACGTGTCACCGTTGTACAGACCACCTCCGGTCTGTCTATATTATCATGTCGAAAGAAAGTAAAGCGTTTGAAATATTTGCATAATATAACTCATAATAAAGCTGGTTTTAATCATGATGAATATTTGCAGTATAACGCAAGTCATGATACAAGGCAGAAGCACAAGATTTTGCTCCTTGAGTTCCGCTGAAGAAAAGTTGTTTTTAAATAATCTTATTTTCCTTGTTCTGTTTGTGAGTGGAATGAGTTGCCCCCACGTGTGACGGCGATTGCTTCTACCGCTTTCTTTGCGAGTGCACTTGAGGAATTTGTTTCTGTCACCAATGACTAAGCTACTTTTTAATTGGTGTTGTGTTCATTCGAATCTTTGATGGTTTCTGATGTTGTCTTATTATGCCTTGGCTTTCAAACGTTGGCCGGCAGTATTCTCAAATAAAATAAATAAATTACAAGCGATTCAACACAAGGACCTGTACAATAATGTTAACGACGACAAGTGCCTTTGAAAAGTATCCACCAGGCTCATACAAAGGCAAAGATTTATCATTTACGAAAATAAGCCCGAAAGTATTTTAAAAGTGTAAAATAAACATGCGATTGTGCACAAATGAACGAAAGCTGGTTCTAAAAACTTAGATGACCAAACTTACCTCGCAACATTCATAAGTTTTATCTCGACAATAATACGTGTACAACTAATGATATCATATACCAATAGCTAGCCGCCAATCCGTACCTGGTCCGGGCAACATGATAATAACAGGATGACAACAAATGTTAGTGGAGCAAACTATGTGTTTTTGTTATAAACCTATTTTTGCCATTTATACTAAGGAAAGCACAAGTTGATGAAAAAAATCCCGCCCAGAAATTATTCCTAGGTAGCACCGCTCTTGAAGCCATAACATGTTTTTTGCCTGGAAATATAGGGCCTTAAAAAGTCCGAAGAAGCCAAGCCCTAGTGAAAAAGTCTTTTGTATGAGAAATTTGTTGTGTCCAATAAACAAATATGAATTATTCAAGATGTTTAAGAACATATAATAACCCTATAAGAACTATAGAAGATCTATAGAAGATACACGAGAACATGTATGAACATATAAGAAACTTCTCACAAGTGTCTTATATGGTTGTTATATGTTCTTATATATCTTATATATTTCTTATGTGGTTCCTAAATGGATCTTATATGTTCTTATATACCTTGTATGATTTGTATGTGTTTATTGGACACAAAAAGTCTCATACAAATCAAATTTTTCAATAGGGAGGCAGAGAAAAAGTTTACATTAGTTCCAGATAATGGGTATCTTGACCCTTATATATGCTAGACAAGGACCAAAGTGAAGCTTCACTGCTGGCAGTGTAGCTGTCGTCTGGCATCTTTGGGCTCAAGTCGTCAGGTGACAGAGTTGAGCTTGACTCCTGGTGTTTCGACTTTCATTTAGAAACTTTAGGCTAAAATTGCCGAAAGCAGTGTCACATTTTTGCTTCAATTCTGGTTATTTGGTTGATATGTGGCATTTCTTGACTCACGTTTAGCACTTTGAAAATTACTTGGCAAACCAGAGAAAACGCTTAGAAATACCAAAGAAAAGTACACTGGCCCAAACTAACGCTTTGGAGTCGAAACCGCGTTAGACACAAGTAGGCCCCTAAGATGGCCAAGCTTGTGCCAAGTTGGTCGTTTTTCATGCATGCTATCCTGGGTATTTTGACTACTCCAAGGTATTTTCACTCACGAATGACGGGAAAAGGATCTTGATGGAACGTGGCAGGTCCAATGCTGACACGGGTTTTCTAAGCGCAGAGATTCACCGTCAGCAACCAGGCGGTTCTTGTACTTGCATTTGCCTGTTGATAAATGTTTACTTTCGGTTATGAACTGCTTGCCCAAACACCTACTTTCTTTTCGCACCTCAGTTGTCGCGTTTCTAATTCAAAATGTCTCAAGTGCGACGTGACAAAATCTGCAACACGTGTTTTGGGAGTACCCAGGACACGCAGAGGGAAGGGATGATCTTCGAAAGCCATTGGGCAGAAAGTAACTTTGGCAACCACCACACCCAAAGTCGCCTTTTCCCAAAAAGCCACGAGCAAACGGGAAGAAGGTATGTTGGACCACCCTTAATTCCTTTGAGACCAGGCACGAACCTCTCTCCTTTTTTTTACCGAAATAGATGCTATAGGCGCCCAGAGTGTCATTTCTTGTTTTGACGATTTTATGGTTAGGGGGACGTCGGCTCATAAAACAATTACGTTTAAATTAAATTACATTTCGATCCAGATAAAGTCATGTCCTCTCACTTTCGCATTTTATCCCAACCGCTATAGTAGGTTACAAGTCAAGAAGGTAGCGGCAAATGCCCCTCAAAGGTAATCATTTATCCCTCCGCCACCTTCACATCCAATAGCGTCCCAAACTTTACCGTGACGTCGCGGCCAACGCGTGAGGAGGGTCTTGCCTTCCTGTACATACTTGCTTTATCTGTCGACTTTGACTCAGCGTTGTGGAAGCCGCGAGAGGCCTTACAGGGAGTTGTAAACGGCTTTCATTTTTTTCACCCCACGATAGAGATCGCAGTAAAAAATTAAAGAAAAACGAGCAGCGTTCACCCCCTTAACTCGAAGCCAAAACAAGCGGCCACGTGATCTGTAGCCGATTATATGCCGCCAATGTGGATCATAGACACGCGCTGGGGTTGGCAAAGCACAGGACACGCGGTGAGTTCCAGACATTGTTGTGGCTCGGCTATTGTAGTAGTTGCAGCGATTGGACACGGGCCACTACCCGAATGCTTCTCGAGCTAGTAATAACCACGAGCCCAAATCGAGTGCCCACACAATGCTAGGGTCCAATCTATGAACAGCATACAAATATCGTCATATGGGTGTACTGCGATCCCCACTTTACGTCATCAAATTTTGCAAAGAAGAGATTGAATGAAAATGATCGCTTTTGTCTTTGAAATTACACCACAACAAAGGAGTTTCTTGGCCAGTGGCGTTGCGTGCGAGTAAACTTGAGTCCCACTAGTGCCAGTAAGCTCGTGTAAAGTGAAAAACATTTCAATTGAATATCGTTGCACCGCCCCTTTAAACATGTTTTCATCCTACTTCAGTCTCCTTTATTTCACTAGCTTCAAACGCTCCTGTTTCGCTATCCTGTTACTGTTGAGCGTTTTCTTATAAAATTGAAAACGCAAATATACATAATGCTTTATTTCACCTGTTGTTATGGTGCGTTCATGTTTTTGTCAACCTAATGTAGGAAACTCTACTTTCACCAAGATGGAAAGGAAGTCTCCAGTGCTTCTGAATAAAGCTCATATTTAAAAAAAAAAACAGCGCTAAAAATACAGGACACAAAGTAGAAGACGGCATACGCTGACTAACAACCAAAGGTTTACTAGAACTTCCACACGCGTTGTTCAACCAATCAGCACAGCAAGCTATCCTGCTAAAGTGGAGCTCGTGTAAGCTGAAATATGCTGAAAAATTATCTTCAAGGTGAGTTATTAGGTTCCTCAGGGAACCAGGCGGGTACATCGAACCCCCATTGTCAAAGTGGGCTGTAAATGACAAGCTTGATCCTGTTCCATGGGGGTGTACTGGTCAGTTTGCTGGAAGGATACACAAACCTCTCATGAAGTCTCTTTCGGTGTCTTCTCCACTACCTATCCAGCAATGTAGTAAATAAGCAAGCCATTCCCTTTTTTTTTTTTTTGTAAAGTGAGCACTGTGATATGACGGTTTGCAAGATCTGAGTGCTTCTTCTGCTTCATTAAGCTTTACTTTGTCCATCAGCCCGTCCAAGATGTATATCGCCCGCTGCTTGTGCAGCTCTGATCCAACGTTTGAAATTAGAGAACTGATCAATTCTGCTGAGCAGTTGCCTGACTTGGGTGGCCTTGCTAGGTTGTAAAATGCGAGTGCATTGATCGTGATTAAAGATTGGGCAGCAGTAGGGTGGTCATTTGCACTAGATGATTGTCAAACGACGCCGAACAGATATTCAAGCCTGTCCTGGCTCAAATTCGCGGTCATTATATAGCTAAACCCGATTGTGTTAGTGTAGATGAACTGGCGCTGAGTGCCTCCCACACACGATGCTGGCATCGTCCAGGGTTCTGTACCATCGCGCTTAATCTGAACACCCACTCTTGCAGCCTTGCAGTCTTGTCAGGTTCTAAACAGCGAAAACTTTTCTTTGCACGAGTTGTGTCCACTCCTGCATCCTGGCACGAAGCAAGTACCGTCGCGGAATTGTCGCTTTCTCCCCGGCATCATGCGTTGAAATCTACGAAGTGACCAAAAACACAATCATACTACCTGTGCAGTGATAAGTATCCCAACGTTCATCACTTTCGGAATGCTTTGTAGAACGACAAAAAAAAAAAACGCATCTTCCTATTAGACAACAGTTTATGTGTGACATTATAGCAGGGGGGCGTAGGGTTGGAGGTAAAGGTACTAACTGGAATGAAAAATTAAATGAGTGTATTAACTTTGTTTTTGAACGTGTTCTGATTCTCATCCACTGAGCGCTGATTAAAGTTGTCTAAAAATATATTGTGGTACTCAGCTAGTTTGTTGTTGATTAAGGCAAAATTTGCTTTGTTGTAATCGTAATAATGTAAGGCGGTTTTCGGAGAATCACGCACCGTTGTGCGTAAGGTGAAATGCAGTGTTGAGTGATCACTAATGCCTTGTAAATAAGTAACAGGAGAGATAAGATCAGGAGTAGTAGTAAGAATGAGATCTAATACACTAGCAGGTGAATCAGTAATTCGGGTAGGCTCGAGCACAACCTGAGACAAGCTAAAATCAGAGCAAAGGTTAAGGAAGTATAAATTCGGCGAAGAACAGCTTACAGCAGAAGGAAACCCACCAGTACAATCAATTTGCGAAAGGTTAAAATTGAATATTAAAAAACTAGGTGTCCAAGGAAATCTAGAGGAAATAGCAGACAGGACATCATATAATAAAAAAAGAAACCTGTAGTGGCATTAGGCGGTAGATAGCAGGCGCACAAAAGAACGCTCTTATAAGTACACTGTAATCGTAAACAAAGAAATTCGAATTTGGTAGCAACATTTACGTAAAAGATTCAAAAGATTCATTCACAGCTATTAAAACCCCACCTCCCCTCCAGAACGTTCTCTACCAACGATAAAATTGAAACACTTATCACTCTTCAAAATTTCAATGTCACGGACTGAACTCGATAGCCAAGTTACAGTCAGGACTTCATTATCACTTGATGATGAATCGATAAGACAGGCGAGATCGTCGCGGTTTCGAATGACACTTCTTATATTAGTAAACAATACTGGAATTCCATCAGAAAAACAAGACGGATTACTGCGTGTAGTTTATATATATTCTTCACGATGCTAAGTCAGCCGGAATAGTAGGAGCAGTAACGTTAACTATATCATCAGTCACAACACTGCTGCCTGTAAGTGGGCCGTGTTTCACAGACAGGTAATGCTGTTTGGGCAGTAGATATAGCATGTTTTGTTAAAATGTAGTTTATTAAACCGCAGTTTAAAGGGCACGCTCATCTGCTTTGCAAGTTCAATGTTTTTTTTCCTAGAATTGCGTGTTTCAAGGAAGAAGTCCTCCGCTATGGAACTGTTAGTACCGGGAAGTTGGGGTTTAGAAGGGACGTTGGGATGATGCTGCGTTGTTCTATACCCCATTGCAAAAAGCTCGATGATGAAAATATAATATCTAGCGCTTTACCCCACTACAACGTGTACCACGGCAATTAGGTTGTATTTTTTATTATGATTCAGACTTAATAATGAAAAAAGGAATAATCACAAAAATAAAAACAGGAAGGCGAAATACGAGAGCTTCTCGCGCGTTAAGTAAAAACTTCAGTGAAAGCAACTTCGTGTGTCATGTTGGTTTCAATGTGTTCTGTGAGTGCTGGTCTTCATTAAAATTAGGTTGAGTCATTTTTTAATTTTTTAAATGAGTAAAAAACATTGCCTTAAAATAACTGACAGGAAGGAGCGGTGGCTGCCTTAGGGAGTCGTTTCGATTAACTATTTCCTTATTCACCCTGGCGGCGCGAAACGTGCGAGGTCTCCCACGATCGATACCTGTTAATTCAAGTAATTCCGTGACACTTCACCGTCCCCGAAATGAGGTATACACCTGCTATAAGTTACTACCGTTTGTATATGTAATTTGTACAGACAAAACAGGCATATAACGGATGATGCGCTTCTCAGCGCGGGATTTTAAATTCGTAAACAATTCTTAGTTGAAATAGGTTACAATAAATTAATCAATCGCCTGAATTTGCCTTGCCATGTCCGACAATCTAAGAATTTATTAAACCTTTTTTTTCAGCAAAGGTCGCAATGTGCCGCAGCTCTTAGCCACAAATTCGATGCGGGAGGTGCGTCAGTTACTGACTGACGTCAGCAACTGACAAACCTCCCGCATCGAACAGCGTCAGTTGATCGCCAGCAACTGACGCTAAGCGTCAGTTTTTGACGAGCAAATTCTCGTCAGCAACTGACGCTAAGCTCAATGTAACTAAAAAAGATGTGCGGTTTCTTTTCCACACAAATGCGCACGCGTGCACAGCTAGGACAACACGCAATTTACTCTGGTGAATGCAAAATGTTTTTCTACAGCAGTCTCCACAGATCCGAAGAAAACAAGAATCAAAGAGGTTTACGCACGCTGCGAAAGGTGTAATGTGAAGCTCCAAACTTGTTTTTGAACTTTTTAAAGGTTTTTTTTAATATAAAAATAAGTTTCCAGGCGCTCGTATTCCCTAGAAAAACCGCCCACACAAACGTCATACGGGAAGTTTTAAATAAATAAACCGTTTTTAATCTTCATGGATACGAATTAACAAAGCCACTCCGTGCTAGCGGGTCGGCTGCTGGAATCCTACCAGCTCAGTCACAGCCCGCGAGGTGGCGACACCAAAACATTTCGTCACTAGGGAGCCTTCATGTGCACTTTGCTAGGGTGATGCCACCCTTTGTAATACCACTCGCCGACAAACCAGCAGTAAAATTTTGGTTCTCGGTGATAATCCGTGGGGCTTATAACCCCCCCGGAAACAAGCACCTTATCTCACAAGTTCGGAGCAGCGTTGTGGAACCCACGGAGGGAGGATTAGCATCTTCCCCCTCGGATGGGAGGGCCGATGGACACAAAGGCCGCTTTCCGGCGCACGGGGAAACAATGAGAGGAACAAAATGGCGGTGGAAGAGGGTGTGGGAAAGGGAAAACAGGCAGTTGGCATCACCCTATGCGAAGCGCACATGAAGGCACCCTAGTCGTCACCAATACACCGACTCAACTCTCTGTGACGTCGGGAGACTGCGGCGGTGCTGTTGTCGGTAGTGGGCGTGCGGAGACACCTTTGATTCTTGCTTCCGCTCGCCCGAAGTGCCCACACCTGGAGTGGGTAAACCGGGACTTGTGTGTAAACAACGTATTGGTTTATGTTGCAAACCTTGTGAAGAGTACGATATTCGTGACTATGCACTAATCTCTAATGTAGTAGGCTGGATCGCAGATCGGGAGCCCGCTGGTGGCACCACCGGCGGCCATTGCTTGACATCAGGAAAAGCAGATAAGTATGCGGGAGGAACGCATAAAAGTAGGAATAATGAACCTTGTACGCGGTGCTCGAAGGCGAGAGTATAATGGTGTGCTGCGATCATTATATCGGGTCTTCGGAGATCGAATCGGTTTTTGTCAAGCGTTCGAACGCCGACTAATATGAAATGTGCCGGAGCACCAACGGCTCAGCTGGCAAGATTGCTCTCGAAGTGGTGTAATTAAAGGAACTTGTCATCAATAAGACCGTCCTTGGGGAAGCCCAAGAGTTCATGAATGTCCAGAAAGTTCCAACTTGACAGCGACTTTTTGGGATCGAATTCCGAGAAGCAAAGCCTTCAAGATTGTCGTCTGCTAAACCCAACTCATCGAAATCGCCATTGACTCCACGGTAATTATGGGTAATACAAAAGGTTAGGGCTGTCAGTTTTAATGCGTGCAAAGAGCTATTTTACAGTGTTCCTGAAAAGCAGCCAAAATGTTTCATTGCCGACCACAACTCAGAAACTAGAGAAACGGCACTTTTTCTCGCTTTTCCCATGGAGTCACATCAACTAGCTGGTGCCAAGTGATAGCTGCTGGTAGGCTCCACTCGGCCTCACCAAGATAAGCCTCGATCTGGAATCCAGCATACTACAATTGAGATCAGTGGACCAAGGTGCCTGCAGCGCGTCTCGGACTGGTGTGTTTAACTGTACAGACAATTAGATGGACGTACATTTTAATAGGATGGGGGGGGGGGGGGGGGGGGGGGTTGCGGAGAAGCATTTCCAGCTACTAATAAAGAGTTTAAACAATATTTGGGAGAGAATGACCGTTTTCACTTACCCTTCACAATCTCGACCTTTCCATAAGATGGGTAGATAGACGGCGATATCTCCCACATTAAAGAAAATGCCACTAAAGCGTAGAAAAGGGTTGTCGAAATTCCCATCTTAACGCCCTTCGGTTTCCTTGTGCGTCTGAGAGCTGAGGTACGCTAGTGTCTTCTTTTATCTGGAGAGTGCCAATCTTAATTTTTTTTCCAAAGAAAAACATTTTTTTGTTTTCACGTTCTCGTCAGTGACTTCATATACCGCCTGCAGAAAATGCGCCGCGGCGTACTTTGAGTTATAAGTTATAACCAACAAGAAAAGCGGACGCAATTTTCAGGCGGCATCATCTCAGTTTAGATAAATATCTCTCTTCACATATGTCACGATAGACATTCTCATCCGCGAAAAATAAAACACCCAAACGTGTGCGCGTCTTTCTAATTATTATACCAGAAATGGGTAATAAACTTTTTGTGCTGTTCCGTTGGGCTGAAAGAGACCGACGCATGATAATATGCCGTCGACTTCTGACGCTATTCACTCTTTCTAAAATTAGACTGGCGCCCCTTCTACTCACATGCACGATTCCCTCTAGCTGCTGAAGCTTACGGGGATGTTGAGCGATTTAAAGAAAAATAAACAAATTCTTTTTTAACGGTCATTTATGCTTAATTCTGAGCTCTCGTTAAAACGCTTTCGCAGCTATAGGAAGTATTCACTGGCGGCCATAGCTGTGTGCGCGACTGCTGAGCGCGTGCTGATGGCGAGTTTCCACAGTTCTTTTGTAACGTGCATTCCGCACGCTCAAGATTGCCGGTCTTAGCAGCCTATTAATGTGGGCTTGTTTTGAGCATGCGCTCTAGACAGCACCCACATATATGGCGCCCAATGAATACTCCTTATAATTGGTTATGTATGCACTTTGGAAGGTGTGTGCACATGCTTTTGTGTGTGTGTGTGTGTGTGTGTAATTGTGAGTTAGAGTGTATTAATTTTTAATGTATTATATATGGCAGGCATCTAAACGTTTCCTGCTTCGCACTCCTATAGCGGAGGCTGTCGTACGACTACAGCGTCAGCGTTCCCCTCAAACTCGTGCCTTGACCTACTTAACATTGCCACCAGCCAAAGTGTGCCGTGGAACCAGTGCGTTTACTCAATTTCTCAAGTTCAAAGTTTGAGCTCAAATGAATAAAAATAAAACTGGTCTGTCTTCTTGTACAACCGAACGGTATAACAGGTTTGAACCAATTACAAATAAATACATAAGGCCTAATCTGACCAAAAAGAAAATTTTGATTTAAAATTCAATCAACAAAGAAAAGCGGGGAGGCAGCGAAATTACTAGAGTGGGTACGGGCTTGTGCTTTGTCAGTGAGCTTTTATCGAGTATACAATCAGGGTAATATTGGTGTAGTTTAAAATATTTTCCATTTAGATGTGTGCATCCTGGTCTTGTGTCTTGGTTGAGGCGACGACGAGGCTTCTTCACTGTTTTGTTTTTTGCTTTTTTTATGTGTTATATAAAAGAAGACAAATATAAACTAGTGGGTTTATTAAAGAACGAATGTGCGTTTATTTTATTACTTAAGGTTTAATCCAAATTACTGTCCCCAAATAGCTTTTTCCTTTTTTTTTTCCTTTTTTCTATTCTAGAGCTAAAATTTCGTGATAATGGATTCGAATATTTTTTTCTCATTAAGTTGTTATGTAGCAATAGAGGTTTATGGTCCGCTCAGTGATAGTATCACTTTCTTTCAAGAGGTATATTTTCCCCTGTGTTCCCTGCAATACACCTCTAAGAAATTCAAGAGAATGTCCTTTTGAGGGCCCCGCCTTGTTCCCTTCACATATACATTAGACCAATTCAAAACGAAGTTCTTTTCAAGACTCCGGGGCGAACCACCCCACGGTAACCTCGGTTTCTGCTTATTTTTATTTCCACTCTATGAGTCAATATTTATTGTAAAAATAACCTATATTTTCCCTCAATCTTTCCACTTTCTTCTTCTTTCTTATATTTTTCTCACTAAGCTACTATATATAAGATAATTCGTTCAATCATTTAGGTGTATCCCTTTATATTTTATATTTTCTTTCATCATATATATCTTGCTTGGAAGGAGCGATTACAAAAGTATTTATTATTTAATGAATATCTTTCCCCCATCTTCACAAAAACAGTAGAAATCATACATTTTTTAAAGGTAATCCTGTTGGAAAGTTTTGACGATGGAAAGACGATGGAAAAAGCCTCATACAAGCGTGTCGTATGATGGGACATCCTATACTAGCGTAGTGGATTATGACGGAACCATGCAGGCGCACGGAACCATGGAGGCGGACAAAACCGTACAAACATAATGTATTGTGGGACATCCCATACTAGCAAAAAGGCGACACATGGCTGCACCATGCAGGTATCGCCTTTTGGCTGGTATGTACGGCAATCTTTTTAAGCTTTACATATTTGTTTAAAAAAGGTTGTGAAAGCTACACTTATGCCGTTTGTGGAATTGAGTTATACAGCCAGGGAAAGGTAGTATAGGGGCCTAATCGTAACGATGAGTCGGCTAATTAAATACAATTTCGTTGATTACATTTTTAAATAGTGATGATGAAGATATGATGTAAATTAGAAACTTGCCGAGAGTCATAGAAAACCGCTAAATCAACTCTTTGTAGAAGGATAAACGCAGGGGCTGCATATTACGCATTCTGCAAAAACGCATCATTTGGACGCGTTTCTAGGTTTCGGTTTCGTGAAAATACAGATATAAATAAGCAAGGGTAATTTTTTTTTTTAAAAAGGGGGGGGGGGTTGTGCTAAAGCAAAATTTATACAAAACATTAAAAAAGAATGATGAAATGTTAGGCTAGGTGGCGCAAGCTGCCGCCCGTTACAAAGGGTATAGCCATTACCATCCATCCATCCATTCATAAGAAACCAAAATCTAGAAACGCGTCCAAATTGAGCATATTTTTTTAGAACACCGTAAAATGCTGAGTTTGTTTCATATCTTCAAAAAAGAGTTGATTTAGGGTTTTTCGATGATGCTTAGCAAGTTTCTAATTAAAACAATGGGTCAATTTTCACAAATTAAAATTTTTTTTGAACATGTTATACTTAAGGGGAAGTGGAAGCGGTTTTGTATTTGAGGAAACACATTTAAATCTTCTTCATTTGACCTTCAAGATCTCGAATATAAAAATTATTTCTTAATTTAGTGAATTGAGGCTGCATAGAATCATTTTCAAAGTACCGCTGAAGACACCCTTTCCCGGAGAATGACGTCACAAAAGGAGCTTTCGAAATCTCCGCTCTCACGCATCTCCAGCGCCTATCAAAGCTATGCACGAACACGCTATTTTTAAAAAGGGCAGAAAAATACGTCACGACTAGTGCCAGTTTGGACGAATGTACCTACCAAGCTTGCGATTGGACGCGCGGCCCTCAAGTGACACAGGCTTGGCGGCCAAAACATCTTTTATGAGGATATAACGGATGTTATATCCTCATAAGATGGTCGGATGGTTTTCTGTGTTTTCTCACGTTTAGTTATATCTTTAGGGAAAACGATTGTGATATTCAAATTTGCGGGATAAAACTACGTTAGAATCCACCTCTATCTCTAATTAAAATATGGCAACCAAACAAGTCCTAAACATGTAGGAGCCCTACGTTACGAACCGACTTGGTGCTTCGTCAGGGGCTTGGTTAGTTTAGGACTTGGATGGTTGCGATATTTTAAATATTGTGTTTCCCCTATTGAAAATAATTCTAAAGGGCCAATCAGCCTTGAAGGATTATGGGACCTCACAGGCCTCCAAGACCTTTCACAAGTACCTTACAGAAAAACCCTCCAGGTATACCACGCCGAAAAACCCTCCAGCCCCACAGCTCTTCAACCCGTCAGACCCTTCAGCCCAAACCCCCCAAGCAGCACAGAGTTGGCCAATCACTGGCCAATGGCTGGCAATGGTCCCTTGGCCAGTGGCCAGGCAGTGGCCCGCCAATGGCCAATGACTGACCTTTTTCTTGCCATTAGCCACTGGCCACTGGCCGTCAGCAATCGGTCAAGCATTGGCCGGTGAATGGCCACTCTTGGCCATTGGCCAAAAGACCATCACCAGCCATTGGCCGATGTTTGGCCAAAATCCGTGCTGCTTGGGTCCTTAGCCCATCAACCCTTTAGACGCCCAAATGACTGTGAACCATAGACAAAAATGCAGTCCAAAACGTTATTGGAAATTTATTGCGGACATTGAGTTTTACATGCCTATTAAAACTCAAAAAGACGCTAAAAACCAACGCTTGTTCAAACCCGGGCGCAAGCAGCTGTAGACGAAAGAGATCGTATCAAAAAGGGACAACTGATTTCTTTATCCCAACAAAAAATATTTTTCAAAGTACTCACAATGCCGCTGGGTAAATTCCTGATGTACGGTAGTTCAGCTAATAAAACCGAGCAGGTGCACCTCACGGACACATACACAGTCTCAATAAGCACGTTTAGCGAAAACCACGAACACGCAAGCAGCACCCGTCACCGTTGAGAAATCCTGAGCACAGTCACGGTTTCGTCCTGATGCCGTCGGGGCGGCGTCTTCGGCGTATTTTTCGCTCGCTGGATGCTTCTGAAGCCGGGCGGACGAAGAGGCGTAATGAATAAGGCGGGTCAGCGGCCGATATCCACCATCTCAGGACCCTCAGTGCATGATCCCGGTGCGCAGGCACTGCATGCGGTGGGACGCTGATCCCGACTGTCAGGCTTGCGGCGAGTAGGCCGACACCGGCCACCATATCCTTGAATGCGCTGAACACGATAGCGCTCGAGCGGTGCTGAAGGCGGCCAGCGCAGAACTGGGGTTCACCTTCGGAACCAAGGAAGAAACTGCACGGATCAAAACATACCAAGAGGCGAGCCCTCAAAGCCATGCTCACCTTTCTGGAGGAAACCAGTCCGTTCCAAATCTCCACGGCGGTAAGAAGCAAACTGCCCACGAGTGGAAAGAAAATGGCTCGATGGAAACGATGTCCATGGTGTAAAAAAAGGAAAATCGCGTTTACTTAGCAGACATGTACAACGCTAACCGCTGCATTCATCGTCTCGATGTCCGCCGTCCTCGCGCCTCTTTTTCGGCCTTCCTCGTCTTCCGTCCTTCGTCACGCGCACATTCCTCCTCTTCGCCCACAATATTCAACACACTCCGGGGCCTGAGGTGGGAATTTCAAGGGGGTACAAACGCTGCACAGGCCTGAAAATTACCGTCCCTTTTGGTAGCTTTACCTTACATGACCGTACTACACCATCTTGACCTGTCGTGCACGCGTGACCCAAAAGCTTGTGCGCATTTCAGTTAAGGTGTCACCGACCCCTCCGTGAAGCACAGCTCTGTGAGCAGTTCAGAACAATCAGTCTTGTCACAGAGTGTTCTCCTGGAAGTAGTACGGGGCTTTTCTTGTTGTAGGACACCACCGCGTTTTGAAGACGGCTCCGAATTTGGACGAGTCTTTTGTTGTCAATACAAGGATGGAGGTCTCGTATTGGCAAAGTATTTTCCAGGTTTTCTCCTTTCATTAGTTGTGGCATTTCATTTACAAATTCTTCTCGCTGTACTTGACGTAACCAGACGTTTACGGCTGCTCGAAGTTCTTGGGCAGTAAGGGTGCCTTCATGACGAGTAGTCGGTGAACGGCAGTTGTCTGTGAAACGCTTTGACCACTGTCACTCTTGTCATCATGGTCCTGTACTTGTCAGGGCTGAAAACCGGCTCATTTTCCACGCTCACAAGAACTGGAACATCACGTTTAAATTCTGATATCGCATAATTATTCACGTCTGTAGACTCGACGGTACCAGTTATCCCAGGCCAGGATTTCTGTGCTTTTGATAGCCATTCAGGTCCTCTCCACAATAGATCGTTAGTTAAAAGTTCCTTTGCAGAGAGTCCTCTAGTCAAGAAATCCGCTGGATTCTCATTTCCAGGACAATAGTTCCAGTGGGATGGATCCGTTGCTGTCTGTATTTCTGTCACTCTGTTAGAAACAAACTGTTTCCACTTGGCTGCAGAACCTCGAATCCAACATAGAGTGACAGTTGAGTAGGTCCACAAGAAGTAAATCATGTTCCAATGCTTCTTTGCCAGAGTCTCTTTCAGGAACTTCATTAAACGAGCGGCCATAACTGCCGCAACTAGTTCCCAGCGAGGAAGGATGATACGTTTGAGAGGAACTACGCTACACTTTGAGAGCAAATGTTGGACGCTAGAATTTCCGGTTGTATCCTCGGTCCTGAGGTAGGCCACTGCGCCATAGGCACTCGAACTGGCGTCTGCAAACACGTGAAGTTGGTGGAGTGCAGAGTTATCTGAAAAGTTCTTCAACCCACATCTGGGAATCGAAAATGTTTGTAACGCCCTGAATTCTCCACACCATTCGTCCCATTCCTTCGGTAATGCTCCAGGCATGTCTTCTTCCCAGTTGGTGCCGTGTTCTCAAATCCTCTGGAAAAAGGTTTTAATCCTGATGAGAAACGGAGACGACCATCCCAAAGGGTCACACAGTCGCGCTGTCGTCTGAAGAAAAAAGTGCTTAGCGTTGTCTTTGTCTTCGAGGAACTGCAGCACTGTTTCGATATTAAGGTGAAGCTCGTCGGTGTCGGTGTTCCACAAAAGACCGGGGACCTTTCTAGCTACAGAAGCCGAAGACGGTGCTACTCCTTTTCCAATGTGTCGTTGAAGCGCCCCGTCGTTTGTGGTCCATCTTTTGAAGCGTCATGCCAGCTTTCTCAAGGATAACTTTAGCTTCTCTGTAGACATGCAATGCCTCGTTTGAAGTCGAAACTCCCTTGACAAGATCGTCCACATAAGGGTTCTCGCAGAGCAGCCTCGTTGTGTTTTGAAAAGCTACTTCCGTACGCTTGAAATGGTATTGCATTGTGGCGGTCAGCAGAAATGGACTTGCCGTCGTTCCGAAAGGTACACGAGTCATTCGATACTCTTCCACTCTAGGCAGGGGATGACCTGTCGTTGGCATGTGCTCAAACCACAGGAATCGTAGAGCGTCTTTGTCGTTTTATCTCATATATATCTGAAGAAAAGCCTTTTGAATATCTGCCGTGAGACCTATCTTGTGCAGCCTGAAGTTCACGAGCGTCTTTACCATGTCATTGTTCAGATTCGGCCCTTTCTCCAGATGATGATTCAGTGAAGTTATACTTGCATTCGAAGTTATACTTGCATTACAAAGTTTTACAAAAATTTAAAACCTTGCACGCGTAGTCGTGCCAAGGTTTTAAACACTTTTGGCGTGAAATGATGGTGTGCTATTCTATACCCCAGTACAAAAAGCTGGATGATGAAAATATAATATCCAGCACTTTACCCAACGACATCACCTACCACGGCGAATAAGGTGCATATTTGCATTAGGACTTGTAAAATATTAACTTGAAAAAAGAAATATATCACAAAAATAAAAATAGGAAAGCGAAAATCTAGGACCTTTCGCGTGTGAAAGCGACCTCGTGTATCCTGTTGGTCCCAATGTGTTCTGTGAATGTTGGTCTTTTATTAATCTCAATTTGATTTATTTCTGAAATTTGTAAATGAGGAAACAGACATTACTTTCAAAATAACTGGCTGGAAGGAGCGCTGGCTGACTTCCTGAGCTGTTTCAATTAAATCCCTGCTTATTCTCCCTGTCGACACGACACGTGCAGGATTCCCCGACGATTGAGATCTGTTCAGTATATTAATTTGGTGACACTTCAGCGCCCCAAAAATGGGGAACGCACCTGCTATGAGTGGGTACCGTTTTTGTATGTGTAATTTTTCGGACACAAATTTACATTATGCATGATGCGCTTCCCAGCGATCGGTTATAAATTTAGAAACAATTTTTTTTTTTTTTTTAAATAGTAGAGAACAAACTAAACAATCGCCTGAATCTGCCGGGCCTTGCCCTACATTATAAGAATTTATGAAAACCCCTGCTTTTTTTTCAGCTAACGTCGTAATGTGACAAACGTTTTTGCCAGGTATTCGGTGCGGGAAGAGCTAAGCATCAGTTGCTGACGAACATTTCCTCTTGAACAACGAGTCATACCTGACAGCCGCGTCGGTACCGGCAAGCTCAATGCAACTAAGACAAGAGTGCTGCGCTTTGACACACAGTTGTGCGCGCGTGCACATCTAAGAAGACAACAAGGAATTTACTCTGGGGTATGCAAAACCTTTTTTACAGCACACAAGAATCCGCGAGGCTGTGAATAGACCCCACGCATGCCGCGAATGCTGCAATGTGAAGCTCCAGGCTTATTATTGAACATAATTAAATATTGTTTTGATATATCAATTAACTTCCAGGCGCTCTATTCATTACAAAGACCACCCACAAAAACGTCATATGGGTATTTGAATAAATAGACCGTTTTTATCGGCAGAGATGCGAAATAACAGAGCAACTCCGCTGTTTGACATAGCGCGTCGTCTGCTCGCGTCCTACCAGCTCCGTCGGACGAGGTTTTCCGCGAGGTGGCGCCACCGAAACATCATGTGACCAATACACCGACTAAACTTTCTGCGACGTCGGGACCTTCCAGCGGTGCTGCTGCACTGTTCATGTGGAGACACATTTGAATCTTGTTTTCGCGTGCACGCAGTGCCCAAACCTGACGTTGGCAAACCGGACTTGTGTGTAAACAACCTGTTGGTTTTTGTTGCAAAGCATGTGAAGAGTGCGATACCCGTGATATATGTACTAATCTCTATTGTAGTAATTCTAGATCGCGGATCGTGAGCCCTTCGGTGACAGCACAGGCGGCCATCGCTTGACACCATGCAAAACGCTCAAGTCGACTGGAGAAACACACACAAGTAGGAATATTGGACCCTGTACGCGGTGCTCGAAGGCGAGCACTTTATGATGAGCTGCGATCATTATATCGGGTCTTTGGAGACCGAATCGGTATTTTTCGAGCGTTCGAACGCCCAATAAGAACATCAAACGTGCCGCAGCATCAACGGCTGAGCTGGTAAGGTTGCTCTCATACTTGCCGTCAATAAGACCGTCTTTAGGGGAAGCTCAGGAGTTGATGAATGTCCAAAGAGTTCCAACTTGACAGCGGCCTTCCGGGAGTGAGCGAATTCCGGGTAGGGAAGCCTTCAGGCTTGTCATCTGCTAAACCCAACTTATTGAAACCGCTATTGACTCCACGGTAATTCTGGGTAACACTTGTCTTATTGAGCTGCAATAATTTTTTCGCCCAGCCGAGTCACTCTCCACCACAAGACAGTCATTTATTTTTAAAACAATGTGAGTGCTGTCAGTTTTGATGTTTGTGCGCGAGCTGTTTCACAGGCTAAACGACGTTTTTTGTCGTTTTTTCCACAAAGTAACATAAACTACCTGGTGCCAAGTGATGGCTGCCGGTAAATTCCACTTGACCCCAACAAGATAAGCCTCGATCCGGCATCCAGCATACTACAATTGAGATCAGTGGACTATGATGCCCGGAGCACGTCTTGGACTGGTGTGTTTAGCGTCCTATGCTGCCCCTACTTCAAAAATGAATCGGTGTTTAGCTCGCGTGACGTTGATTTCCCCGCTAAGTATGGCACGGAAACTAGTTTGGTGGAGATGTCACGGTACCTCGGGATGTCAGGTCACGTGGGGTCAATTTTCTCACTAGGTTTAGCGGGTAACTACAGACAATTAGATAGACGTACATTTTAGTAGGATTGGGGAGGGGGTTGGGGTGTTTGGAGGAGAAGCATTTCCTGCTATTAATAAAGAGTTTAAAGTATATTCTGGCGAGAATAACCGTTTTCACTTACCGTTCACAATCTCGACCTTTCCATAATGTGGCCAGTCGATTGCCTTCGATATCTTCCACATTAAAGAAAATGCAACCAAAGAGTAGCAAAGGGTTGTCGGAATTCCCATCTTAACGCCCTTCGGTTTCCTTGTGCGTCTGAGAGCTGAGGTACGCTAGTGTCTTCTTTTATCTTAAGAGTGCCAATCTTAGTTTTTTCCAAAGAAACAAATTATTTTTTTTTCTTTTTACGTCTCCGTCAGTGACTTATATACCGCCTGCAGAAAATTCGGCGCGGTGTACATTGAGTTATAAGTTATAACCGACAAGAAAAGCGAACGCAATTTTCAGGTGGCATCTTCACATATGTCACGATAGACATTCCCATCCGTGAAAAATAAAAACCCGAACGTGTACAATCCTTTCTAATTATAATTTCAGGAACGGGTAATAACCTTTTTATGCTGTTCGGTTGATTGTGAAACCCCAAGATGAATCCTCATTGAGTTAGGATGTTGGGCTGAAAGATACCAAAGCATGATAATATGCCGTCGGCTGGTGCGCTATTGACTCTTTCTATAATTGGACTGGCGCCCCTTTAACTCACATGCACGATTTCCTCAGCTGCTGAACCTTAAGAAACAGTTGTGCGATTTAAAGAAAAAAAAACGAACCTTTTCTTAATGCTTGCTCATACTTAATTCGGAGCTCTCGGTGGAACGCTTTCGCAGCTGTTGATTATATATTTAAACTGCTATTTGTCTCCGTTTTCTTGTGTGTTTTATTCAAGAGGTGCGCCTGAGAAAGTGAAGGAGGGTATTATGCGTTTTTCATGGTGTGTGCATATGCTTTGTGTGTGTGTGTAGTTTTGCCCGAGTGTGTATTGATTTTTAATGTGGAATGTATTATATATTGAAGGTACCTAATCGTTTCGGGTTTCGCACTGCTACACCGGAGGTCGTCGTATCGCGACAGCGTCAGCGTTCCGCTCAATCTCGTTCCCTGACCGATTTAACATTATCACCAGCCGATGTCTGCCGTGGCGCCCGTGTTTTTACTTAATTTTCCAATTTCTAAGTGAGAACTAAATTAAAGAAAACGAATATTTGCCTCACTACCTGAACCACCAAACGGTATCACAAGTTTTAAACCAATTAAGAATAAATAATAAAGTCTACTATGACAGAAAAGGAAATTTTGATTTAAAAGTCAATCAACAAAGAAAGATAGGGAGGCAGCGACACTACTAGGTCGGGTACGGGCTTGTGTTCTTTCAGCGCGCTTTTATCGAGTATAAAAGCAGGGTCATAATGGCGTAGTTTAAAATATGTTTCTATTTTGTTTTTTGCCATCTTTGCATTGTGTCTTGGTTAAGACGACAACGATGTTTCTTCACTGGTTTCTTTTGCTTGTGTTATTATTTTCAATCTGTTGTTCAAAAGAAGACAAATATATATTAAGGGGTTTATTAAAAAATTAAGGTTTTTTTTTATTTTATTACTTAAGATTTAATCTATGTTACTGTTCCGAACTTTTTTTTTCTTTTTTCTTTTGTTTTGTATTCTAGAGATGAAATTTTAAGATAATGAATTTGAATATTTTCCTCCCATTAAGTTGTCGGATAGCCGTAGAGGTTTATGGTCCGTTCAGTGATAGTATCACTTCGTTTTAAAAGATATAGTTTCCCCTGTGTTCCCTCCAATAAACCTCTAAGTAATGCAATACAAAGTGCTTTTCCGTGCCTTGCCTTGTTCCCTCTATATATACATTAGACCAGTTCAAAACGAAGTCCTTTCCAGGAATTCGCCACGAATCTCCCCACTTTACTCTCGGTTTCTGCTTTTCTCCTTGTCTTTCCCCTTTAAAGGGATACTACAACTAAATTTCGGCGCTCATTTTTTGGTCTATATGTGTTCAAAGGAGCAGTATCACATCAAACATACCAATATCTTGTTAAAAAAGTCTCGAAAAGGAATTTTAAAACGAATTAAACGATTAGCAAAGAGCACCTGGTGGATGTCGCTAACGCCTCGCTTGTAATGCCCGTCTAGGAACCGGTGAGTGTCTCGTCCTCCGGCCACGACGAGAGAAGAGGGCAAGGAAGAACTCCCCTGCTTCCCGAGAATGCCTTTTGTGTGTCGCAGAAGTCGCTATTGTCTCCCTACAAGATTATAGAAGATTAACCCGTCACTCAAAATTCGTACAAGAGCAGCCGCTTCGGTGGCTGGAATGACTAGGCCATCCTCTCGACGTCAGCCTTGCCGTAGCTTTGCTCGTCCCG